>OW240922.1:16725744-16819336 GCA_933207985.1 Pelobates cultripes | reverse complement strand
TTTTAAATCCACTCTATAGCGACACCAGATCTAATTAGTGGCACTTGTCAGCGTATCCACTGTTAGCGTAACACACCCGCTTTAAGGACACTGACTGCTATTCAATCTATAACAGTGAAAAAAGATTATTATTTTTTTTAAATCCAAACTATTGTGACACAGGATCTAATTAGTGGCACTTGTCAGCGTATCCACTGTTAATAACACACACCCGCTTTAAGGACACTGACTATTCAATCTACTAGCATTAAAAAAAGTTTTTTGTTTTTAAATCCAAGCTATTGTGACACCAGATGTAATTGGTGGCACTGACTGAAATGGGCACATTATGCACTGTGAGCCTGACACAAGCTGGCAGTGGCAGACAACGGCTGCTTTACTATTCAATCTAACAACAGTGAAAAAAGTTTTTTTTTTTTAAATCCAAGCTATTGTGACACCAGATGTATTTGGTGGCACTGACTGGGGAAATGGGCACAGTATGCACTGTGAGCCTGACACAGAAGCTGGCAGCAGTGGCAGACAACTGACTGCTATTCAATCTATAACAGTGAAAAAAGTTTTTTGTTTTTAAATCCAAGCTATTGTGACACCAGATGTAATTGGTGGCACTGACTGGGGAAATGGGCACTGTGAGCCTGACACAGAAGCTGGCAGCAGTGGCAGACAACTAAGTGCATTTACATTACATAGAAAAAAAAATCCAAAAAAGCATACCCTTATCCCTAACCTAGCTATGCTTTTCCCTATCTTATGAACAGCAGCTACACTTTCCCTCCTCTTACTAAGCATGCAGCTTGAGAATGAATCTAAAATGGATGCTGTCCAGTAGGTGGGAGGGTCTGCTAGGGAGGCTGTGCTGCTAATTGGCTGGAATGTGTCTGCTGACTGTGAGGTACAGGGTCAAAGTTTGCTCAATGATGACGAATAGGGGGCGGGTCGAACCGCGCATATGTTCGCCCGCCGTGGCGAACGCGAACATGCTATGTTCGCCAGGAACCGTTCGCCAGCGAACCGTTCGGTACATCACTACTCCCGGGAGCATAGCAGGGCATACAATTCTGCATGGATCAGTGTGCGTGCGTATGCATGAACCCTTGCATGTGAGTCAGTCTGCATGGATCAGTGTGTTTGTGTCAGTATGCATGGATCAGTGTGTGTGTTTGTGTCTGCATGGGTCAGTGTGTGTATCAGTCTGCATGGGCCAGTGTGTGTCAATGTCAGCCTGTAAAAATCAGTGTGTCAGTGAGGCAAATTACACTAGCAATGAAGTGTCAGCCTGTAAACGTCAGTGTGTGTATGTCTGCATGGATCAGTGTGTGTCTGCATGGGTTAGTGTGTTAGTCTGCACGGATCAGTGTGTGTCAGTCTGCATGCGTCAGTGTGTGTGTCAGTCTGCATAGATCATTGTGTGTCAGTCTGCATGTGTCAGTGTGTGTGTCAGTCTGCATAGATTAGTGTGTGTCAGTCTGTATGCGTCAGTGTGGGTATCGGCCCTCATGGGTCAGTGTATGTTTCAGTTTGCGTAGGTCAGTGCATTTGTGTGTGCATTGGTCAAGTGGCCCTAGTTGTAGTTTAGTACAGAATTCCGGTATCCTCAAAAGTGAATACAGCGGAAGGTTTAGAGGGAATAAGAACAATAAATCTATTAGCTCTGAAACTGGAAAAAAGGATTTCACCCAATCCTATATAAATTGTTGAAAGAATGCACCATAGAGTGTAAGTATCCAGGAGCTAAATCAGTAGAAGTAGATATATATGTATGTAGAGATAGGTATAGCCTTAAACAAAGAATTTAGTGGTGGAATAAAAGACAGGAAATCACTTAAATAAATCACTTAAATAAATCAATGGTATTGAGCTTAATAAAGATTCAGTCCAATAAAAGAGTCCAGAATTCAACTGATAGTCCCAAATTGTTGAAGATTTCATTGGAATCCACATAGCGTATTAGATCATAAGGACGGTATTTACAGCATAAGTAACCTAGACCCTGCTTGCGAGAACAACACAGGGTTAATAATACTTATGACTTAATATACTTTTATGGATAAAAGATGAAGTATTATTCCAGGTATATAATCCAGAGCAAATAAATACAAGGAACTAATTGCTCAAAAGCTTGAAAGCTTGAATTAGTGATATTATCACAGTTCTTTGAAGAGTAGTCACTTGAAAAAAAGGGGTTGATTGATAAAACAGTGAATTTATTATGGTACTAAAAACACATTCAAATATAAAAAATAACGATAAACTGTGGTAGGTAGGTAGTCTATTAGAAACCAAATAGAAATAACGATAAACTGCGGTAGGTAGTCTATTAGAAACCAAATAAAAATAACGATAAAACCTGCAGTCCAGACCCGGATGGATATTGATTGTCTTTGTAGTTATCCTCTTCTGTATCTTGGTAGCCTGTGAGGCCTGTGAGTTACTGTCTGCTTCACCTCCGACCTCACATCGAGGGGTGAGCTGCAGTTTTACAAGAAGATACAGACGCTGGGTCCGGATTGATCAGCAGGAGTGCTCGTGACCGGATTTCCACTTGCTGTTCCTCCTCTCAGTCCTTGGCGCCGCCCGCCCAGCAGCCCAGCAGCCACTGGACCCCAGGGAAAGGGAGAACCCCCCTCCCCCAGCATTCCCAAAGGTAAGGAGACTGGGAGGGGGAGGGTAGAAGTATGTGGTTTCTTGTTATGCCTCTGCTTGTATTTATAGTGGAATATTATTTCTATCTGCTAAATAAGAAATGTTTATGTATAATTGTTTTTAGTAAGAAAAGGTTAACTGTCTATGTAAACTAAGATTTACTGAGCAATAATGAGTTTGCCTAATTGATATGGCACACTTGTATAACAATATAACTTTTTTTCTCTTTGTTTATTTTTTTTTTTCCCTTTTCTTTTCCCTCAACAAACATGGTGACCTTGCCCTGAGGTCACATCATAACCAGCTGCCTATTCAGGGTATGAGGTGATGGTTTTTGACTGTGTGACGAGTTTGGTGATGTCATTTCCAAATAATATTGGTGATGTCATTTCCAAATAACCCAGCCATCACTGTTGCCGGACCTCCCCTCTTGCACTATGTGGTGTCATTCAGCCTTTGACTGGAGTGATCTGAGTGAGGTGTGCAGCTTTCCAGAAGGCTGGGGTTAGTGACATGCGCGGGAACCACGAGCGGCACGAGCCACACTTCTGCAAACCACCACTAATCACCAGTGAAAACACATCGGAAAAGACAATAATGTCTCCATCCAATGAGATGTTTAAGGAAACAGGTGATTACACTCAGGGAGATGAAGGAGAGACTTGAAGGAACTATGATTGGCTAAGTAACTGCAGGTTCTCAAAACGTGATTTACATCCCATTGTACAGTGCTACGGAATTTGCTGGTGCTATATAAATAATACAATAATAATAATAATAATTGCAGAATTAAGGGACCAGGGACACTGCACCCAGACCACTTCAATGAGATGGAGTGGTCTGGGTGCCTATAGTGACCCTTTAAAATAGCTAGAACATTTTTTGTAAATACCCATAATGATAAGATTTATTATTTTCACCATAATATAATAATCCATTACAGATATACTTGGCTAAAAGTGGATCCCACTGTACCTTTATGAAAAATAATTTATAACAATATACTTTTTCACATAACATTTTGCCATGAAAAAGTATTACCCTTTGCAAAAGAAAAAAATATATATACTTAAAAGATATAAAAATATATTTTTTGTAAATTGTGCTAACCGCTAAGGTTAGTTAAATTTTTTTTTCTCCACACCTTAAAGAACTGAAGATTGCTAAAACCCAAGGCTTACTTTTATATGAAATGCTTGTGTGCGCTTAATAAAAAAGTTACCTTTTACATTTTATATTTTTCTTTTTCATTATGATCATGTTAAATGAGAGTTAATATAATTTAAAACACTTTGCAAGACGTAAAACTTTTTGTACTAATTTTTCTATGTCAGTTGCAAAAGAGAAATTCATGTTACTAATTGACTGTTGCAATTTTCATGCAGATAATGTCTGAGCTGGTTACTTATTAATACGTTAGACATAATGATTTTAACTGTGGGATTAATAATGTGTGAGATATGACTGTGGACATTGGAGAACAGGCCCCGGGGGATGACAGAATGTTTGCTGACACACAATGCAGCATTTAGACTTTGATTTGATAAATTAAGAAATAAACTGTTCTGGTAACTATACACAAGGTTTTGTTTTTATTTAATTCAAGATTTATTGAATAATTTAGGGCTTCTATCTATTCTATAAGCTACATATTGTATTACAGGACCACTATAGTGCCAGGAAAACATACTCGTTTTTCTGGCACTATAGTGCCCTGAGGGTGCCCCCACCCTCAGGGTCTCACTCCCGCCCGGCTCTGGGGAGAGAAAAGGGGTAAAACTTACCTTTTTTCCAGCGACGGGCGGGGAGCTCTCCTCCTCCGATCCTCCTCCTCTCCTCCCATTCGCCTGAATGCGCACGCGCAGCAAGAGCTGCACGTGCATTCAGCCGGCCTCATAGGAAAGCATTCATAATGCTTTCCTATGGACGCTTGCGTGTTCTCACTGTGATTTTCACAGTGAGAAGCATGCAAGCGCCTCTAACGGCTGTCAATGAGACAGCCACTAGAGGATTTGGAGGCTGGATTATAAAATTATAAAAAAAGGGGTTAATCCTTGAGGGACCTGGCACCCAGACCACTTCATTAAGCTGAAGTGGTCTGGGTGCCTAGAGTGGTCCTTTAATTATCTCTATTTGATATTGCAGGCTTCTAGTCATAGTTTATTATTATACAAATGTATGTATTTTACTTCTTTGATATTTTAGCCATGCTATATATTCTTTATTATAACTATTGTATATATTCTATTTACTGTATATATTCTATTTATTTGAAGTGTCAGCCATGCTATATTTTCAATGATAAGTATTGCATATTTTATATTTATTTAAAATTTTATCCATGCGATATGACACATATACTGCATTTTTATATTTATTTGAGGTTTAAATCATTCTGTATTCACTATAATAAGTGTGTTTGTTTGAGGGTTTTATGCCATGTGCTATATACTAAGTATTTATTATATTTCTTTGAGATGTTAGTCATGCTCTATTTTATATACTAAATATTGTATTTATTGTTTTGCATGCATACTGTGTTTTAAAGGGAACATACCGTATATAAATATATGTGGTAATAATAGTTACAGCACAAAGCACACCAAAAATACATTTCAGCAGAGACAAACTGGTTGATGGAAAAACACCCAATTCAAGGTCACATAGTCTAGAAGATTTGGGAAAAAGTTAAAGACAATGTTTGAAAAGCTAGACAGGACTTGATATGGTCTATTTGAGTCTCAAAGTCAGTATGTAATTGCAAGAAAAATGAGGAAAGGTAAAGTTAAGAGCAATGAGATTCTTGTTACAAGACCTGTTAACAAACAGAGCTGTGTTAATGCCTGTGACTTGTTTGTTGTATTTCAAAAAGTGCCACTTTGTTCAATGTGCAATGTATTATCTGTCCTGAGCTAAGGAAAAACCCATAATGTGAGGGTGTTTCACTAAAGTGAGAGTTCAATGTGAATTGGATGTCAAATTTAAGCTAAACTGGAAGAATTATCTAAATCGATTTTGTTGTCATTTCGACTACTAGAGATGCTTCCTAGTTCAGTGTTGCATAATGTGCAGCACTGACATTCAACATCTCCATAAATGCATTGATTAAATGTATCTCTATGAGGAGATGTTGATTGGGAAAGCATTGGATTGGATTGAGGCAGAGTCAGGCAAGGGCAACCATGACGAGACCGGTGTGGGTAAAAAGCTGAGTAAAATCACCTTTCATCATCGGAGAGATGGGGGCCAGGAACCTAATGCTGCATTCCAGCACTATAGTGTCAGGAATACTTGTTTGTATTCCTGATACTATAGTGGTCCTTTAAGTCTGAAAGACACTGTGAATTGTCACTTTAGTAAATAACCCTGATATACACACAATTAAAATAGAACAGTTGATCTATCTAAATGGACGTCCACCACTTACTTGACCTTAATGATTTTCCTCCCCATTGTTTAGAGATGTGTCCCTCAAAATCCAGTGTTTATTCTCAACCTATATATTTTGACTTTGGTTAAATCTTTTGGATCTTTGTATCAAGATGGAAAGTCTGTATTTAAAAAAAAATGAGAGCATGTGTCTGTTTTCACTCATATTGAGTGAAAATAAAAAACTTAATATGTTCGATGTTAACTTCTTGACCTCCAGGTCATTGAAAGCTCTTCAAGAAACCCTTCTAAAATGCTAAAGGTACTTCAAACTCATTACAAGCTACTCTCTGGTGTTAGCAAAGATTGATTGTCAAGGAAACTCTATTCACAGCTGCTTCATTCTATTGTTTTTGTTTGAAAGCTTCAAAAGCCTTTCCATCTGTAAATGACATTAAAGTGGGTCTCCACATTTTTTAAGACACGATAAGCTAGCTTCTGTACATTGCAAAAGAGTAATACATAAAAGAATGAGTCACTGGATTGAGAAAAAATGCATTCACTCACTTTGAATATTGTAATCCTTTAATGATCTTTTTTGGACTGTCTTACACACGTGAAGCCAGAGCAATTTTGTCTGTTTTTTTTCTTTGTTTATTATGTTCAATCAAAACTTTCCTTTTTACTTTGTACCTTGAAGCAGGGACAGTACAATCCATAAAAAGAGCTATTAATAATACACCTCTATGTTTTAATTAATGTTTGAAGTTCACATATTAGATCAGTTGTGTTTTTTTGTGGATTGTAAAAGAAGGACCCAAATTTTTTTTCCTCCATATTTTTTTTATTGCTTTTTTTCTTTAGACATTTATATATATATAGTTCACAAAAGACATGGATAAGACATTCCTACTGTGAGCGCAATGTCCTGTATGTGTTGTAAGAGGGAAACACGTCTTGACATGCGCCATCATATAATGCGGTGGTAAATGTGTAGGGAGACGTCTTTGGATAGTTTGCCATCCCTTTGATGGAATGCCTAATGAAGCCAGCATTGATTTGTGCTTGGCCAAATGTAATAAATTAGATATACAATTTATATTAGATGTAACATAGCTTATATTTAATCAGCTAATCTGGAGCGATTCATCAGCTGACAAAGTGGATTCTAAACAAATACTGACATGTAGGACATTTTCTGAAACCTCCCAACTATCATATTCACTGTACAGGCTAGGATCCAAGGGGGTCCTCTGTTCCTGCATACTGTGGGTAATAACTGCAGTGCTTTATAAAAAGTATTGTGCTTAGACTGTCCATTCTTCCAAATAAGTTAAATAAGAAAAAAAACATTTATTCCTTTTTTGCCATCCACATTCTGTTTAAATTTTATGTACAAAGTGCATATGCTGGGAGCCACGTGGGAGATTATTGGAAAAATCAGACCTGGTCTATCCAGGGTCCGATTAAGAGCCTTCTGGGCCTGGTTCTGACAATTATGATGGACCGAATTACATAAACTTATCAACAGAAAACACTAAAACAGTTATACCTCCCAAGCATCATTTACCTGGTGGAGGTGGTGCTGCAGAGAAACTCACAGGATATAGCTTTCAAAAAACACCTACCCTATGCTAATCTCTTGCTTCCATCTTTCAAGTAAATCCATACCCCCTAACAGCAGTGTCCGGTGAAGGAGGATTTTGGTGAGCGGGGTAAAAGGGTTGACGAATGATGTGAATCACAACCAAAAACACCCAAAGGGAAAAACATGCCCAAAAAGGGAGCATGTCTGCACAAACAATTAGGTGGTTGGCCTGAAAGGAATGCAAGTCAAGCTGCCTGCCAATCATGCAACCAAGGACATACTGTGCAGACAGCACCCTGAGCTTGGCGCAAGGTTTCCGCTTTCTAAGGACTGTACCCTAACACTCACTGGTCCCCTCCTCTCCTAACATTCTTACTGGCAAGAAGAAGCTCCTGTTATACAGTCTGGGACAGAGAAAAAGTGTATGTAGTGAGTGTAGAAGAAAGTAGGGATGTGCATGATCAAAAAATTTGGTTCGGTTGGGTAATTCGGTTATGAAAAAAAAATTGGGCACTTCTGCAATTCGGCTCTTCGGTTCGGCACTTCGGTTCGGCACTTCCCAAATTCAGGACTTTGGCAATTTGGGACTTTGGTTAGGCACTTCCAAAATTTGGGACTTCACCAATTCAGGAATTTGGAACATCTGTAGGGCTCCCTAACACTAATCCTAACCCTACCCCTAACTCTAACCCTACCCTAACCCTACCCAAACTCTAACCCTGCCCCTACCCCCGTCATCATTCACTTAATTTTCCCTCCCTCTCTTGTTTTGCCACTTTTCTGAAATCTGAAGCACTTTAGCACTTCCAAACTTTGGCAATTCAGTTTGGTTCGGAACTTCCGAAATTCAGCAATTTGGTTTGGCACTTCGGCAATTTGCACTTAGGACATTCGGAAGCATCCGAATGTCCAAATTGCCCTAAATTTGTCCGAATTCATATTCGGAACGAAATGAATTGCACATGTCTAGAAGAAAGATAACATGCCACAGTGTTAGAGAGACTGAAGCAGCAAGAGCATTTGCATAGTATGCAAAGTCAGCATTACCTTAACAAATTTCATTATCAGCCAGTCCACATCAGTTTTGTTCCCCTACATCCCTCTTAAGTTTCCATACTTGAGCAAGAGTAGTAAAAAAATCCATTTTGTTTTTAAATCAATAAGCCTATTCCATAGGAATGGGCCTTAAGCTGCAGCTCCATCAGCCCCTATGTTAATCTTTCCCTGGATGTAGCCTCATCGGTCTCACCTTTTCGCCTACAGAAGCAGCTGTCTATTTGTGCAAGTACACTAGCTTTATGCACTTTGAAGGTATCTTTCACTTTCTGCAACTTTTTTAATACATTATCTATATAATGCATTTAAAATGGTAGTCAATAATTAGGAGTGTTCTTCAACCCACAGCAACAGTCCTCCCAACTGTCCTAATTTTGACGGCACAGTTCTAAGTTTCGGGTTCTGTCCTGCTGTCCCGACTTTGTTCCTTCTGCACTGTTAAAGGAGCATAATAGGGTTAAAACCACCATCTAGCCACCCTGGTCCCCTAATGCCTCCCTAAATATAGATATTTAGATATAAAATCTTACTTGTATTCAAGTCTGGAGCTGCTAGCTCTGGCTCTGTTTCCTTTAGACCAGCCCACTGCCTGCTGACATCAGCAGAAGTGGTAGCCTGATCCAATCACAATGTTTCCCCATAGGATTGGCTGAGACTGACTGTGGCGAAACCGACCTCGCCACTGGGCATTGGAGAAGACTGATTGCCCGCCTCCTGCCATGTGACTATGGCCCCTGGGATGTTTTGCTGTTTAAAGACATGATTTGGGCATAATGGATTTGTGTTGGGCTGCTGCTGGCCGTTTAAGAACCATCTGGGGACATACTGTGGAGTTACTGGGTGGCCACCATTTCATGTAACAGAAGCACATGGTGAGAACAATAGATGGCGGCCATTTTAACTCACAGACACTGTGTGGACTTTTCTACACAGTGCCATCTCGCCAGTATTTGGTGCACAGAGACATTGTTCAGTGGTTTTGGACTATACAACAGGGGACACATTATACAGTGATTGTTTTTCATTTAGCCTGTTCTGTAAAATCTGCATTAAACTGTATTTTCCAAAGTATTGAATGGATCTGGGTGAATTTTGGATATGTGGTTCACCCAGATCCCCTGGTTCCAAGGATATATTTTTATGGGGTTATTGCATGTTTTGGGGTCCCTGTGATGTGTTTTATGAAACGGTATTTCTCTGTCTGTGATAATTAGATTACCCATTGTGTAAGGTAATTGTATCACAGGCAGAGGGGAGGATTTTGTGTGGGAGTGTCTGAGTGTATTGTACGTGTTATTGGTTGTTCTGTAAAACCCTGTGGGCAGTACTAAGTTTGTGGATTGGGAATAAAAGAGGCTGTATGTGCCAGTCCAGTCAGTTCCTGCTTAACCCTCAAAGTGAAGTGTCGCTCATTATTGGGGGAGGATTTATTGTATGCTGTTCCAGTTTGACTGCTAGGAGTGTAAACCTATTCGCATGGTTTTTCCTATTCGGCTGTATACAACATTCATATGCTTGAGAGCATTCATATGCTTCTCCGGTTCGGTGGTTGTGGTGTCTGCTGCAGTGCTTGGAGTCCTCAGGAAGCGCTAGGAGCATCCTTCAATGGAGGTACCCAGTCGGGGTGCCAGGTGATCCGTTACACTGACAAAAAGGCAGATCAGGGGCAGAGCCAGCATAATTCAAACACAGCCCTGGCCAATCAGCATCTCCTCATAGAAATTAATTGAATCAATTAATCTTTATGAGGGAAAGTTCAGTGTCTGCATGCAGAGGGAGGAGACACTGAATGTTTGGATGCATTTTAGACAGCCATGACTGTAAGGAAACCAAGTGTATTTAAACCTCCTTCGGTAGTTTCCTCCCGAACCGCCAGAGCCTAGTGTATATAGCTCTCTGTTCGGTAGTTGAAGTAGACGAAATCCATACGAAATACAAATAGCTTTACAAGATAATTCCCTTAGTAAAGCATACGAATCCCAAAACATCATCCGAAGTCAAGAAGTAGGGTACAAATAGAACTGGCTTTAATTAACACACAGAGGCTTTTATGCAAGTCCCCATGCAAAGGGACATCCCACAGAGAGGGACACAGCATAACCAATCACGTACAGTAAAATCATAAAACACACCCAGCACAAACATACAATTCCCTCCCCTAGCCTTGGAGATAATCAAGTCTGATAAAGTAATAATTTGATTATCTCCAGGCAGAAAAATCACAGTTTTCCCCAATATCTGGAACACCCCTTTATATATGAGGTATCCCCACAAATAATATGTCCCCTGATAGCCCCGATCTGGGTGACCAACATATTCAAATTTCACCCAGATCGGTTCAGGGTTTCTCAAAAACTATGGAAGTCTTCTGTGACCGGTTCACCGTGAGCTGCCCAAAATAGTTCCACAAGGTTGAGTGGTCTTGCCGGTCACTTCAGTAAGAGGAGAAAAATGAACAAAGTACCGAATGGATCCCCCTGGCTCCTAGCAGTGATTGTTCCGCTCATTCATATGCACAACCGTACCGAATAGCGCTCTTCTAGCTAATCAGTACATATAGATCCAGCGTTCGTGTGTTTGAGACCGGTGTTGGGGAAGTTGAGTGTCCGATTTTAGTTCCAGACACTCAACGACCAAGTCCCGCTGTCTTTGTTCGCATGAAAAAAGATGGCCGCGGTTTTCTCAGCCACGTGGCGTTCGGTAGTACGAACGCTGGCCGCACACGTAGAAGGTTTCATTGAAACAGGCTTTAAAGTTTAATGAGCCAGGGGGTGGTCTTTGTTTGGTAGTTACATCTACCAAATGGAGAATGAAGAAATAATGAATAAAAAGGGTAATTTCTTCACACTGCTCCCCTATAAGTCCATGGGTCGGCATACCCGCCTAGACCCTTGTGGGTTGGCTTGGGGATCTCGGAGAAAAGTATTTTAAGAGTCTAGTTCGGTCTGTTGGGACAGACCGTCCGCATTACCGTTCTGTTTGCCCGGACGGTATTGCATTGTAAAGTTATAGGGCTGAAGGGCTAGGCTCCACCGTAATAGCTTGGGGTTGTCACCAGCTACCCGGTTTAGCCACACAAGGGGGTTGTGGTCAGTCATAAGGGTAAATGGCCATCCATACAGATAGGGCTGAAGTTTCTTGAGTGCCCAAACTAGGGCTAGGCACTCTCCATGGTGGCATAGCTGACCTCTCTGGGCAAAAGTTTACAGCTGAGGTATGCCACCGGGTGTTCCATGCTGTCATCTCCCACTTGGCTCAACACGGCTCCCAACCCAAACATGGAGGCATCTGTGTGGACAAGAAATTGTTTAGTGTGGTTGGGTGCGGCCAACACAGGAGCCTCACTCAATGCCACTTTAAGTTTCTGGAAAGCGTCCGCGCACTCTGGGGTCCAGGTTACCTGTTTTGGGAGGGCCTTTTTGGTAAGGTCAGTGAGGGGTTTGGCCAGGGTGCTATACTCTGGGACAAATTTTCGGTAGTAACCGGCCATCTCTAAAAAGGCTAGTACTTGGGTTTTGGTACGGGGTTGGGGCCAATTAGCTATGGCCTCTACTTTAGCTGGCTCTGGACGCTGCCGACCGGAACCTACCCTGTGGCCGAGTGTAGCGGAGATGCAATATTACCCAGGTTATCTCCGCTTATAATCCAAGTGAGGCTCAGGAACAAGTAAATAGTAAATCCACAGGCAAGGCTTCCAGCAGGTAAAACACAGCAATATCCCAACAGCAATCCCAATAACTGGACGACACACAGTTTCAGGAGCAGCACTGAAAGCTTTAATCCACAGTCTCCTTATAAAGCATGCTCCCATGCAAGGGAGGGATTTACAGTAATTATTACAGTAGCCAATCCTGTCCTGGTAACCTCCCACACATCTCCTCCCCTCAGCCAGCATCATAATCCCCTTATCCAGTACAGTAATTCCCCCCGTTTCTGGATGTACCCCTAAACGTAGGGGTACCTCTTTAAATCCTACATCCCCAGATACCCCTGATCTGGGTGAACAACATATCCAAAAATCACCCAGATCAGACCAGGGGTTCGGGAAATGTATGGAGGGAATAAAATGACCGACCGCACTAACTGAGATAGCCGAATAAGGTTCCATGCGAATGGGCCCTGCGGTCGGTCCTGGCATAAGGGAACAAAATACACGAAAGCCTCTAGCTATAGAGGCTAGGGAGGGTTCGCCTGAATCCCCTCGTTCGGTATTTTCTATCTACCGAACGAGGGGCCGTTCGGTAGTTTGGAACCGAACGGACCAGGTTTGTGGAGGTCTCAGCGGTGTTCGCCTACTCGAGTGTCCGATTTTAGTTCCAGACACTCGACGGCAAAACACCGCTGTTCGGGAGTTTTAAATGGCCGCCGCCATGTTCGTTTGTCAAATGGCGGCCACCCCCGAGAACAAAGGACGGCTACTTACTATTCAATTACCCGTTCGCAACAATGTTGCAACGGGTAATTGAGGACACACTTCACACAGGGGAGGTCTGGTTGTTCGGTAGTTTCATTCGAATAAACTAAGGGAATGAAACTACCGAACAATCAGAGGAATACAATTCTTTTTAACACATATAAAACACAGCAGATACACGAATGCATTTATGTACAGTATATTTGTAGGATCGCCTGGTGCCATCCGCTACACCGAGATACTGTACCTCGGCCATGCCTACATGGCATTTGTCAGGTTTCAAGGTGAGCCCTGCGAGGTGAATTCGTTTGAGTACCCTGGACACGTGACCCAGGTAGTCCTTCCATGTGCGGCTATAGACGGCAATATCATCTAGATACGCACATGCGAAGTCCTGGAACCCCTCCAAAAAGCCTATCGGCCATCCTCTGAAAAGTAGCTAGGGCATTCTTCATCCCAAAGGGCATAACCTTGAACTGGTATAGCCCAAATGGGGTAACGAATGCTGACTTGGGAATGGCCGCAGACTCCAAGGGGAACTGCCAGTACCCCTTGCACAAGTCCAGGGTAGTCAAGTAATTCCCCCCAGCCATATGGTCTAATAGCTCATCTATTCTGGGCATGGGGTAGGCGTCGGTTATGGTGTGATCGTTGAGCCTCCGATAGTCTACACAGAAGCGCGTGGTGCCATCACGCTTCAGTACTAGTACTACCGGTGAAGCCCAAGGACTTTGTGAGGGTTCTATAACCCCTAGCTTGAGCATAACCCTTATTTCGGTGAGCATATTTTCATGTACTGCCTCAGGGATACGATATGGCTGCTGTCGTAACGGCATTTCTCCCTGGGTTTCTACATGGTGTACCGCAGTGGAGGTATAGCCTGGTATGGCCGAAAACATTCCTTGGTATCCCTGAAGCAGTTGAGATGCCTCACCTTTCTCTAAGGGGTTAAGGTTTTGACCCAAGCTTACTTGGTCAATAGTACACGGGGAGGTGTCTAATAAATCAGGCAGGGGCAGTCCCTCACTATCTTCAGTAGCGGGGGCACATACTGCGCCCACATCTTCAGTTCTCTCGAAATAGGGCTTGAGCATATTTACATGAAAAGCTTTGGTCAGCCTTTCATCTGAACATTTGCTCACAATATAGGTGGCATCGCTTACGCGCTCTACAACCTTAAAGGGTCCCTGCCAGGCCACCTGCAGCTTGTCCTTCTTAGCGGGTCTCAGGGCCAATACCTTCTGCCCTAGGTCTAGTACCCTATCCCTGGCTCCCCTATCATACCACTTCTTCTGGCATTCCTGGGCCTCCCGCAGGTTCTCCCGAACAGATACGGTGAGAGCCCGTAAACGGTCCCGGAACTCCAGAACATACTGGACGATAGGCACTCCCCCCTCATCTGTTTTGCCCTCCCGGTGCTCCCGTACAAGATCCAGTGGGCCCAGGACTTTTCTCCCGAACAGGAGTTCGAAGGGGGAAAACCCAGTGGATGCCTGGGGCACCTCGCGGTAGGCAAACAAAGATGGGGAAGGTACCTTTCCCAATTCCTGTGGGACTCTGCCAAGGTTTTTAGCATCTGTTTGAGCATGCCATTGAAACGTTCACAGAGTCCATTAGTCTGGGGATGATAGGGGGTGCTAAATAGGGGTTTCACTCCACAGCTCTGCCACAATTGCTGTGTCAGGATGGCCGTGAACTGAGTCCCCCGATCGGACAAGATCTCCTGGGGAAAACCTACCCGGGAAAATATTTTTACTAGGGCCTCTGCCACGGTCTCTGCCTCTATGTTCGTGAGGGTGACCGCTTCTGGATATCTAGTGGCATAGTCCACTACAGTAAGAATGAACTTTTTGCCGGACTGGCTGGGTCGGCTGAGAGGTCCTATCAAGTCCACCGCTTCTCGGTGAAATGGCTCTTCTATAATGGGTAAAGGGTGGAGTTTGGCTTTCTGGTGGTCACCTCTTTTCCCTATCTTTTGCCATATGTCACATGTCCTACAATAATATTTAAGATCTTGCGTGACCCTAGGCCAGAAGAACGTTTGGGTCAACCGGTCCCTTGTCTTTTTAACCCCTAAATGTCCGGCTAGGGGAATGTCATGACTGAGCTTTAATAACTCAGCCTGAAACTTACGAGGTACTATAAGCTGTCTTTTGGTGACCTGAGTGGGCCAGTGTCCCACCCCTCCTGTCACTCGATACAGTAATCCCTTATACCACTCGAACCTTTCGTGCGTGCTGTCCCCTTGGGTAACGTCTACTACCTTTCTGTACCCTTCTAGTGTGGGGTCTGTTCTCTGCTCCTGTTCAAAACCCTGTGGCGTATCCCAGAAAGTGGAAGGGGGGTCGGTCAACTCCTACCTGGTTTTCCTCAGAGTGCAGTGGTGCTTCCAGTCTGGCTTGAGCTCGGGTGGTAACCGGCTATGCTTCTGAAGTAGTGTCCCGTGCTAGTTGGGAGGTTAGACAGCTGACGTCATTCCCCAATAAGACCTCGGCTGGCAGTTCTTGCATAATGCCGACCTCCAACTATTTGGACCCAGAGCCCCAGTCGACAAGGACGTTAGCTGTAGGTAGTTTGTGTATGGCACCCCCAGCCACCCTTACGGCGACTGTGCGCCGGTGCGAGTTTGAGCCTTGACCGTGTGGGGTTATACCACAGTTAGAGTAGCCCCAGAGTCTCTCAGAGCTCGGGCCCTCATGCCATCCACTGTAATCCATTGGCGGTAGTGGTCCCGGTTGTCGCCCCCAGCTTGCACTGGATTGACCTTGTGTAAAACACTCCACTGCTCTTCTTGGTTAGGGACGTAGGTCGTACTTTCCTGCTGCACACAATGAGCGGCTGCCCTGGGTTGTTGTGGTGGTTGCCTTTCCCAGCTTCCCCGGTTCAAACGAGAGCACTGGTTTTTGTAATGTCCAGGTTGCTTACAATAATGGCACACTGCGGGGGTCGAGGTGTTACTGCTGGGCTTGGTTGTGGGTTTGCTTATGGAGGCTCTAGGGGGTGCAGAGGTTGCTGGAGCCGGGGAGTTGGGCTTAAAAGTTGGTCTGCTCACCCCCTGTTCCCTCCTCCTGTTGTCCTGTTATTCATCTGCTAGTTTGGCGGCTTCCTCCACAGTTTTAGGCTTTCTGTCTTTTACCCAATCTTTTATATCATCTGCAGTATGATTAAAGAATTGTTCCAATAGCATGAGCTGTAAGGCATCCTCCAGGGTAGTTGCTTGGCAGCCCTGCATCCAATTATGGGCTGCCCTGTGTAGCCGAAAAGCCCATTCAGTATGGGAATCTCTCCCGCAGTTCCCGAAACTTTTTCCGGTATGCCTCAGGGGTAAAAGCATATCTGGGCAACAAAATGTCTTTTACTTTGTTATTATTGTGTATTTCCCCATCAGGTACTGCTCGCCACGCCCCTGCAGCTCTTCCTGACAACTTGCTGCTAAGTACTGCAGCCCATTTTGTGAAGTTTAATCCCTCCAGTGCACATTGACATTCAAAGTCTTGCAAATAACTGTCAATTTCCATTTCATTGTCATTAAAAGTTTTAAATGCTGCATAATTTACCTTCTTTGGTAGGTCATTGGTACTTCCCGGGGAGTGTAGTAAATCCCCCTGTGACGGTCTGTCTCGGTCCTCTCGCTCTTTTTGTGATTTCCTGGCTTGTGCCATGACCTGCAGAACCGCCTCTGTAGATGGATTGGGTCCCAATACACTGAGCATCCATCTGATATCTTTCTGCATCGCGGTTTCTTCCTCGTGCTCCATTTCTGTATTGCTGGTTCTGTCACTCTGCATTAATTCTGCCATTAACTTGGCTTTTTTCTTGTTACTTGCCACTATGCCTCGAGCTTCCAGTAAATCCTTTAGCGTGATTCTCTTAAGTAGCTGGTATTGCTGAGCCATTCATTCCCTTGCTTGGTTCGGGACGTCCATTCGGGATTCGAATCCCTCCGCTTACCACCAGTTGCAAGGAAACCAAGTGTATTTAAACCTCCTTCGGTAGTTTCCTCCCGAAACCAAGTGTATATAGCTCTCCATTCGGTAGCTGAAGTAGACGAAATCCATACGAAATACAAATAGCTTTACAAGATAATTCCCTTAGTAAAACATACGAATCCCCAAACATCAGCCGAAGTCAAGAAGAAGGGTACAAATAGAACTGGCTTTAATTAACACACAGAGGCTTTTATGCAAGTCCCCATGCAACGGGACATCCCACAGGGAGGGTCACAGTATAACCAATCACGTACAGTAAAATCATAAAACACACCCAGCACAAACATACAATTCCTTCCCCTAGCCATGGAGATAATCAAGTCTGATAAAGTAATAACTTGATTATCTCCAGGCAGAAAAATGACAGTTTTCCCCAATATCTGGAACACCTTTATATATGAGGTATCCCCACAATAATATGTCCCCTGCTAGCCCCAATCTGGGTGTACCAACATATTCAAATTTCACCCAGATCGGTTCAGGGGTTCTCAAAAACTATGGAAGTCTTCTGTGACCGGTTCACCGTGAGTGGGCTGCCCAAAATAGTTCCACAAGGTTGAGTGGTTTTGTCGGTCACTTCAGTAAAAGGAGAAAAATGAACAAAGTACCGAATGGATCCCCCTGGCTCCTAGCAGCGACTGTTCCCCTCAATCGTATGCACAACCGTACCGAATAGCGCTCTTCTAGCTAATCGGTACATATAGATCCAGCGTTTGTGTGTTTGAGACCGGTGTTGGGGAAGTAGAGTGTCTGATTTTAGTTCCAGACACTCGACGACCAAGTCCCGCTGTCTTTGTTCACATGAAAAAAGATGGCTGCCGTTCGGTAGTACGAACGCTGGCCGCACACGTAGAGGGTTTACTTGAAACAGGCTTTGAAGTTTAATGAGCCAGGAATGGAGAATGAAGAAATAATGAATAAAAAGGGTAATTTCTTCACAATGACCCAGGAAGGATCTCTATCAGCCATCTGAGGAGTGCCCAGTGAAGTTATCACTAGGCTGTAATGTAAACACTGCATTTTCTCTGAAAAGACAGTGTTTACAGCAAAAAGCCTGAAGTTAATGACTCTACTCACCAGAACAAATTCAATAAGTTGTAGTTGTTCTGGTGACTATAGTGCCCTTTTAATTGAATTTTAATCATGCACACAAGAATCCTGCAGGGTCTATTAACAGAACAGGCGATAAGAAATTTGAAATTAAACAACTTGTGGCTCACAATGAAGAGGTGGAACTGGAGGAGGGACAACTCATCTTAAGGTAGGAGAAGAGGGGCTTGGGGGACCTTCCTGTGTACTGTATTGAATAGGGGACAGTAGAGGCGGCAGTATATTAATTCGGAGGAGGGAGGGGGCAGTGTATTAGAGTGGTGGGAGGAGTTGCAGTATGTTAAATTAGAGGAAGGACAGTGTATTAAGTTGGAGTAAAGTTGCAGTGTATTACATTGGGGTAAAAGGGCAGTGTATTCAATTGGGGGAGGGAGGGCAGTGTATTAAATTAGAGTGGCTGGAGTGGGGGCAGTGTATTAAATTAGGGGAGGGGACAGTGTATTAAAGTGGAGGGATGGGGCAGTGTATTAGGTTAGGGGAGGCTGTGTATTAGATTGGGAAACTGTGTATTAGATTGGAGAGGCTGTGTATTTGATTGGGGGTGGCAGTGCATTAAATTGGAGAGGTTGTTGGGGGACAGTGTATAAGTTGGAGAGGCAGTATATAAGTTGGGGGCAGTTTATAAGTTATGGGGGGCAATGTAAAGGTTATGGGGCAGTGTATTAGAGTGAGGGGACGGGGCAGTGTATAAGAGTTGAGGGAGGAGGGGGCAATGTGTTAGATTTCGGGGGCAGTGTATTACCTACGTTTCCATGAAAACTGAAGTTTGCTTTTTTTTTGCGGCCAACATAAACTTAAACCTTGTTCATTTGGCCAGTGTTAGCCTTTGAGTCTGTCATGCTTGCAATACACATTTGCATTCCTGACACTATAGCATTCCTTAAGGGCAGTCCATTAGCTATAACAAACACTGTCCTATTTTAATACTACATGACGCACTAAAGCCACATGGTGCTGGGTAGAACAGAATCCACTTTTGCGCGGCACCTGGTTTAACTGCTGGGAAATTGTGAAAACCAACAATTTCACCTACAGTAGTGCCAGGTTTTTCGACAGCAGCTCCTTGAAAAATCATCTTTCCACTGTAATAGAAAAAATACTAAAGTGATCTAGGCCTAGTCGTACAATGCCTTAATGTACCACTGAACCTGCCTCTCACATTATGTTCAGAAATACTTAGAGCTTACTATTCCTTCACAGTATTCATTTCCAAATAAATATGATGAAAAACGCTTACTGTAGCATTATCTCTTAAATATTATATAAATTTACTTCCAGTGCTGATTAAGTTTGGAGCCTGAAATCACCAGTAAGTACTGTATGTTTAGGTTTTAGTCTTGAGTTATTCTTATAAAAAATAAGTTTACTTTATGGTATTAAATGGCCTAAAAATAGTGCTATAAATTATGCTATAAAAGCTTGTTTCTAAGTCTTAATCATAAGCGCGCATTCCATTGTGGCCTTAGATCTCTGCAACACCTCATAAATTGCAAAGTTTGGGCATTCCAGAAATATCTTTCTGCAGTTTAATCCTGTCTTTTCGGATATCTTTGTTAAGACTATTTTTCATTGGTTGGGCCAGCAGCCAATCGTTTATGAGCGAGCATCCTGCCAACGCTACCAGATGCCACTGGTCTAAGAAGAAAGAAATAGTTGAGCAAGCTGAATTTTGTGACTAGGAGCGATTTATGACATCTTCCACCCACGGCAAGTAAAATGTATTTTATAGAAAAGTATTTTAATGGAGAGTTCTTATCAAGGCACCCCTCGGTGTGTTAGCAGAGGTATAGGGTTTTCTTGCAGTATAGATTATTATTATTATTTTATTATTTATATAGCGCCAGCAAATTCCATAGCGCTGTATAATGGGTGGACTAACAGACACGTAATTGTAACCAGACAAATGGACGCACAGGAACAGAGGGGTTGATGGCCCTGCTCAATGAGCTTACATGATAGAGGGAGGGGGGTATAGTGACACAAAAGGTATAAGTAGGGGTAATGAAATAGGTTGCTAGAAAAATTATCACTGAGAAGTAAGTAGGTTATTTTTTACAGTTGCAGGAGAGGAGTCATGTGGGGAGGGGGTGTGAAAACATGCTAACAGTTTAGATGCCCTCCTGAAGAAGTGTGTTTTCAAAGGAGTGGAGACTGGGTGAAAGTCTAACGGAGAAGTGAAGGGAGTTCCACAGAAAAGGTGCAGCCTTGGAGAAATCTTGGAGGCGAGCATCAGATGTGGGAGTACGGACAGAGGATAGACGTAGGTCTTCGGCAGAACGCAGGGGCCTCAACAGGACATATTTGTGTATTAGGGAGGATAGGTAGGTTGGTAGGTTATGTAAGCAAGCACCAGAATCTTAAATTGAGCCCTATATCTAACTCAAAGCCAATATAGGGTCTGACAGAGGGGGGAGGCGTAGGAGGTGCGGGCCGACAGGAAAATGAGCCTCGCCACCGCATTCATTATAGATTGCAGCGGTGCAATTTGGGAACACGTAAGACTACTGAGAAGGGGATTGCAGTAGTCAAGGCAAGAAAGAACAACGGCATGAACCAGCACCTTAGCTGCGTGTTAAATAAGTTTCAGAATCTTCGTTATGGTTGCATGCTTGATGGGTGAAGGAAATATGCCGGAGGAAAGGGAGAGATTGAAAATTTTAGTGAAAGGAAGAGCAAGAAAGGGAGACAGAGTGCGGATGAGATATGAGGGAATATGAGCGTGTGAACAGGTGGTGGGGCGGGAGGACTGGAGCAGAGCAGAAACCTCTTCCGTTGTAGGTGTGAATAAGCATAGAACAGTGGAGGAAGTGGGATTGGGTAATGTATTGGAAGGGGAGGGAGAGAGGTTAGAGATCTCTTCCCTGATAGTAGAAATCTTCTCAGTGAAGTGAGTTGCAAAGTTTAAGGCGGACAGGGTGATAGTAGGAGGGGGAGCAACAGGGTGAAGGAGAGCATTAAAAGTGTAAAATAGTCGTTTGGGTTTGCGGGAGAGTGTGGTTATGAGGAAATTGAAGTAATTCACTTTTGCAGAGAAAAGAGCTGGAGTGTAGGAGCGCAGCATAAATTTATTGTGGAGGAAGTCAGGTGCAGAATGAGACTTTCTGCAACAGCGTTCAGCAGTTCTTGAACATTTTTGTAGATATCAGGTCAGCTTGGTGTGCAAGGGTTGTAACTGGGAACAGGGCCGGCGCGTCCTATAGGCGACTTCGGTAGTCGCCTAGGGAGCACCAGCCCGGGGGGCACCAGATTTAAGTGACCAGCAGGAGGGAAGCGCACATCGATCCCTTCTACCAGTCACTCAATGCAGTGTGCCTGGGCGGCGCGGACCAGGGTACAGGTGCTTCTTTTACCTGTCCCTGGCTGCCGGCGGAGTGACAGGAAGTGCTCACTGAGGAGTGGAGGACCATTAAGGGGGGGTAGTGAGAGGACCACCAAGGGGGGAGAGGGAGGACTGGAGAGGACCACTGAGGGGTTTGGGAGAGGGGTGAGAGGGAGGACCACTAAGGAGGTGGGGGGAGAGGGAAGACCACTAAGGGGTTGGGGGAGAGGGAGGACCACAAAGGTTGGGGAGAGGACCACTAGGGGAGAGGGCCCTGGAGAGAACAACTGGAGGGGGGGAAAGGGAGGACCACTAAAGGGTTGGGGAGAGGAAGGACTACTAGGGGGGGGGCACTAAGGGGATGGGGAGAGAAGGAGGACCACTAAGGGTCTTAAGGTTGGGGGGGAGTGAGAGGACCACTATGAGGGAAGAGGGGGTAGTGAGAGGACCATCAAGGAGGGACTGGAGAGGACCACTAAGGGGGGGAGGGCCACCAAGGGGCAGGGAAGGGAGAGGAACACTGAGTGACAGGGAAGAGAGGGGAGAGACCACTAAGGGACAGGGGCAGGGGAGAGCTCTAAGGGTGGAGGGGTAGGGAAGATCACTAAGGAAGAGGGGAGCTCACTAAGGGACAGGGTGGGTGGGGAGAGCACTAATGGACTGGAGGGGAGGGAATATCACTAAGGGACAGGGGCCCAAAGGAGAGCACTAATGGTCAGGAGGGGAGGATAGAGCACCGAGGGACAGGAGGGGTGGGGAAATCACTAATTGATAGGAGAAGAGAGCACAAAAAAAAGAGATGCTTCCCTCTCAACCCCCATCCTACCCCACAAACCCTCTCTTTTACACTACGCACATACATGGGCATCCACAGGAATTTCCCCGGGGGGCGAGGGGGAATAATTGTGTTAACATCCATGCTTGGAACCTTTTTGACAATGTCATGAAGGGGAGGGGCGTAGTCATTATCACATAAAGCCAGGGTGAATAGCGTTTTCACAACTATGGTGTCAGAAATACATGTTTGTATTCCTGACACTGTAGTGTTCCTTTAATCTAATTAAAGAAACATTCTGGTCATCATAACAACTTCATCTAAATTAAAATGCCATGATGCTAGGATACCCTGGGTGCTCTATTTACTTTAAGGCTTCCTCAAACTCCAGATCTACAGGTCCCTCAGTGGTATTCAGCTTCTGAAATGGAGGTCAGCTGATGCTCTAAGCCAATCACTAGTTCCCGATTTATAAAATGTTTAACTTTTTTTATAAATGGGGAGCTACTGATTGGCTTAGAGTTCCAGCTGACCGCACTAGCCAATCAGCGACACCCCTACCCAGCGGCACTCTGCCCCATCCTGCTTCTTACTGCCCCATTCTGCACCTTCACCTCCTTTACCGTTGTGCTCTTTCTGTCCCTTCCTGCTCTTTGCTGACCATTCCTTCTCCTTGCAGAACCTTCTTGCCCCTTCCTGCTTCTTGCAGACCCTTCCTGCTCCTTGCTGACCCTTCCTGCTCATTTCTGCTCCTTCTTCTACTTTACCTTCCTGCTACTTGCTGCCCCTTCGTGTAGGCTGCCCCCTCCATCCTTCACTTACCTGATCTGTAGGCTGTCTCTGCAGTCTGGGAGTTGCTGGCTGCACTCTGTGCCGCTCCCACATGGATTCAGTCAGGAGAGAGAAGCAGAGATAAGATGTAGCTTCCTACCCCTGCCTCTCTCCACACACAGCGCCACCTGCTGCCCAGCACCAGTATTGCAGTGTATTCTCAATCTGTAAAGAAAAATACATTGTCACAAGCACAAAAATCCAGGGGTGGGGCAAGTGCTCCCCCTTACCCGGCCTGCGGACGCCCATGCACACATACACAATGCATCCTTACACATACACAGAAACACACAATGCATCCCTACACACACACAAAATCATACAATGCATCCCTACTCACACACAGACACACCGAAACACACAATGCATCCCACACACTGCTTCTCTTACGCACACAGAAACAAAATGCATCTCTTACACACACTCAATGCACCCTTTACGGACACAGACTGCATTAAACCACATAAACAGAAACATGCCTTACATTCCTTACACACACACACACACACAGAAATACACTGCATCCCCTATACACACACACTACATCCCTTACACAAATTGGTATCCCTATACACTACATTCCATAAGAACACACACACATTACATCCTCTACAATAACACATAACACATCCCTTACACACATACACTCCACTCCCTGTGAGCAAACTCATGGGTGGGCCATGCAGGTGGACTTATTGGCGGACCTTGTAGGCATACTCACGGTCAGGCCCTGGAGCCCGGCCCTTGAGCTGTGTAAGGGTCCCCAAAAATGGAGCTGCTTCCTTTTCGTTAATTGTTGTGAGCACTGTTACAAACCTCGCAATCACATGGCCCAGGAGGGCCGGATCGGCAGCAGGGGCCTGCCTGGGATGCTGGGCAAGTCCCCCCAGTGTGATTGCCGGAAACCAGGTAAGTCCCCGCCATCCTTAAGATTTTAAAGGATTACTCCAAGCATCATAACCACAAGCCACTGTACTCTGGGACCATTCGCTGGTGTTTAGGGCAAACTGTTTTGTAATGGTTTGCCTCTTACCTGGGTCCAGCGAAAGTTGAGCCTTCTTCCAAGATGGCTGAACCATTTCTGGCTTCTGCACAGCATCAGAAGCCGGATGCCTATCTTGCCATCCATTCATTGGCTGAGAGAGTCAGCTTCCCACTCTCAGCCAATGAATGGGCATCTCTACACAGGATATGCAGAGAATTTACATTACCCATGCTGCAACTCTCATTCTGAGCTTGGAGTAACCTTTTAAAGAGGAACTGGTTGAACCATAAGACTAGATGAGCATTACATTAAATGTATCTCTGAAAGTTATGGACTGCAAACATTAGCCATCACTATTTAGCAAATTTCTGAGTATCATCAAATCTTGATTTCAGGTCATATATCAGCTGTCATTTACATCCAACATACAATATATATTTTCAGCCTAACCTCAGTTTTATTGAACTTTAATATTATGTATAATTATTACACCTGAAGCTTTATTTGTAAAATTTTATTTGTTAAATAAGAATATTTGAGGAAAATACATATCATTCCAACCCAACAAATGTTTAAGTGAATGGAGGTAAGTTGACCCAATTTTAAAGCCTTGATATTCACATTGCATGCTGGAGTCCGGCCTCGTGTAATGTAATGATTGTAATAGACAAAATGATGGTTCAGTCTGAATCTTTGAGCACAGTATTTACGGTTTCATAGGGTTTATCTGTGGATGGCATGTTTCTTACAAAGTTACATTTCCTGTGGAACAGCTTGTGATTTGAGTAACACCATATGTAATGCAATGTCTGTGTGAATTTTCTCCTAGGAATATTTACAAGAAAAAAAAAGACAGCTATAGGATGCTAACAACTTTTGGGATACTAAAAAAAAAAAATCTTCACCAGAACTTGCTAGTTAATTTTCTTGTATTTTTCTGCCATTTTATTCATGATTTTAACTCCTTAAGGATGGAGGCAATTGTCTAAGTTCTGAACCAAAACAAAACCTAGATGAGGTCCATTTAATGGTTTATTTTTAAGTGCCACTATACATGTTACATTTGTTGCTGTTTTAAAAAAAAAAAAAAAAATAAATTAATAAATGTAATTTATTTATAAGTGGGAGATATACTGTTTTACATAAATACATATATATTGCAAACCAACCCATTTTCAACCACTCAAGAACTAGGAGCTATGGCTGCATATGATCAGGGAAGCCTTAGATTAATAAACACATTAAACTATGGTACAATATGTAACAGAATTGAAATCCAATAAAGCATGACAAATTTAAAACCCCTAAGCAGGGGAATCACAGAGGAGAAAGGGGACAACAAATTGTTAGACGTAAGGTCGAGTGTAATAGACTAATTGTGGAGAATATTATCACACCTGTTTACCTAGCAGGCTTAGTACAATTAGGGTGACTTTCCCAGACATGAAGTGAGTCCCATCAGATCTAAAAAGCATTTGTGACAACCCCAGTGCCTCAAGGAAACAAGAGGAGTCCTTAGGTGATGAGAGTATATGAAGGACACCATCCCTCTGAGTGATAAGACTTTGAGGCAATCCCCCAATATCTCTAGAAGGATATTGATACTTCGGAGAGAGTTCAGAGAAGGGCTACTAAACGGGTTTGTGGATTACGGGATAAAACTTACAAGGAAAGGTTAAAGGATCTTAGCATGCATAGCTTGGAGGAAAGACGAGACAGGGGGTATATGATAGAAACATTTAAATACATAAAGGGAATCAACACAGTAAAGGAGGAGACTATATTTAAAAGAAGAAAACTACCACAACAAGAGGACATAGTCTTAAATTAGAGGGACAAAGGTTTAAAAATAATATCAGGAAGTGTTACTTTACTGAGAGGGTAGTGGATGCATGGAATAGCCTTCCAGCTGAAGTGGTAGAGGTTAACACAGTAAAGGAGTTTAAGCATGCGTGGGATGGGCATAAGGCTATCCTAGATATAAGGTAAGGCCAGAGACTAATGAAAGTATTTAGAAAATTGGGCAGACTAGATGGGCCGAATGGTTCTTATCTGCCATCACATTCTATGTTTCTATGTATGTTTCTATGTAATTGGTCAGCTATCGTGATTTAAATCTATTTAAAGGGCTATATGCAGTACTCTCAGATGTCCTGATGCATTTATTAGAAAAAATAGATATTTAGCCTCCAACTCTGTATAATGAATCTGGCATCCTCTAATATCCGCACCGACTCATTAGACTCTGATTCTTATCTTACCTATAGATGGAATCCAACCAGATATTCAACATACCATCTTGCCCAATAACAAGTACTTGTACATGTGAACACCTAGATGAACCTAGTTGTTTTTCTTTGGTTTATTTTCTTTTTTTTATATAATTTGTTACTTCGTTTTATATCTACATTCTGTATGTTTTATTTTTTGTACACTATACTCATTTGGCACCTGACATGAAAACAGCCTGGTGGATATGGTTGTTGGACATGTTTATTATTCTCGTGTCGGATTAAAGGTGTGCTTTCAGGCTCTTAGCATGATTTGTTGGTGGGTTATGTGCTCCATACTATAATTTTCTTACATACATATCTCACAAATGTCAATAAAAATATTGTTGAAGAGTAAATGTCAGAACAGTCCTACTCCTTGCTGCAAGGTGTGCTTTCAAGCAGCAGATCACTAGAAATTGTGACACCTCTCAGGAACAATAGGGGAATTAAGCCACTTATAGAATGAGAGAGATTAGGGCAAGACAGAAAAAATTATATTAGAAAATGGTGAAGAAGAAAATGGGAGTGTAGGGCCCTCTAGTGGGCCTGAAACGTAATTAATGGGATCTTCTACTGGGACTGGAATGTAGTCAGTAAAATGTTGCAGTATGATGGGAAGGACCTCCCCTTACTTTTTAAGAGGCTCTTCTGTTTCCTGTCACTCCTTTTGGTTCCTGCTGTCTCCTGAAGTTCCCCCTCCCTTCCCTTTGTTATGTGTGTACTTGTTATCCTGGGCGCGGCTCTGAATTAGTTCCCCCTCTGGGCAGATTAACTTGATGTGCCGGCAGCGGGGCCTGTTTAGTCGAGCTCGCCTTTTGTGTCCCTGGCTGTTAAATTTAGTCTCTCCCCTCGGATACCTTCAGTTCTGATGGCCAGAAGGTTCCTTGGCCCTCCTGGGTTGAAGGTTCCTGTTCCCTCTACCGCAAGAGGGTGCGGCTTTAGGGCGTGGTGCAGAGAGAGAGGGCGGGAGTGACAGCAGCAAGAAGGCTGGGCAGTGGCCCAGCTGGGGCGCCCGCCTGCAGTCTGCGTTCAAGGTGGCTGTGCCGAAGATTCTCCCTTGCTGTCCTTATGCCTCTGCTTGGGCGGTTGCAACGGGTGCTCCATTGCAGGATTAGGTTAAGCCGCAACCTCTTGTGGGTTGAGGAGTTTAGCCCTCAGTGCCACCACCTAGCTAAATTTGGTTACTATTTAAATGTTACTGCCGTTCAGTTTGAATGTTTTTTTCTGCCATGATGCCATGGTGATGTATTCAATAAATGTGACCAGCAATGGCTTTACATCCAAGCATGGTTTCTGTGTTATTTATTTCAATGGGAATGTTGGGTTAGGGAGGGTGTTATAGGGTTAGTTATTTGACTAAAACGGAGGGACATAGAAGATTACCTGTTAAGGTGTAAAAGGGAGAAAAGGGACAAATGAGTGGGAACTAGATTGGGAAGCATGGACAGACAGAACTAAGAGTGGGAAGAGAAATAATGAGGAAGATGCAGGAGAAGATAGAAGAGGGACAATGGGACAGATGTGAGGGTGGAGAATGGTCAGTGGAGGAAAAGGCCAGGAGTGGCATAGAAGGGGGACAACATGGGGCAGAGGAGGTAGAGCAGGGGAAAGGAGAAAACAATGTAGAGAAAACCATTGAAAATCTCAGGACAGAGACATAGAAGGGTGGATGTCAGATGGGGAAGTAATGGACATTAGGATAATGGAAGTAGCTGCTAGTTATGTCCTACCATTATTCATTATACAAATGACCTCAATGCTAATACACACCTCTACTTCTCCTGATTCACACCTTCCCTCTATCTGATACAATCATTATCCCCTAAATAATTACTGCCGATACCAATATCCTAAGGAACTGCAATCCCTCAGGTAGTTAGTGGGTAGAAGCCAGTGAAAGCATTAATTTGTACATTATAGAAAAGTCATTTCCAACAGTAATCAAATTGCCAGTTGTGTTTTAACTGTATTTAATAGGTAGGAAAAAATAGGAGGAGTCTGGGGGGGCTTCCCTTTCATCCCCCAGCAGCCTCCACACTCATCCTTCCGCAGTCAGATCCACACACATTACATTCACACACCTCAGTCATCCAAACCCCACACATCCATTTCACACTCATTCAGTCTCACAAACATACAACTCCACACATATCCCATTCAGCCAGTTCAATGCACATATTATACTCAGCCAGACACGCACATCGAACTTTGCCAACTCCCGCAAACATATACACTTGAGGGGGTGGACGGGAGTTCTTCATCAGTTTTTGCACTTTTGTTTCTATATATGTTCCTGCTATTAAACATATACCTCTGCATTCAGAAACATGGAAAAAGTACACAAACACATAATTACATTCACACACTAACCATCGACACAGACAGACACCGACATAATCCTTCACACAAATTCCATTAAAAATTATGAGATTCTGAGGCTACTAATATACATTGTTTACATTTTTTGCTCTAAATCTAAAAATTGTAGATGTATGCCATGACCAAAAGAATAATTATTTTAGAAAACATTCTCATTTTTTAAGATAATCTGTTAGCTGATTCACACAAGTTTACTTTCATAATCTGAGTAAAGCAAAGGCCAAAAATAAATAAAATAAATCAAATATGGCAATTCAGCTTTATAACAAATGTATAGCCTGATCTCAATTTTATTGATCTTTAATTGTAACTTACCACTGCGATCTCAGATATTTTATTGATTATTTGTTTGTTTTGTTTTTATTAAATAACATTGTTTGATAAAAATATATACTATACCATCCGGAAAAAAATAAAAAATAGTCAAGTGCATAGAAAGGAGTTTACAGTTTTAAGGCCTCAAAATTCGTCTTTCATTCTTGAATCTAGCCTTGTGTAGTTTAATGATTGTAATAGATAAATAGTTCAATTTAAGTGATGACCTGGTAAGAAAGCTCTTCAGCAGCCTATTTGAAAAAAAGAACTGTGAAAATTGCCGATATTAGAACATCATCTGCATTAAAATGTTCACCCCAAAGAACTTTCCCATTTCTGATAATTTGGACATGTGTTAGTCACTCGCTTTAAATCTCGTGTCGAAAGCAGAAATTGTTGATGTGCCATTATCTATAGAAAGATATAAAAGAATCACTTGAAACATCACACAAAAGACCAGCAAGTGTTGCCAAGATGTTTTCAATCGGCTGGGGTTGCTGCAGGGCATGTGATAAACAACATTTGAGAAGAAAATTAATCAATCATCTGAGCTCCGATAGTTGTACATACTTACAGTGTTTGGAATAAAAAACATTGAGGTCATTTTTCATCCCACTGAAGAACATTGTAGGAAACACGGAAAAAAAATAAAAATCACATGATATTAACCCACTCTGCATGGGACGAATGCATGAGTGCATCTTGGTTCATAAATAAAGCAGCCAAATCAATGAGAGAATTAAATGGAGCAATTTCTCGATCGGCAATTTTTTTTTGTTTGTATAAAGACTGTGGCCCTGTCTACAGAGGATGAATACAAAAGAGAATATAAACGTGATGAGCTGGTCTTTGTAGTGAAAACACAATACATTGACATATTAATACAGTATAACTCATAGGGGAGAATTCACTAAAGTGACAATTTGAAAATGAATTCTTAGAGAATATTTCAGTTTTGGATATTTTTTTTTTAAATTTGACAATTTTTATTGTTTTCGAGCAGGAGGGGGTACAGAAAAGAAGGGGAGGGGTGGGGTGGGTAGGTAAAAATAGATTCCATCAATGCACTGTATCCATTGTTATACAAGTGGCAATTAGAATATATACAATATATAAAATATATACAATATATACATATGACGTACACATTCTATACCTAGCAAACAATATGTTCTGCTTCCTCTATGGGACAGTGTGTTGTGGTCATACAATTAACGTATCCCTATGGGAAGGCCTAATAATTTCTTCCATCTCTCGCTCTCCGTGTCCTCACAGCGGTTTGCTGATTCCCACCCACTTGGTAGGTACAATCACATGTATTTGACAGGTACATTCACAGTTATTTATAGGTACATTCACAGTTATTTATTACGCGATCTCCATGAGTCCCACATATCCCATGTTTCCAGGGAAGTATGATTATGTGGGAATAATGTTTTTAATCCTTTCTCATACGAACATTGTGTATCCAGATCCGTAAGTATACGTTGTACACAGGGATGTTTGTTCCCAATCTTTGCTTGGGAGAGAGCGGTTTAGGTCGGCTTCCCATAGCTGTGCTATTTTTGAGACAGCAAATGGTAAGTGCTTTGAGAGTAATCGGTAACTCATGGAGATCGGTTTACACATAGCAGGGAGTTTCCCCATGCGTTAGGTGTTGTGGGCAGTGTGTTGGATGCAGCGTCCCAACAGTAGTGTTTGGTCAGGAACGATCTTAGTTGGATGTAGGAGTAGTGGGATGCCTTGGGCAGTGAGTATTGCTTTTCTAGCACTTCAAAGCTTAGAAGTGCGCCCTGTTTGTACAAGTGCTCCAGATGGGTGACACCTCGGATGTGCCACGGCGAGGCGTGGAATGTGGGGATACAGTATGCGAGGGATGTGATTGATGTTGCCAATGATAGACCACTTTTAGTAGGGTTGTATGTTTGTCCCAGAGCTGCAAAAGTAGTTTAATCATTGGAGGTGCCTGGGGCAGCTGTGGTCTAAATTTTTTAGGTATCCATACTATATTGTCTAAGGCGTGTGGGGCCATAAGCTCTCGTTCTAGGTGTACCCACTGCGGGGGTGGGCCATGGAGAAAATGGGGAAGGGCAGTGGCTATGACAGTTGCGTAGTAATACATATGAATATTGGGTAGCGCTAGCCCCCCATCATGTTTAGGTGCGTTAAGCAGGGCTTGGGTCACCCTAGGTTTTCCCCCTTTCCATACAAAGTGGTTTATGTCTGATTGGACCGTTTTAAAGAAGGACCTGGGGAGCTCCAGTGGCAAATTGCGAAACAAGTAGAGCAGTCTGGGGAGGATCGACATTTTGATCGCTATGACCCTCTCTGTCCAGGACAAGAACATGCGGGACCATTTCTTAAGTAAGTTACGGCAGCTATTCCATACAGTCACATAGTTTGCAGTGAATAGGTCTGTATGGGCCCTCGTGTATGTAATCCCTAAGTATTTGAGGTTGTCCGTTCTCCAGTCGAACGTGTAGGTCTGTTGGAGTCGTTTGACCAGGGTAGTTGGAAGGGATATGCATAGTGCTTGTGTTTTGGATGCGTTGAGAGAGTAGTAGGACACCCTCCCATAGTCTTCTATCTTTCGCATAACTGCTGGGAGCGTGGTGTGTGGGTGTGTTAGGTATAGAAATATGTCGTCCGCAAAGGCCCCTACTTTGATCACCTTGTGGCAGACTTTGTCGTTCGTTCTAATCCCCTCTAATAAGGGCTCTAAAGCCAAAACGTACAACAATGGGGAAAGCGGGCATCCCTGCCATGTCCCGTTCGTTATGTGGAATGGGGAGGAGAGGAACCCTGATTGGAGCACCTGTGCTGTGGGATCTGCGTAAAGTGCAAATATTTGTTGGCTAACTCGGGATGGGACCCCATACGCCTCTAGAACCCCTTTGAGGAAGGGCCAGCCAAGGCGGTCAAACGTCTTTTCGGCATCTAGTGCGAGTAGTAGAACTGCTGGAGTATCACTGCTAGTTTGCGAGTGTTATCCAGGCCCTGTCTGCCTTTTACAAAGCCAGTTTGGTCGTCCTTAATAAGTGAGGGTAGCAGGGGGGCAAATCGGTTTGCTAAAATCTTTGCGTACAGTTTAGCGTCCATATTAAGTAGGGAGATGGGGCAGAAATTTTTACAGCTGTCGGTTGGCTTACCGGGTTTCGGTAGGGTCACTATAGTGGCTAGTAGCATTTTTGTTGGCAGTGTTCCCCTCTCCATCGCCTGGTGAAAGGTTTCCAACAGATGTGGAGCTAACGTCGAGGCGTATTTTTTATAATATAGATTAGAGAGCCCGTCCACTCCAGGGGACTTGCCGCCAGGCAAGCCTTTGATGGTGTCCTCCACTTCAGTCAACGTGAGGGGGCGCGTCAGGGTCTCAATTTGGTCCTGTGAAAGTTTAGGTAGTTTGATGCGGTCAAGATATGTTTTCACATCTATGTCCGTGGGGGTGTGTGTGTTGGGGTCATCTTTCAGATTATATAGTTTAGAGTAAAATTTGGCGAACGTGTCGCTAATCTCTTGTGGCCCCAGTTTCTTTGTCCCGTCTTCCCCTAGTATGTTTGCTATCCTGTTAGTCGATAGTTTGTCTCGCAACCGTGCCGCCAGGTATTTGTTAGCTTTCCCACTGGTGTGGTAAGTATTAGCTTTCAATCTATTCAATAGGTACGCGGTTTTCATTGCGTTCAGTGTGTGTAGTTTGCGGTATGTTTGCTGGATTTCCGCAGCAAGTTCCCTGGTGGGGCTGGTTTTATTTCTGCCTGACAGTTCCGCAATTCGCTTATGGCACTGGAGGAGCTCCCCCTGTCTCTGCCTTTTTAGGTACGCGGATCACTTAATGAATAAGCCTCGTACGACCGCCTTATGGGCCAGCCAAACCGAGGTTTCAGATACATCTCCCCCGCTATTCAGGCGGAAGTAGTGGTCTAATTCGTTTTTTACAGTGCCGGCAAAGGCATCATCAGATAGCAGTGACTCATTAAGCTTCCAAGTCCCCTTCCCTCTGAATTGGAAAGTGTCATGTAATGTAATGTAGACTGGGCAATGGTCCGACCAAGCAAATGTTCCTATGTTGCAGTCTGCCATTTGGGCTAGTGACGTGCCATCAAGCAGGAACGCATCTATGCGGGAATAAGAATTGTGTACCCCAGAGTGGAACGTGTAGTCCCTCTCCGTAGGGTGTGTGGTTCTCCAGCCATCGTAGAGACCATGTTTCGAAATGAGGGCAGTGAGGTTTTTGCAAGTGTTGGAGAGACGTCTACCCCTATTGCGAGATGGCTTAGCCGATGTGTCCAACTGCGGTGATTGGATAAAGTTAAAGTCCCCACACAGAATAAGGCCTCCCTGACAGTAGTCCTCCACTATCTGGAGAAGTTTGGTTAGAAAGCCTGCTGAGTCAGAGTTAGAGAAGTAAGCCGTAACCAATGTGTACTGTGTGGCATTAAAGAGGCCCACTAAAATAATAAATCTCCCTTGTGGGTCAATATATTGTCTCTGAACAGTCAGGGCTATGTCTCTACTAATGAGAATCGACACCCCTTGTGTCTTGTTAGTGGATTTAGAGTGGTATTGAGTGGGGTAGTGTTTATTAAATAACCTTGGTTCCAGTGATGATTTAAAGTGGGTCTCCTGAATACAAGCTATATCAATATGTTGTTGTTTCAGGGTATGAAACAATAGATTCCTTTTATTTGGGGAGTTGAGCCCCTTTACATTATAGGAGATTACTTTCATAAAATATGTTTCGGTGCCGGGTAGCTATTGGCTCGCATCTTCTAGTGGTATAGAATGCATACCCTTGTGAAGTGCACGTGTTGTAGAGCACATCATTGCTCAGCTGTCTAGTTGTAGTTATATTGGGTATCTCAACGGTGCAATTGATCGAAATAAAACTTGGTGGAGGGAAGGAGGGGATGAAAGTAAGGGTAGTATAGAAAAACATTAAGAAACAAGTAACAAGGAGCTCAACCTCTTGAGCTATATCATGCCCAGGTATGCTAGGCACAGGTAGTGGGTGACGTGGCCTTCGGTCAGTTTGGTGTAGTGCTGACCGTATCTTGGGGGGGGGGGTGGAGCCACGCATGGGAGACAGTAGTTTGGTTAATGACCAGTTGTGTAGGGGCGGAAAAAACCTCGTTACATGAAGCCCAGCCAATATGCACTAGTGCCTTGCCCCGTCTGTACCCGGTTGCGGCAAAGGTGGTGTGTCCTAACTTATGATTGCCAATGGGCAGCGTCGATTCTAGCCGTCAACTAAAAATTGTTGCAATCACCTGACAGGTTAGATATGGCATACAATGAATATACATTTAAACATACATGTCCCTAATTAGCGGCCTTAGGACTAGGCTAGGCAAGTTACAAAGGCATAGCATATAAACATATTTGAGACGGTTAGTGAGATAATGGTCTAGCAGTTATGCATTGTATACTCAGCCTCCAAGTTAGGCCGTGGACCAGTCCTCAGACAGTCTGGGTATCTTTGCCTCAGGTTGTACTGGCGTGTCCGGCTTAGGGAGTCCCCAATCTGCCAGTTTCTTCATACCCTCCTCCACGGATGCGATAGGATGATTTGAGTTGTCATGATGGACGATGAGTTTAGCTGGGAAGCCCCATCGGTACGGAACCTCGTGTGCTCTCAGTGCGGTGGTGATAGGGGCTAATGACTTTCGAAATTGGAGTGTGTGTGCTGACAAGTCCGCGAAGATCTTTAGGCCTCCATGCTGGGAGGGTAGGTTGTTGTTTCTGGTAGCTTTGACATTTTTCTCCTTGATGTGGAAAAAATGCACTCTGGTAATGACATCTCTGGCTGCCGAAGTTGGAAGGTGTTGGGGTCTCCTGAGTCTATGTGTCCTATCTGGGACCACTTGGTCTGGGTGTACTTCAGGTATTAGGTCCAGGAAAAAGGTTTGGATGTAGTTGTGTAAGGCCTCGTTCGTAACGGATTCAGGGATGCCCCTGATGCGCAGGTTATTTCTTCTGGATCTAACCTCCAGATCAGCAATTTTCAGGTTTTGTTCTTTAAGAGCCTGTTGCAGATGGTGAAGCTGGTCGGCCATGCTATTGTGCGCTGAGGCATGCTTACTGATTGTGTTCTCTATGTGGGATGTGCGTAGGCCCAAGTCCTGTATGTCCCTCCTGAGTTCGCATGCTAGCGTTTTCAGTTGGCCTGTAATGGTGCCTTGAATTTGCAACGTGAAGTCCGCCATGAAGGACTTCATTGTCGCTATTGTGAGGGGGCTATCCTCTAGTAGTGAGGTAGGTGAGGAGGGGGGAGACGGAGAGCCTTCCCTCGATCCCTGGCTGCCGCCATCTTGGATTCCCTCGCGGCAGTCGCGTGGTCTGTTACTCACGGCTTTTGCCATAAAGAAGGATGCTTTGTCCGCTTTTGTTGGTTTCTTGGCACTCCGGTGAGACATTACACCGGTCTCTGCATGTGTACTGCCCAAATAAAAAGCTATGTAGTCCGTTTATTTTTCTCCCTTGGCGTGTATCTCCTCGGAGCTCTAAGGAGACACGTCCATGCGGCTCGGGTGTTAGGCCACGCCCCCCAGTTTTGGATATTTTAACTTACATTGAATTCGCACTTTATAAGTAAGCCTTATTATATATCATGGATGGGGTAAGTGCTGGTTTGTGCTGGTTTTAGGGAGATCCTGTCAAACTAATCTTATTGATTTTTTTGATTGGTTAACTAAAATAATAGATCGGGGTGGTGCAGTAGACATTGCTTACCTATATTTCAGTAAGGCTTTTGACACTGTTGCACATAGAATGCTTATCAATAAACTGCAATCTTTAAGTTTGCATTCCAATATTGTTGAATGGGTAAGGCAGTGGCTGAGTGACAGGCAACAGAGGGTTGTAGTCAATGTAGTATATTCGAAGCATGGGCTTGTCACCAGTGGGGTACCTCAGGAATCTGTATTTGGACCCATTCCCTTTATTATTTTTATTAGTGATATTGCAGAAGGTCTTGATGGTAAGGTATGACTTTTTGCTGATGATACTAAGATATGTAACAGGGTTGATGTTCCAGGAGGGATAAGCCAAATGGCAAATGGTTTAGGTAAACTAGAAAAATGGTCAGAGCTGTGGCGGACAGAGTACAGAATATTTGATAGAGTCCTAACCTCAACATCTGAGGAAAGGTATTTAGGGGTGATTATTTCTGATGACTTAAAGGTAGGCAGACATTGTAATAGAGCAGCAGGAAATGCTAGCAGAATGCTTGGTTGTATAGGGAGAGGTATTAGCAGTAGAAAGAGGGAAGTGCTCATGCCATTATACAGAACACTGGTGAGATCTCACTTGGAGTATTGTACGCAGTACTGGAGACCGTATCTTCAGAAGGATATTGATACCTTAGAGAGAGTTCAGAGAAGGGCTACTAAACAGGTTTGTGGATTGCAGGATAAAACTTACAAGGAAAGGTTAAAAGATTTTAACATGTATAGCTTGGAGGAAAGACGAGACAGGGGGTATGATAGAAACATTTAAATACATAAAGTGAATCAACACAGTAAGGGAGGAGACTATATTTAAAAGAAGAAAAACTACCACAACAAGAGGACATAGTCTTAAATTAAAGGGGCAAAGGTTTAAAAATAATATCAGGAAGTTTTACTTTACTGAGAGGGTAGTGGATGCATGGAATAGTCTTCCAGCTGAAGTGGTAGAGGTTAACACAGTGAGGGAGTTTAAGCATGTGTGGGATAGGCATAAGGTTATGCTAACTATAGGATAAGGCCAGGGACTAATGAAAGTATTTAGAAAATTGGGCAGGCTAGAAGGGCCAAATGGTTCTTATCTGCCATCACATTCTATGTCTCTATGTTTGGACCACCCCGTCTCCCCTACCTCTGGGAGAGCTGGTGTGGCTGCTGTAATCTTTCTTCTCCTCTTCACTGCCATTTATTGTTGCTGGGTCCAGAGTGATGTCATATCCTGGCATCACCGCAGAGCACACTGGGGAGAGGGGAGTGTAACATATTCTTCCTCACCTTGCAGTCTCTGCACCCAGCAACCATGCGTCTGCATTACTGACACTTGCGGCATGTTAATGGACGCCGGCCGCTGCGGATCCACGGCAAAATATACCCCCACGTCCACTCACGTGATTGACGAAGTCGGCATGCACGTGACGTCACGCACGTGCCGCATGCGCACGTTTTGGGGTCAAAGAGCAATTTCAGCCAAACAGAATAGTAATGCAGGTATTAAAACCTAAAAATACCTTCCTTCATTGCCCTGTCGTGGTTTCCCTAGTAGTTGTCCGAGAGCGCGGTCCTTATTCTTGTTATTCTGGTTATTTGACTTTGGCATTGATTTTGACTTCCCTGTTTTCTGGTATCCCTGACCCCTGGCTTTCCTTTATCGTTGTGTCCCTTTCTGTGTCCCCTGATCTCGGCTATTCCTGACTATTCTTTGGTATGTGAGTCCGGCCATTCTAAGGCCCGTATATGTTACCTATTAGTCTCCTGTGTTACACAGTTCTACATGCTGGATCATACTGTACTCCTGACAGGAAAATTACAACAGCCACACATTTTTTTTAAAGTGCTACTTACCCAGCTTACTCAACTGTAACCTGGCCTTCACATTGCACATAAATTGCAAGGATAGAACACCCCCAAAATGCAAATCTTTAGCAAAAGAGTATCCTATACTAAAAAGGAAGACATATTACTGGTATAGTGTAGGAAAACAAACATATATCCCTGACACTATATTGTTGAAATAATTAATTACACATCTGCAGCAAAAAAACGCACTGCACCTCAGCATCTCCTCATGGACATGCATTGGATGGAGAAGCTGAACGCTAGAAAGTGGAGACGCTGGAATTTTTATTTTCTTAAATTTAAAAATTATATCTAAAGGAATTGGACATTATTGTGTGTGATTGCCAGTGAATGATAATAGATATGACATTGCTAAATCTTAAATATTAGTTGACGAATGTAATGTGAATGAACTGTATAGAAATTAAACCTCGGTCAATGAGAACGAATATGAGTTTTATTGGAAGCCAGCTACTTCCTTTTCTTTATGGCCAATTATATCACCTCTAGCTGAATTTTATTTCTTACATAATAATTTCTCATATCACTGTTTGATAAAGACATTAAAGCAATGTTTCACCTTGCAGATCTTGTGTTGTGCCTCATTTCTTTATGGTTCATTAATGTTAGAGCATCGTGTAAGTAGGAAAGTCGCTTACAAGAAGCAGACTAGTTTGATGGGAAACAAATCTGACAAATATAGAAGTTGTATTTCTTAGTATTTTTATATTTATAGCAATGACATTATGTTTATTAAAGGGACACTGCACAAACTAGAGTCAATACATCATATTACAATGGTTGGTTATGGTACCGGAAAGCCACGAGTTAAAAAAAAATTGTCAAGATGTTTTCAATCAGTTTGACCAAAGGAAATGTAAAGAATTGCTGGCGCCCAAAGCCCACTCCTTTAATTTGCAATTTCATAATGAGTAAATCTTAACTTCCTCATTATCCTTTTAAGTTCCTGTATAGAATGTGCACGCAATAAAGAAGACATCTGATTCACTGAAGCTCCGAAGAACAAGCTAACAATGACAGTTCTAATGTAAATATTACTTTACATGATGACAAAAGCCAAGATTGTCAGTTAAAATTGGAATGTAGCCCTATGTAGCAAAAGCGCAGCTTAGTGGAAAGGGGCCTTGACAGGGCTTGGAGGTGGGAATAGGAGGAGGCATGTAGGGATTGGTGGTTAGAGGGTTAGGGGTTGGGCTACATAAATAGGCAGCCATCTTAGAAAAGTCACTTTTAACTTGCCTAACTGGCTGAGTTTGTCCCACCCTCCCTCCCTGGGTTATGGGACGGTTGTCACGGGCCCAGCGGCCCTGGGGGGCCCGGCAGGCCGGGCCCCACATGTAGCAGAGAAACTGCCGCAGGTTCCTCTGCACAGGGGCCCATCAGGTGGTCGAAGCATTTAGGGCCACCCGATGGGCCCTATATCTTCAGTGCCCCGGTCAGCGCTGCGGCCGTGTAATTGCATGATCGGGCCCCTTCAAAACAAATTGCGGCTACACCACAAGTGCTGCTGGGAGGAAGTGACGGCCAGTCACTTCCTCCCAGCTTACTCCGCGTGGGGGAGAGGCAGAGCAGAGGAGAGGACAGGAGAGGAGAGGACACCAGAGGCATCCGCTCCCATCATTCCCAGCCACCCTCCTACAACTTAAAGGTAAGAGGAGGGTGGCTGGTAAATGAGGTGTGTGTGTATATGTATGTGTCTGCAAGTATGGTATGTATGTCTGTGTGTGTGTATGTCAGTATGCATGTATGTCAGTATGCATGTCTGTGTGTGTGTGTATGTCAGTATGTATATATGTCTGTATGTATGTCTGTGGGTGTATGTCAGTATGTATATATGTCTGTGTGTGTGTCAGTATGTATGTATGTATGTCAGTATGCATGTATGTGTGTGTGTGTATGTCAGTATGTATGTGTGTATCTATCTATCTATCTATCTATCTATCTATCTATCTATCTATCAGTATGTATGTCAGTATGCATGTATGTTTGTGTGTGTGTATGTCAGTATGTCTGTATCTGTGTATGCATATATATATATATATATATATATATATATGTGTGTGTGTGTGTGTCTGTATGTATGTATATCAGTATGTATGTATGTCAGTATGTATTTATGTGTATGTATGTATGTCTGTATGTCAGTTTGTATGTATGTCTGTTTGTCAGTATGTATGTATGTATGTCTGTGTGTCAGTATGTGAGTATGTATGTACGTCAGTGTGTGTGTATGTGTATCTGTATCTGTGTATGTATCTATATGTGTATATGTCTGTTTCGGTATTTGCGTCTGTTAGTATGTGTGTATCTTTCTGTGTGTGTGTCTGTGTCCTTTTGTGTCTGTGTGTGTGTATACCTGTGGGCAGGGCTTGGAGGCGGGCACCCGGGGGCCGAGAGCTTGAGCTGTGTTAGGAGCCAAACAATTTCTGATGGCCTAACTGGTTTGGTTGTCCTGTTTTGTCACAGTGGCAGGATAGGGAGCTGAAGGATAGGAAATAGGCTCCCCATTGGGATGGTTATGGAAATGGTTGAATATGGCTCATGGTAAGTGTGGTAGGTTTCGAGCCCTGTCGGTGGCTCAGAACCTGGTGGGGTAGGGGTATCTGGGTATACCCCTACCATGGTTAATTAAAGTGTTGTCACTTTAAGTTATGGTCATGTTGGAATACTGTTATATGTTATTTATATATGGGTCAATGCCTTTTATATCTAACTGAAGGATACGGATGTGATGGCGGGGTGTGGGGCAATGACCTGTTTTTTCTATGTTAATTTATTACTATTTCATAAAAGCTGTGGACAATTTTGATCCAAATACCCTAGTGTCCGTGTTTTATTGGGATAGGTATGTGTGTGTTTTTTGTCCTGATTTCGACTGCCCATATGGCGACTATGCACCTGTCAAGGTCACTCAGTATCTGAGGTTACTCAGTCAGTGAACAAAGGAAATGCTGAAAACGAAGGTTCCTTTTTATGGAAAGATTAAAAGTAACACTTCCACATTGATAACAACTTACGCTAGAGCCATATTATCCATAGGTGGCATAAGCTGCCTAGGACTGAGGTTCGGTGGGCCTGTGTGTTGGCCTAGAGCTCCAGGCTTTGTTTTGAGAGAGCACTTTCCAAGCTTGCAGGAAGATGAATAGATACCTCTGCTCATCCCTGTACCCCCTTACTTTATCAATGGAGCGTTTATCAAGTGCAGACTATATGCTCCCACACTCAGGGCCAGATTAAGAGCCCAGTGGGCCTGGTGCTGACAATTATGATGGGGCCTAATTACAGAATTTTATCGACCAAAAACACTAAACCAGTCATAGCTCTCAAGCGTCATGTATCTGATGGAGTTGGTGTAGGAGGGAAACTCAAAGGATGCAGCTATAAGAAAACACATACTCTGTGCTAATCTCTTTATCTAATTTATGCTTTCATTTTTCAAGTAAATCCATACCTCCTAACAGCAGTGTCCAGTGAAGCAGGAAGTCAATGGGCAGGGTAAAAGGGTGAGCCACTGATGCAAATCACGTGATCAGAACTGCCAAAAGGGGCCAACATGCTCAAAAAGGGGGCATATCTGTCCAAAGAATTGGAAGGCCAGCCTGGCATCAGTGTACCTATGTATCACAGTGTCAGTGTCCCCTAGTCTCCCAGTGTCTGTGTCCCACTTTCTCCCAGTGTCCCCATGTCTCAGTGTGTCCCGTGTCACTACTGGGGATACTGGGGGACACTTAGAAACATGGGGACACAGTGAGACATGGGGACACTGGGATAACTGGGGACACTGAGACACTTGGGGACACTGGGAGACATGGGGGCACTTGTGGATACAGACATGGGGACACTGGGAGACATGGAGACACTGGGAGACATGTGGACACTGAGACATTTGGGGACACTGGGAGAAATGGGGTCACAGACACTAGGGACACAGAGACATGGGGACACACACAGAGAGACATGGGGACACAGAGATTTGGGGAAACTAAGACACTAGGGACATAGAGACATGGGGACACAGACACTGAGAGGCATGGGGACACAGACATTTGGGGAAACTAAGACACTAGGGACACAGAGACATGGGAACACAGACACTCGGAGACTAGGGGACACTGGGAGACATGGGGACACAGACACTAGGGAAACTGACTGGGAGGCATGGGGCCACAGACACTTGGGACACTGGGAGACATGGGGGCACTTATGGACATAGACATGGGGACACTGGGAGACATGGGTTCACTGAGATATTTGGGGATACTGGGAGACATGGGGACACTAGGGAGACAGAGACATGGAGCCACAGACACTGGGAGACATTGGGAAACTGAGACACTGGCTGGGAGACATCTGGACACTGGGAGACATGGGGACACAGACATTTGGGGACACTCGGAGACATGGGGACACTGGGAGACATGGGCACACTGGGAGACATGGGGACACAGACACAGGGAGACTAGGGGACACTGGGAGACTAGGGGACACTGGCTGGGAGACATGGGGGCACTGGGAGACATGGAGACACTGTGTCCCTAGTTTCTCCGTGTCCTAATGTGTCTCCCTATGTCTCACAGCGTCCCCATGTGTCTCAGCATCCCCATGTCTCACAGGTCCCCTAGTGTCTCAGTGTCCCCATGTTTCCCAGTGTCCCCAAGTGTCTCAGTGTCCCCATGTCTCCCTGCTGCCTTTCCCCCCACCCTTCACATACCTGAGCTGTAGTCTCTCTCTGCAGGCTGGGAGCTGCTGTCTGGATTCTTTGTGCTGTGTAGCTGTTCCCCCTCGGATCAGTGAGTAGAGAGAGGTAGGGAGATGCTGTAACTTCCTATCCCTGCCTCTCTCCATACACATTGACCCCTACTGGCCAGTGCTGGTATTGCAGAGTAATCTCCGTTTATACTGAGAAAAATATTTGCATTTGTATTGCCAGTATTACTGCAATACCGTCATGGCCAGGCAGCCTCAAATACCAGCTGTGCCTTAAAATACCAGTCAGGTGGCAAACCTAAGAGTACTGTGTAAAAAAAAAAAAGTTTTTTTTTTTTTTTTTAAATGGGCCTATTCCATGGGCCTGGGCCTGGAGCTGCAGTTCCATCAGCCCCTATGTTAATCCGGCCCTGCCCACACTGGAAAAACAGGTAGGCAGAACTGGGGAAAATTAAAAAAATCTCCTCTAACACTCAGACACTACACAGCACAGCCTCCCACATACAGCTCTCAGCCACTACTGACACAGACAAACAACACTCAGCACACATAGGCACACTCAGCCTCTCCCACTTACAGCTCTAATCCTCCTTCACATACAACACTCAATCTCCCTCACACACATACAGCACTCAGTCACCACCCACAAGCACAACACTAACAGAAAAGAGGGTTGTGGGAGTGGGCCCCAATCTGGCATCCTGCCTATGACCCTGGGCAATCTTAAACTAGCTCTAGTTTAAGCTTATTTAAGTTATGATTGCAGGAATCTTCAGGCACTTTGTTACCTTCAGGGGTTAACCATTTGGTCACGTTTAACTCAAAAGTTGGGGATTCAGCATTTCTGCCTCCTGGCTTCCTTATGACTTAGAGTGTCTCTTTCTTTTTATTTATTTTTTAAGATACATGTCTTGATTTGTAACTGCAGTAGATTCTGAGTTCATTTTATGCTTTTTGCTTTTTGCTTTCTGCGTTCTAAACTGTGCTGAAGAAAAATTATATTACAATGGAACTAAAAGCCAACATATCAAATAAAGAGCATCTGTATATTTGTTTGCGTTTCATTTTGTTTGAAGGACACCAATAATAAAAGTACAATATAGTGGTAATTTTTCTAATCTTTCCGAGACCACGAGAGAGAAGAAAATGACTGCCTTGCTACATAGAGTTAGCACTTCTGTCTATGGTTTTAGCACATGCTGTTAACATGAACTTCTTATTCACGACAGTTCTGGACCTATGGGAAGTAAACATTGGACCTTCTCATCAACTTATGTCTGGACTCTTTATATAGGCAATAGCCATAAAATTAGGCCTCTGGATACTAGCTCCCTGCAAAAGATGCAATGATGTTCTCTTAGGGAACAAGAGGACAAACATTTTTCTGCTTTGAAATGCCTTTATAGCAGAAACTGCATGATTGCATATTCTATCCTTCTTATATAAAGATAACTTTTACTAATGAAAGAAATTTTCTTTCTATTCTCAAATAAAAAATAGCCTAAATAGGGAAAATATTTTGAAAAGATGACATCTAAAAATTACATTATGAATAACGTCATCTTTGCAATTGCTCGAAGGTTTTTTGTTGGGGGGAGGGTGGGTGAGGGAAGGATATTGCAGTAGCTAATATTTTTATTGAACAAAAAAAAAATTAGATAATCCGCGCTTATAATCAGTAAATCTACTAGTGGGATCATACAGATATAAAGATGTATACATACATATGTTTAACAGGAGTATATACAACAAGATAGGAAAACAGTTGATTATCCCAGATGGGGATTGTACCACCAACGCTCCACTACACTAGAGCAGGTTCATGCTATTAAAAATGTGAGTAGAACATCTATTTATTCTAGAAGAAAGTACATCACTAAACATATTACGCTATTGGATGATCCTATTTATGTCTTCACATACTGCATTTTACCTAGAAAGTACCATCACCACTGCTGAACATACCATCACTACTGCTACATATACATCCTTAGACGGAGATTACACCGTCCTCGTCTTCAACAGCAGACCTCTATATAGCTCTAGAAAGTGTGAGTGTGCTTTCGTCATAAATTACTACCTCACAATTTAAAAACATATTGCACTTTTTTGTCTTTTTGAGAGATCCATCTACTAACAAGATCCTGTTAAACATATGTATACATCTTCATATCTATGTGATCCCACTAGTAGATGCATTGATTATAGGCGTGGATTACCTAATTAATTTTTTGTTTTATTTTTGTTGTCACAAGGTTGGGGAAATCTTGTGTGATAATCTGCCGCCCCTTTCCATCTCTTGAGGACATAGTGATCACCTATACTCTGTTTTTGTTTACTTCTAACTTTCATTGGCCTAGGAATATTTAAAAAATATATATATATTTCTGGAATGATCACTTCATCTCAAACTATTTTGCACTGTTCAATTTTTTCCTTTTTTTTAAATGGTGAATTTTGTTGAAATAAGAGGATTAAAAAAGTTTGCAAAATGATGCTTAAATTAGCTAGGATGACACGCAAAAAAGCTAATTTGGTACCCATCTTTAGTAGCGGTATTGGTCAGTATTCCTAACCTGGCTTTTCTAGACACCTTCATTTAAGTTTATTTTTTGGGGGGTCCATGACAGAATTTTATGGAGAATTAAAATCCAAAGCTCAGACTTTCACTATATTCACCAAATGACTACATCATTATCATTAATTATTATAATTTATATCATCTTAAAATATCAGAACATGGCAAAGCTGCTAATGATTTTATTTTTATCATTTTACCTGAACATACCAATGTCAGCCAATGTGAGCTGGAAATTCATTTTAATTCAAAATAAATTATTGGAGAAATTCTGTTACATTTTCAGTATATCTATTCGGGTTAAAAATTTACTCTGAATTAATTCAAAATTCCTGACAGTTCATAATTTAGTGAATAACCACTGAGGAAATCAAAATGTTTATGTAACTTTTGTTAAACAACTAATTTGAAGGTAAATAAAAAAATATTTAAATAATTTAAAAAAAGATATATATAAATATACAAAAAAACCCTAAAAATGTATTAAAATTATTTATATACATATATATATATATATATATTTATATATATATATATATATATATATATATATATATATATTTAGAAACTCTAGATATTTACATATTTTTTAAGAAACATAATAAGCACAAATGCCCAGAAAATACATTTCTGATAAAACATGGATCTAAACCATTGAGCATTTTGAATGAATAATGTGACATTTAAAAGGACTATCATTTCAGTAAAAAAAAAATGAATAAATAAATCTGCAAACATAACATTATTAATAACACGTCTAAAAATTCTTTTCATTCGTTTTATTATTGTGTTTGCCATGTACATCAGTCAGCAGAATGTGAGCACTTTCTTCTAGCAAAACATGTAATTTTAAGAGTAAAGACACGTGAGGAGGTTAATGTAATATTAATATCCTAATAATGTAGTTCTGTTTTGTAATATGCCCATTTTGCTCCCAGTGGAATTGAGTTAAATGGTACGATTTTAATCAGAAGGCCCCTGAAATGTGACCTGTTCATTTGATCATCCCTACGTCTAGGTTAATTCACCTCCGGGCTTTAAAAGCAAGGATCTTTCAAAATGAGCTGAGTGGATAATATTTATATTTATTTTAAAAACGTACATGCTTTCTTGGGATTCATTTATCATAAAGACACATAACATGTAAACTTGAAAAATTATACAAGGAAGGGATAAGTCCCCAATTCCCTTTGTTGAGTAAAGTGTGCCTCTCGTGGCTGCCTACCAGACAGCCACTAGAGACTCTTCCTGTTGATTCATAGAGTTTAACTCTGTGAAGTGATGCTGGACATTCTCATGCTTTGCATCAGGACAACCAGCATTGAGTCAATGCTTTCCTTTGGGGAAGTCCTAATGCATGTGCGTCACTCGCTGCGCATGCGCATTAAGATCCCCCTTGCACTGACGTTGGAGGAGGTGGTGACAGAGTCAGTGTCAAGGCTGGAATAAGTGCTTAAACAGTTTTTAACTCTTTTATTGCCATGGTGGGGAGAGATTCCTAACTCTATAATGTTCCTTTAAAGTCTTATTAAAATTCTAAAGCAACTCATGGTTTAAACACTAGTATGATACTTTTATGTAGAAATATAAATAATTGTTAACCATACCTGTGGCCTGTACACAAGTACCCTTAATCTTACCATCATGGCAGGAAGTCTGGTCTGGTGGTGGACCAGACTAGGTCGTATAAGTGGAAATGGAACCCTTAGTTAGGACTCTAACAGCTGCTGTCCTTGGACCAGGTATTAAACTATTTTAGTGTGGGCAAGCTGGGTAACTCAGTAACTCATGTGCATTGACCTAGTCCTGAATGCAGGAAGGAGGTTTATTCCCTTTCAAGATTTGCTTCTTAATATTTTTGCTGTGAACATTTTGCTGCGTAGAGTTGACAGGATTTGCTGCCTTATGGTGGGTTCACTTGGTTGGGAAAGACACTTTTCTATGGGCTCCAGTTGGGAATTTGGTGTGAAAACCAAGCAAGCACAAAGTAGCTTCTACTCAAAAGAGATACCGTACGTGGCATTTTCACCCCAATCAATGGGAATGGGTGGGAGTCTTATGAACTACCTCTCTCTTTCCCCTGAGGCTGGTACACTGGAAAATAACAAAATAACGGGGCTTAGAGGTCCTCAATCACCTAGCCCAGTAACAGTAGAAATAGGCACAACTGTCCACTGGCTCAAATAAAATAAATAATTTCCCATCCCTTAAGTTAAATAGGACATAGGAGTGCCCAATCAAATGGTCCTACAAAGTTCCCTATCCCAGCTGCTAAAGCAGTTCAGGTAGTTTAGATAGTATAATTTCTGCTCAAGTTTATAAATATCAATAATGATCACCTACTGAATGGCCCACCTACTGGGCTCTGTCTCTTCTGGACAGTATCTGGTTTGTTGTCAGTTAGAAAACACTACAGTCAAAATGAAGTGAACAGGACTTCTCCAAAGGCCACGGTTTGGATTTTCTTACCAAACGCAATCCAGTGAATCCAGCAATCCAGGAAAGCTCACATTGAAATCAGCCTGTGAGCCATGATGATCTTCCCGACCTCTGAGCAATTTCATGAGATAAGTTCATTTTCTGACATTAACCTACTAATTAATAAAGTAAATCATTTAAATACATAAAGAAAACATACCAGAAGCAGACTATCAACTTTGTGTAATGTGAGTTTCTATTTTTAATGAAGTGGTTTGGGCGCTGTATTCCCTATTTTAACCCTGCAATGGAAAATGTTTTTATTGAAGGGTAAACGTGCTTCTCGTGGCTGTCATACTGACAACCTCACGAGGCAAACCCCACTATGTTTACCAATTGGTGTCAGAGAAACCATCTGATTGGTGCAGAGCAGCATGTTGACACGCATGCACTTTAGCCTTCCAATGATTTCCTATCCATGATCTCAGCCAAAGAGGTGGAGCCACACGCGCTATGAGGGAGAAAAGGTAAACGACTCACTTTTTTTTTTACCCCTGGCAGTGGAAGCTGGTCTCCTAAACAGGAATATTTATTTGTATTCCTAATGCTACAGTGTTCCTTTAAACATGTTCTCAAGCCATGTTAGCTGGCTGTAATATTATTTTTCTTACTGTGTTTGTTTGCTCATTTGATTTTTTTTATGTTCTTGAGCTATTATATCGTGAGGGAAGTAGTCTTCAAATATTGTGTGAGCCTGTTCTATATATATATTTTTATACAAATATATATTATCTGTATTTTTTTTTTTTAAATCACTGAATTATATGATATTTAAGTTCTCTTTTACAACCGTTCAACCTATCAGTGTCCTCATCGCTTGGCAAATGATTATGGGCTAGGATCTATCATGATAAACCTTTTGTGCATGAAATTATTGTTTTTGGCATGACAAGCAGCAGGGATGACATACCTAATGTTATATTTAGTTCTAAAAGTGTGACATTCACTATTGTATGTGGTATATCACTTTTACACCGATTAGGATATATTTACTACAGATCTATAATTGAACACATGTACACTAAAATTAAACCCAAACTGTGAACTGTACTTGAAATTCTATGTGTCAAATTCAACACAAAAGAGGATATAATGTATTATCTTTTTTTTTTTTAATATACAGAAACATAGCGATGAGTGAGGTGTGTTAAAAAACGTTTCTCTTTTTTTTTTTTTAAAGCGACATCATTATATGTTATTTTATACATTTGAACCTATACATTTGATTTATTTTAATTAAATTCAATATCCTGTTGTAGCTTATTTTTCCTGCTATTTCTCAACAATATAGAATAGCATAATCCTGTTATAATAAATGTAAATTCTAAATAATAGATGTATACATTATAATCCATATGTAAGGTTACATAGCTTTAACCTCGAAATCTACATCTTGCTAAAGCAAAATTGCAATAAATTCAAATGGTAATCACTGTTAATAAATTACTCTTCAAGGGTAAAACAAAAAGAAAATCATTTCAGCAATAAATATTTATCGAACTGACAACCATTTTACTATATTATATATTGAATATGTAACGCATCAGGTTTTCTTATATTGTACGTATTCAGACAAAATAAATTAATTCACACTAATGATGAAAGTCAAGAAGTAAATTTATGTTATCATTTACATGTGTCATTATTAATCAGATTAAATGAGCTGAATTACTGTGTGTTTTCTGGCACTGACTCAATCTATATTCTCTAAGGGCTATACATCGTGCGCTGTTTTACATGACTAATCACATGGTTTAGCTAGGGAATGCTGGGAGTAAAATACTAAATGTTGACAAGCAGAAAGGATTCAATAGCTTCAGCATTGTATTCCCCGTCATAATTATTTTGTAGCAAAAGTATAAACTGATCAAATATATAATGGGAGGTCATTGTTCAAGGACAATTGGTCCGGAATCTTAACTGTGAGGAAGTATTGGAACAAAAAACAGAATAAGGGCTGCACCGAGAGGTAGGTATTAATAATAAAAGTGATAATAGTATATACAATAGTCCTTAGACAATATAATTAGTATAGTCTCACTAACTCAGTGGGACTAAAATTCTAATAAAATCACCAAAAGATGAGATAACCAAAAAATAAAATAAAAGCCAAAAACAAAGTCTCACAGAGAGGTAAATGTCTTTATGGAGTGCTGGTTTTTGGGTGTAGTGTCCTCAGTTGCTCAAATTGTTCAGCGTCCTTGCTCGTATGCAAAACAAGAATGGAAAAGCCAATGGTGCAATATGTACTGACTTGAGCGGACACCTGGATGTTCGGGTTCGCCGGGTTCGGCTGAACTTTGGCAAAAAGTTCGAGTTCGGGACTCGAACTTGACTCGAACTTGACCCCGAACCACATTGAAGTCAATGGGGACCCGAACTATTGGGCACTAAAATAGCTCTTAAAAAGTCCTGGAAAGGGCTATAGGGCTGCAAAAGGAAGTAAAATGGGGGTAAGAGTAGAACAAGTGACTACCCCCCAGGCCCTACATAACAATGAGGGGGGGCAGGGCCGCCATCAGGGCATGACAACCATAACGGTCGTCATGGGCCCGGCGGTCCTGGGGTGCCTGGACTGCTCAGGGCATCCCGGGCCCCACATTAGCTATGTGCACACATATATAGCGATTAACGCTATATATGTGTGCACTGCGGGCCCCCTGCTACCTGTATTCTGCAGGGGGCCCAACACACTTGAAATATACTGCCCAGATGCTCTGCGCTGTCGAAGTCTCGTGAGCGATGCAACGCTCCGCATGGCTCGCCAGAATTCCACAGAGCAGAGAATCGGGGCAGTATATTTCAAGTGTGCTGGGCCGCCTGCAGAATACAGGTAGCAGGAAGGCTGCACCATGCCACAGGACCTCCAGCTCCAGGGCTCCAGCCAATGTGATCTCCCCCCTCCATGGCCACAGGTGAGATACAGGGAGGGGGAATAAAACAAGACAATTAATTCTACATCTACTATACACACACCAGAACCAGTACAGACACTGCATCCCTGTGGGTGGACTCGGGGGGGGCAGCACTTTGGGCAGACTCGGGTGCAGGCAACGGGGGGCCCAGACCTTGAGCTGTGTCAGGGGCCCCAAAATTTCTGAGGGCAGCCCTGGGGGGGGGACCTACTGTCCTCCCCCCCGGCCCCCATCCCTGAGCGGTGGGTGGAGGACCTAAATAAGAATGAGGGGGGCCTGCTGTCCCCCCCCCACCACCCCTGCGTGGCGGGTGGGGGCCCTACATAACAATAAGGGGGGGACCTACTGTCCTCCCCCCCAACACCCACCCCTGAGCGGTGGGTGGGGGCCCTAAATAAGAATGAGGGGGGCCTACTGTCCTCACCCCCGGCCCCCACCCCTGCGCGGTGGGTGGGGGCCCTACATAACAATGAGGGGAATGGACCTACTGTCCTTCCCCTGGCCTCCACCCCTGAGCAGCGGGTGAGGGCCCTAAATGAAAATCCCCCCCCCCTTCCAAGGTGACTAGGGGTCCCCAAGCCCCTAGTCACCTCCCCACCCAAATAAAACGTATCCCCTACCTACCCCCCTCACCCTAAAAATAGTGAGGGGGGGAATAAAATAACTAACCTGTAAATAAAAATAAAACTTACCATTTGATGTCTTCTTTCTTCTAAAATATTCATTTTTAAGCCCCAAAAAAGGCCAAATAAAAAACCATATTAACCGTCGAACTTAAAATAAAATAATAAATCCGCGCGCGAAAAAAAACCTGACGAAAAAGGAAAAAACCCGGCGCTAAAAAAAATTATGCATCTTCACCCATGCAGGGCTCCGCGCAGACTGAGCTCTGCAGGGTTGGGGAAGGCTTATAAAGCCTTGCCCGACCTGCAATTAGGCTAAGAACACTCTGATTGGTTGGTGGGAAAGTTCTTTGGAATTTTCCCACGCTGTGTAATTTGACTCATAACACTCTGATTGGTGGGCTTGGAATCTAACCAATCAGAGTGCTCTGTGTCATTTTATACAGCGTGGGAAAGTTCTTTGGTATTTTCCCACATTATGTATTTTGACTCATAACACTCTGATTGGTGGACTTGGAATCTAACCAGTCAGAGTGCTCTGTGTCATTTTACACAGTGTGGGAAAGGTCCCCCCCCCTCATTCTTGTTTAGGGTCCCCACCCATCGCTCAGGGGTGGGGGCCGGGGGGGAGGACAGTAGGTCCCCCCGCACATTGTTATTTAGGGCCCCCACCCCTGAGCGCTGGAGTAGGGGCTGGGGGGAGGACAATATGTCCCCCCCTTATTTTACTTTAAGGCCCCCACCCACCTTTCAGCGATGGGGGCCAATAGGTTTTTTTGTTTTTTGTTACAGTGAGCAACCACTGGCTGCTCACTGTTTACTAGACATGTTTAATAAGAGCTCATGTGACTCCAGCTTATATAGAGGCTGGGTCACATGCTGCACTGGCCAATCACAGCCATGCCATTAGTAGGCATGGCTGTGATGGCTTTTAAGGGCACACGAGTCAGATTGGCTTCCCTGCAGCTTTTCAAAATGCGCCATTAAATAGCCGAACACCGAACTCGAACCCGAACTGTTACTGAAATGTCTGGGTTCGGGGGCAAAAAATCGTAATCTTCGGTACGAACCCGAACTTTACAGTTCGGGTTCGCTCAACTCTAGTACTGACAAGTGAAGATAAAATAAATGGATAAGTAAGGTCAACTCACATTTAAAAGAGCTATATCCATCTCGGATGTGAAGAGTGTACAGCGGTATTATCCCTGCTTAGAGGATGTGTGATAGGAGTCCTCCAGAGGGGTGATGTCCAACACTCCGGAGAGGGAAAAAATAAAAGACAACTAATAGTAATCAGTAAAATAAAAATGCAATAAACATAAGTAAAATTGTACTCACAAGTGGAGTGCAGGCAAACTGCACTATGGTATTAGCGTGGGCAGTATGATCCCCACCTCAGGATATACTCGGAGTCACACTAAGATAAAAGCAGGTAAAAGTAGGCCAGACAGAAAATTCCAAATATAAAAATGTGTAATTCAAAAGATGATTGGCACAATCTTGTAACCAAAAAACCTTTTATTAAGAAAATTACACAATTAAAATAACCATAACACGTTTCGCCACTAGGGCTTTTTCAAATGGGATAAAAAGCAACAATACAATCTTGCTGGAACATCGAACAGTGTATATTAGATGCAGAGTGTGTGTTTGTGTAGTGGATGTAGTGTGTGTTTATAGTGAATGCAGAGTGTGTATCGATGTCATGGTATTGAGCAGGTCAGGTAAGAAACTTGTGCCAGGGTTAACGTTTGATAGTTTATTGGAGACTTTAGATATATTTACACACAATTGGTATACTTCGCAAGCCAAAGAAGGAGGTAAGTAAAGAAGGGAAAACAGAAAAGAGAGTTAGGCAAATGGTAGCAGGAAGACCTATAAAATGGAATTATAGATAAGGTTGAAGGCGAACCTATAAGCTATAGGTAGGGCTGAAGGAGAACCTATAACTGGAATTATAGGTAAGTAGGAAGAAGGTGAAATAATAGAAATATAGGTTTAGACAATATGCCCCAGACAGGTTGTTACCAATATATATTTAGATAAGGAGAATCTATAAGTGGAATTATAGGCAAGGTTGAAAGAGAACCTATAAGCGGAATTATAGGTAAGGTTGAAGGAGAACCTATTAGCGGAATTATAGGTAAGGTTGAAAGAGAACCTATAAGCGGAATTATAGGTAAGGTTGAAGGAGAACCTATTAGCGGAATTATAGGTAAGGTTGAAGGAGAACCTATTAGCGGAATTATAGGTAAGGTTGAAGGAGAACCTATTAGCGGAATTATAGGTAAGGCTGAAGGAGAACCTATAAGCGGAATTATAGGTAAGGTTGAAGGAGAACCTATAAGCAGAATTATAGGTAACATTGAAGGAGAACCTATAAGCGGAATTATAGGCAAGGTTGAAGGGGAACCAATAAGCAAAATTATAGGTAACGTTGAAGGAGAACCTATATGCCGACTTATAGGTAAGGTTGAAGGAGAACCTATAAGCGGAATTATAGGTAAGGCTGAAGGAGAACCTATAAGCGGAATTATAGGTAAGGTTGAAGGAGAACCTATAAGCGGAATTATAGGTAAGGTTGAAGGAGAACCTATATGCCGACTTATAGGTAAGGTTGAAGGAGAATCTATAAGTGGAATTATAGGTAAGGCTGAAGGAGAACCTATAAGCGGAATTATAGGTAAGGTTGAAGGAGAACTATAAGCGGAATTATAGGTAAGGCTGAAGGAGAACCTATAAGCGGAATTATAGGTAAGGTTGAAGGAGAACCTATAAGCAGAATTATAGGTAAGGTTGAAGGAGAACCTATAAGCGGAATTATAGGTAAGGTTGAAGGAGAACCTATAAGCGGAATTATAGGTAAGGTTGAAGGAGAACCTATAAGCGGAATTATAGGTAAGGTTGAAGGAGAACCTATAAGCGGAATTATAGGTAAGGTTGAAGGAGAACCTATAAGCGGAATTATAGGTAAGGTTGAAGGAGAACCTATAAGTGGAATTATAGGTAAGGTTGAAGGAGAACCTATAAGCGGAATTATAGGTAAGGTTGAAGGAGAACCTATAAGTGGAATTATATTTAAGGTTGAAGGTGAAACTGTAAGTGGAATTATAGGTAAGTAGGAAGAAGGTGAAATAATAGGTTTAGGCAATATGCCCTAGACAGGTTATTACCAAGCAGAATTATATAAAGTAGCAAATACCTATAGTAGAAAGTATATAGAAAGATAAGCAAATCAGAACAGAACGGAAAGATATCAGAATTGCAAATAAAATAGAAGTTTATTGAATCAGCCCCCTGTTGGAAGGAGCACTGATAAAGCAGGTAAATTACTGTTTGCAATATGAGTTAGTATCGTAGTTCAGGTTGGTAAAATGCAGGTTGGTATCAAAGCAGGTTGGTTGCGTAGTTCAGGTTAGAATAAAGCAGGCTGGTATCATAAAGCAGGTTGATAACATAGTTCAGGTTGATATGAAGCAAGTTGGTAATAATGTAGGTTGATAACAAAGGTTGGGTTGTAGAGTTGTTCAGGTTGATATAAAGAAGCTTGGTAGCAAAGAAGGTTGGTTGTATAGTTCACCTTTGAATAAGAAGTTTGGTTGAGTAGATAAGGTTAGTATTCAACAAGATGGCAAGTTCACAGGAGCCAGGGACAGAAGTCTTTTCAGGCCCTGAATTGAGCAATGTGTAGCCTTTTGTAGGATCTGTACTTAGTCCCAGGCAGGTGAGGTTGAGCAAATAAAAGTTCAGACCTAGTGGTTATGGAGGCCACTAGTGGCAGAACATAGATACTGCAGGTACAACATTGAATGAAAAGAATAAAGTTCCGAAATTAAGGTTTGGATCCTGACAATTGATACTTAAATACACCGTTTCAATTCTTCTGCTAGGGCATAGGTGGGATAATAATAGAAGCTTCCAATGCATTCGTTTTTGCAAGAACAAGTCAAGCAAATAATGATTTGCTCACTTTCAATTTTTACTAAGTGCGAAACAGAGTTTGCATGAAAATTCTTGCACAATCATTTCCTCCGACTCGTTCTGTTGTGGGAAGACTCGTTCTGTTGTGGGAAATTAAATTTTGTACCGATCTGCATGCAAGGCTGGAATTACATGTCAGGTGCCCATAGGCAAAGAATACTTAGGCGCCCCCTGCTCCCCTCCCGCCCCCTAAAAAAGAAGAAGCAGGTAAAGTGAGTTAACTGGATATATATCCCCAGAATGTATTGCTGCTACCTAGTACCTCAGTCCTGCTCGCCTCGCAACCTGAATTTCTTCAACAGAACCTCATAGCCATTGACCAAGCACTGAATGTTTGTCAAAGTGACTAATAGCTATATCAACCTCTTACCCAAACACTAGACAAGTCTTGGAGATGGGACAATACAGCAATTGGTTTATTGAGGAAAACACAGGTTATAAATAGAGCACAATATACATAACATGGAAGGGTGGAGACAGACAATAACGAGGACAGTGGACCACAAGGAAGAATAAGGAAGTGGTAAAATAGCCAGTTTGAACTGGCACAGAAGCCTTTTTTTTGGAACAACTGGCAAATGTTTTTCTTCCAACACAATGGGACAAATGGAGTGACCGGTAAGTTGGTTTGCATGTATATGGAAGTATTTCCTGGAGCAATAGAGCAATGGGGCATGGGACAGGAAGCCACCAAAAAGACATTGAAGGCATTTTAACGAACAAAAAGCCACACAAAGTGGAATGTCCCAACCATTTTAAATATGATGCTCATAGTATCTGCGGACAGGACCATAGAGTCCAGTTTCGGTAACAAAAGAGGCTCATTGTCCCAAGGAAGGAGGCTGACCTCCAAGATTCTCCACAAACCATATAGTGTCAATTTATTTGGTGTGATGTGACATGGCCATAGTGTTCCAAAGACAACTATACAAAAGTGGGGGCTTCTGTTACATACATTAAACTTTTGAGCAGCGTAATGTTATAAAACAAATATTTTTTTCTGTATATTAAATTATTCTATGTCCCTGAATGTATACAGAAAGACAATTTTTGACCATTTTTATGTGCTTGCTACACTTAGCAATTGAATAAATGGTTTTATAACCAATATCCCCATAGGTTTAGTATGCGTTCTAAGGAATGAAGTACTTCCATGGAAATGGAACAAATCTCCCTAAAGACTGGTTGTAATAATATGAAGCCTATTACATATCTGGTCATAGCACTGAACGTTCATATCTTTTATTTTGAAAAAAAATTTTTTTAAAGCATTATCAAAAGCTTTAAATTTAGTATCAACTCGAGTCACAAGGATCCGTTTAAACATGTTTTCAAACTCTTTGCTGTAGAATAAATGGTGATATCTGTTTTATAACTCTTTATATATTTTAAGGAGTGATATTAAATGTAACTGTCTTTGCTCTATATGATGAGCAGAGAAATCCAAGAGATTATAAAACAGGCCACGATGAGCTATGCCGACTGTGAAATATGAAGAGATGAACGTGGAACAGAAAGTGACAGGAGACAGATGAGGACAAGCATCGATGGAATTTGGGTTAAACGAGGTGCCCTCTTCTTCACTGTAACAGCTTGCCTCCATCGAATTGTTCCTTGTCTACCCTGGGGGACTTAATGGAGACTCTTTACCTCAATCACTGAGCAGGAACCTTCCTCACCTGAGATTGAGAGCTTCTGTCCTCGTGGGGCACGAAGAGGAGGGACAGCCGCTGAGAGATAGATAGTGAGACATCTGAATTAATAACTCTTTCTAATTTCTTCTTATCACCAATCTGTAAAGAACATAATGTAGCATTGCGGTAATAACATCATTTTATTGTCATCCAAAGTATACCCAACAATATGGTTTTTAGTTGATGTTTTTATAAATTCTCAGAATAGCTAAGTTAGGAAAACAATACTAAAAAAGGATTTAAAATAGTACAATGGTTTAATGGCTAAATTCTTAATTGCATTAAAAGGAATTGCAAAATTTACACAAAAATAACTTAACCATAGCAGCGGTTAGTCCTCAGCTGCAATGTTTTCCTAATTAGCAATTCATGTATACAGTTCACAATTTGGATTTCAAATTGCTGCAATTCAGTCTCTAGTGAATACACCCCAAACTATAGTTTAAACTGAGTCATTACTGCTGCACAAGTGCACAGGGAGTTTGATCTCAGGAATTATATATGATTTAAATGTTATTACTCACTATGAATTGTCAGGAATTTACCTGACGATATTACATTTTAAGCCAGAATTGAGAAAAAAAATAAAAAAAAAACATTGATTTACTGAATACTTCTGTTTGATTTGACATTTAAAAAAATGAAGAGGACAGGATACTAGAATATATTGTTTCTTAGGGTAGGTAAGTACTGAAACATTTACTTATATAAATATGAACCAGCTGAGCTCCATAGTATAGTGCCTCCCGTCAATGCCACTTTAATTCACTGCTGGGCAAGAGGTTTTAATAGTGTGTCAACTCTGCTATTTACAAATTCAATGGGGATTCCAAAATGGAGCTTAAGAGGAGTTAAAATGGAAACAGGAGGGTAAAAGTGGGACTTGTGTGACTGTATGTCAATTACATAGGCTAATCATAATACCTAATAAAAACAACAACATTCTTTAAACATAATCCCTACATCTAGTTTTTAAAGTGAATTTATAATCCAGAAGTCGTGGTTATGGTCAAGTCACTAGTAAATGCACATGAAGACTATTATGTCGCCATCCAAGATGTCCACGGGGCTAAGAAGAGGAGTCCATTCACCCACCAGTAACTGTTGAAAATGGCACCACGCCATGTGCTATCACATGCTGCGTTTTGCAGTTTTTTTTGCTTTGTCACTTTCAACTGTGAGCATAGCTGTTTGTGTTCCCTCTATGTATAGCCTGTAATAGAATGTCATCCATTAATTCACTGAAATGACTCTATGTGGGAGTAACGCAGTGCCATTTTAAAACTGACACTTAAAATGGGCCATTTTGATGCCCACCATTGCATGTATGTACGTAGTGGGGTATCGCGATGCAGCATTATACATAAACCAACCCAAATTATCCCCCTTCCACAATAATGACAGACAACATAGTATGGATGAAACAGGCCACAGCATTTGTTATACCATATGACAAATACTGTATGACACATCCATAATGTATTTAATAAATTTCTCTTCATTTCTGTAACCAAAACGTTAAACATAAATAATCATAAATTAACATATATATGCATATAACTTAACACAGTGTCATACAGTGAACCCAACCGTCCTTGCCAATAAACTGACCATGCGCCTATGTACCACTTCCTCTCACCTCCCCCCTCATATTAAAAATCATTTCCTTCCAGTGCCAGCCATCTGCCGACCTTATCCACGCTCGATGGGTACGACATCCCAGGTAACCTAAGGTTAACCCTTTGAAGCAGGGGAGGTTGAGACCTTAAAAACTTGTCCATCTCATTCCATATACTTAAACATAACTCAGTTGGCAAGGACATACCCCCAGCTAGCTGTGACTAAATATACTAATAGGGCGGGTGGGAGGGAAGCTGTTTGCTGGCCCGAATCCCAAGTGGCACTGAGGTAAGACCTCCCCCCACACTAATTTACACAGAACATAATCCCACCCACACATTCTTTTCCAGAACATAATCCCACCCACACACTCTTTCCCAACCAATCCCATGCATCTATCCCCACACTCATACATGTGCCCTTGTCCGCTTAGCTGCGCTACCTCCCCATGGCCTGAATAGCTGTCACAATCACTCTGCCAGTATGTGTATGAATGTGTTAAAGGACATGGAATGCTTCATATATATATGTATGCCAATGCCCCCCCTCCCCCCCACCCGAACTGTTGAATTTTGTTTGTGTGTGTGTCACTCTGCACCCCCAGTCTCCCAGCATCAGTACATGGTGCACACAGGTGCTTTGGTAAAGTAGGAACCTGCAACTCCCTTGACAGCAATTAACCTATAGGGTGGCTCCATGTGTGTCCCTGTACCACCTGTCACTTTAGGTGAACACCCCTCTTAGTTAGATCACCTCGGCTAATTGGAATAACAATTTTTGAGTTTCCAGCCAGGGCCTTTTTGAAGGTTCTGCACAAGGTTGAGCAATCTGCCCTCCCAGCGGCTGTCATATCTCACCACGATAAGGGAGAGTCAGCAAAGCATCATAGGAGTTATAGTCAACGGCGATATGAGTACTGAAACTCAGCTATCCCTATTTTAGAATATTACTAAGATGTATAACTGTGAATTCAAACACGAGCAGTTATCAGATTATACCATATCTGCCTTCTAATTTGTGGTCTTTAGGGAAATGGGGAAAATTCCTGCCAATAAATCAGCATCTCATATTTCTCGTTGCTGTATTTTAATGTGCATTAATTACACGCGATGGAGAGAGATGGTTTATGGTCTGTTACTGAATATAACACGAGTCTCTAAGTGAGGGTCCCAAGCTCATCACTGTTAGATCTTAGCATAACACGTCAGCCAGCTGTATAGACAAGTACATTCTATACAAGGTTTCAGAATGTTTGTAAACATTCCTGCCAAGGTACTTCCGGGTGGTAGAACGCGCGCGGCTCCTGCAATGGGGGACTGGGGATATGCTGAACATTTCTACTTGCAGAGTTTTTTTCCCCTAGTGGGATGAAACTGAGCCATTTACCATGGCTGTTTGCTATGTGCACAGCTAATGCTCGAGTAAACACTGTGGGATTTTGGGGGTTAAATAAGATTTACAGCTACATCTAAAAACTATGCTTTCGCACTTTATTAACCCTTACAGCACCATTGACGTGTCTTTTTCAGATAAATATACCCAGGGTTGAACCCTTAACCATTTTAGGTCTTTGTAATAAATGTATGTATTATTTTGGAGTAAAGGTCCCACGTAATAATAACATGGATGTACAACACCTTGCGTTAGAATTACTTGTAATATACAGGTACTTATAAGCCATCCTTATGCACTGTGATAGCCATAATGAAGGACAGCTGTCTGAGCATGATGAGGACAGCCTAGAGTTCTCTGGGTATGATGGGCACAGTCCACAACAGCTGTAATGTTAAAGGATACCCACCACACGGTTACAGTAACACATCAACTTCCAGCATTTCATGAACAACAGCACAATTCCATTAGACTCCAGTGAAAGGCAGGTTTTGCACACATTATAAACAAACCTCCAGCCACGCACACCTACAGCAAGGCATGCACACCGACAGCACAGTGCTGTGCAAAGCAATGCTAGCCCCAGCCTGCATGCATAATGCAAAACAAATTATAGTTTATTCCCCTCTCCCTGCTTCTTACCTTGCCAGGGAGAGGGAGATCGCATGGTGGAGGGAGCAAGCCTCGGTACATTCCATCGGAGAACGCTTCGGCTTTTGCCTCCCAGAAGAACTTCTATTATTGTTGTGACGTCATAGTGAAAGCTCGTATTGTCTTTATCCAGCATCTTGGAATGTAGTAATGTTAGCGGGAAGGTTGTTTATATCAATTACTGTTTCTGCAATCAACGACATTAAATATGAAATAGATAGACAAAGGAAAAAACAGGAGCAGAATGAACGTCAGAATCACCTCTCCTCTGAATTGATGACATGTACAATCAACGTTAACTATTCCTCGTTAATCAATTATAGCAATGAATGGACAAATAAGTCCTGTAACTACAATTTAACAAAATATTATAACATAGTAATTATATAACATAATAAATGTACTTGCTATATCTATGTCCATGTCATGTCCATGTTGACACATCCATCACCTGTTAGCATAATCAATCTACTTGGCGGTCCGTAATCTGTGAGGCTTTTGCAAAGTTTACAAAGGTGCTGTTGTTTTGTTGTTAAATTTGGGATATTGGCTTAACGAGCATTGACACAGTGAGATTAATGAGAATATGACAGTTTAGGCCCGGTTTTAAGACAAAGTGTTTTCTCAATTTAGCGTTATTATTGGGAGGGAAAAGGTTTGTGAATTTCAGATTGTGATTACTTTGATTGCATGACACCAGCCTATGTCCCGTTGTAATAAAAATCAAAATTGCAAAAGTTGGGAAATAGTCTGAATTTTTAGGAAGGGCATACATTTCCTATCTATCCAGCTGTCCATTGTTATGATTATGTGTCCATTGTTATGATTATCACTAGTTGACTCTCCAGATGTGTGGATGGTCATTGTACTACTTAGCATTTACTGTATGTAGCAAACACTGTATTAAAGTGGTACTGTCACTTTCAAGTTTTTCATAAAGATGGTGACTGCATTGGCATGTCATTGAAACTAAAAATATATACAAGGATTGCTTCACGTAGGACCTAATTTTTGTTAAGATGTGTCAACAGCTGATGGGTACAGTGATTTTCTTGTAAGTTGCAGATGCCCTACATATTTTTCCACATGCACAAGACCACAATGAATGCAATGTCACAGCATCTTCCATAAACCCTTATTTTGTTCTCTTGGGAATGGGGAGAATACACAATGGACACAGCTCAGGGTTGATGAAGCTGCCAAGTGGTAAAGATGTATGGAGGTAGAGAACATGTTGGGGGTGCCAAGGAGAGTAGCAGTCAGGTAAACTTACATCCCAAACTATATCCTCCCAGGTATCACCATACAAGCAGACATGTCACCTTGGGAGGTCTTGGCAAAAATATACTAAGTCCTTGCAAGCGACAGTTCCACTCTAAATGACTTGTGAAGCATACCAGATCAAAACAAGAAGTAGAATCTCAGAGGATTTATTTAAATAAATCCATAAATAAAGCTATATTTTTCCTCACAAAGTTCGTTTTAGAACTTCCCACGGGAGAAATAACAGACCACAAGGAACATTTTAAGTATCTATCAAATCTTCAAAGCCTTATAGAATAATGTGATGAAATTATGTAAATTATCCGCTATCATCTCATCATTATGTGTATTTAGAAATCCATGCAAAAATATTTTCTGATCTAGCCTTTTCAAATGCAAAGGAAGGGAGACGTAAGATCTTATCCATCGTTCATTTGTAACAAAAACAAACAACCTTTCTTTAAACATAGAGAGGATCATTAACGAAATCCAAAATAAACTGAACTGAAAAATACATTTCAAAATGTAGGCAAAATAGCGGCTTTGGGAAATTTTTCCAATGCCACTATAGCCATGCCTTGGCTGATTCAGGCTTAAATTTAGCAGTTAGCTTTTTTTTTGGCTTTTTTTGGGGGGCTTTTTTTTTCATTTTATTTATTTATTGTTTTTTTTTAATTTAGTACACGCAAAAAAAAAAAAAAGAATTTCATTCACATACAAAGACACAAAGAGTATACATAGATTGTTCCGAGGTTTGTACAACATCAATAATATTACACAATGTTATAGCTCTGCAAGAATTAGACTTCAAACATACAAACATCAGTAGAGGTGAAGGTGCCGGGAGCCGAATGTCCCTCACTTCCAACACTACTCATATACAAACATTAAAGTTGACATTTCTTTCTTTATTACTCATATTATATTTTATGCCGGTCTTAATTCGTAGTAGATTCCGAATTTCATATCTAATGTTTATCAAAGTATTCTTGCCAGTGTCGGCCTTTCAAGGACCTTTATCCAATTGTCCCAGATCTCATATTGGCGTGTATTAATGCTTAGATTGGAGGCTATACCCCTTTCCATTTTACATTGAGTTATAATAATTTCCTTAATATGCTGCCATGAGTCAATTTATGTATTTTTCCAGTTTTTTGCAATGGACATCTTGAAAGCCATCAGAGCATGGATCAGCAAACATTTCTTTGCTTTAGTTAATTGCGGTAAATTTAAATGTAAAAGCAAAATGTCTGGAGTCCAGAAGTGCGTGATACCCAAAAGATTATTTATTTGGACCAAAAATGTATCCCATGCTTCCCTGATCGGAGCACAGTCCCACCATATATGTAATTCATTCACTCCCTCATTTCCACATCTCCAGCATCTAGAGATCTCTTCCTTTGAAAATTTCTGAATCTTATTTGGTGTCATGTACCATCTATTTAGAAGCTTATAATGAGCTTCCATAATATTTAAACAATGCACCGTGGAGTACACTGTTTGAAGAGCCCTACTCCATTTCTTTATGTCGATTTTTATTGATAAATCTCTTTCCCATTTAATTTTGGCTAGGGGCTGAACAAGTCCTTTTACACTTTTCATAATCTCGACGCATCTAGTTAGTATTTTTATATTTTTCTCTGAGTCTACTAAATCATTTAATTTAGAGATTGAGAATGACTTTGTCATGCCACCTAGAGAACTTTGTAGAAAAGTTTTTATCCTGGTAAAATTAAAAGTCTGTGTAGCTGGAATGCCGAAAACTCTCCGTAACTCGGAGAAGGAAATATTCCTCCTATCCTCTAGTATATCTGCTAAATTTTTAATCCCGTGCCCAGTCCAATCTGCTGTGTCTAAATTTTCCATCCATATCTCCAGGCTTTTGAAAGGCAAAGCGGGTAGTATTTTATTCCTTAATTCTAATTGGTTTTTAAAATAGGTCCAAAACTTTACAAGAGGTCTAGTTATCAGATTATCGGTTAAGCACCTTGTATTTTTTTCGAATACTATTTCTTATAGGCCACAATAATACGACAATATTATATGGATCTGTAATATCTTCCCCCTCTATTTCGAACCAATTTTGTGGATTTCTGTCCTGTTTAATTAAGGGTAGGGTATGCATCAACTGGGCCGCCTGGTGATATAAGAAGATATTTGGAAAACCAATACCTCCTTGTTTGTGCTTCAAATATAGGAGCTCCTGCCCTATCCCGGGCTTCTTATTAAGCCAAATATAGTCTCTGAATATTTTATTTATGAGTTTAAGCCGTTGAGGTTGTGTCTGTAGTGGAATCATCCTCAATAAATAAATAAATTTAGGAAAAACATAAAATTGACCCTGCCCCACCAAGATATCTGTAGGGAATTCCATTGTTTTAGAGAGTGGGTGCATTCTCTAATCAAAGGAATTACATTGACCTTCATTATATTCTCTGGATCTCTCACTATATTTGTCCCAAGATACACAAATCCCTTTTTTTTCCCATTTGAAGGCGTTGTTATGGGCAAATGCAAATATTGCAAGTTTTAGAATGAAACGTTGTATTTCTTAAACTGTGTACTTTGTCTTTAAGAGATATTGCAAATTGACAAGGTGTTAGAAATGGAACATATTATTTTTCATAGATGTTTCTTTAAGCAATAACCTCAGTGCATAATATTTTTGCGCCATTTTGTCCCAGACGAATTACAATAAAAATAATGCATAAACAAGCTTCAAGGCTATACTACGACTCTTGCAGTACACAATATACTGTGGTAACCCCAAGTTAATGGAACTTCCCCAAATCCGGGAATCTCCCACGACTGTACACTTACGACTTAGTATAAACAACAGATAACCTATTCAGACTTTAAGATGCCATCTTGAACTAAGTCAGGAAAATTTCCATGACGTATACACCCTTTAGTTATGGCCTTGTATGTTTGCCAAGTTAAGGGAGGTCCTAAAATGAATAAAGTAAAAGAAGTGTTACTTTTTTTATATATGAACTAAGGTAACCCTAAAATGGAGACACCTAAGGTATAAATAGGTGTACTTTTAAATGTTAAGATACAGAGGAGAGACTTGGAGACAGACGCTGTTCCATCTTAAAATGACAGAGAGGCTGACATGATGACATGTTCAGAAGGGTATGTTAACCTATTAATGATATTTGCAAGCATGTAATTTAATCTTATAAACTCTGCTATAATGTTCATTTAAATATTGGTAATCTTCTTCTTGCATATAGAAAGGTAATACCGTCGTTTTTTTGACATTAAGTTTGTAATTTGACATACGGCTATAACTTTCAATTACTTGCATGACAACTGGTACTGACTGGACTGGTTTGGTTAAAGTTAATAGTGTGTCATCAGCATATTGTCTTATCCTAAAGTCTTTGCCTCTCTTTTTAAAACCTGTTATTTCAGAGTTTTTTCGTATTTCATACGCCAGGGGTTCAGCTATTAAAATATAAAGAAGTGGGGAAAGAGGGCAATCCTGACGGGTGCCATTCGATAACTTGAACCAGTCAGACTTAATCCCCCCTCCAACAATCCTACTCGATGGTGAGGAGTATAAAGCCATAATTGCCGTGAGAATCTGACCTGAAAACCCCAAAGCTTTTAGAGTTGACTGCATAAAGTTCCAGCTAACCCTATCAAAAGCCTTTTCTCCGTCTAAGGCCATCGTTAAAAATGGGGTTTTACTCACATGAACCTTTGTAAATATATTTAAAATCTTCCTAATGTGGTTAGAGGACATCCTTCCTGGTATGAAGCCCACCTGATCCTCTGTAATCAGAGAGGAGATTATATTCTTAATTATTTTAGCAATAATTGAGGCGTAAATTTTATAATCATTATTTAATAGGGCTATTGGCCGATAATTAGTTATTTCTTCTGGATTTTTATTGTTTTTTAAAATAGGGAGAATATTAGCTGCCAACATTTCTTTTGGTAGTTTGCCTGTGTTCATGGCTAATTTATAGCAGTCTACCAGTCTCTGAGCCACCCTGTCCTTATATATTTTAAAAAAGGAATCTGAGAACCCATCTGGGCCTGGCGCTTTATTTTTTTTTCATAGCGTCAATAGATTCAATAACATCCTGGAGAGAGATACCTATATTCAGTTGATCTAGTTGGGAGACATTAGGCTAGGGAGGTGAATATTCAAAAAATAATTATTTATGAGATGATGTAACTGGTAGATTATATAGTTTATAATAATAATCTCTAAATGCCATTCCGATTTTGTTAGGATCTAGTATTGTTTCCGTTCCATGTTTTATTTTTGTAATTAATTTAGTTTTTTGTTGATTTTTAACTTTGTTAGTAAGGAGTTAGCAGTTAGCTTTTTAATTCCCTAAAGGTTGAGAACATTCTTCTGAGCTAAAGTGTGTTGCTAAGAGTCATGTGTTATTGGCAGTAGCTTGGCAACTGGGGTAGGAAAACCTTGTCCTTTAAGAAGATGTTTAAGGTAGGTAGACTAAATTATTTTTGGTACATATTTGTGAAATCTTAACAGTGATTACCCATGGAATTATATATGGGTGAAAGAAACGTGCAATGCCCAACGTGTAATGATACACAGGCTGGGTTTGTACAGTACCCTATTATGTCGTATTGGTTTCTTTTGGAGGTCCCCTAGAGTCATCCACTGCAATGAATACCTACTCAAGTGGTCCTGTGCCTATTCTAATATATTAACACTTTAACGGCTGCCGTTGACAATTAACAATGACAAAGATATCACAATTCCACAGTCACAATACTTTTTAACAACACTTTTACAATAATTTTTTTATGTGTCCTAAACGTTATGTTAAGTACCCAAGTATAAGCAACACAGTCGTTCTGAAGAAGCGTTAACACTTAAAAAGTCACTATGCCCATCTTAACAATTAATTAATATTCCAAAATAAATCTTAACACATAAGCAAAACTTACACCACAAACATTTCCCCTGACTTGATTGTGCAAACAATTTAATGAGTCCTCAATAGTCAGTGAAATCAATTAAAGGAAAAATAAGCACTGTAGCTACAATATAGTATGTAATATGTAATAATTGATAGAGAAACAAATACAAATGTTTACTATACCTGTAATACCTTAAATAAAAACACTTTAATGGTGATGGTGTGTCATTAAAAGAATACTCTGCGCATCCTAACCACTACAGTGGGCTGTAGTGTAGTGTACATTGTGCTAGAGTGTAGTGTAAATTGTGCTATACTTAGTGTACAGTGGACTGTAGTATAGTGTACAGTGGGCTGTAGTATAGTGTACAGTGGGCTGTAGTGTAGTGTACATTGTGCTAGAGTGTAGTGTAAATTGTGCTATACTTAGTGTACAGTGGACTGTAGTATAGTGTACAGTGGGCTGTAGTGTAGTGTACAGTGGGCTGTAGTATAGTGTACAGTGGGCTGTAGTGTAGTGTACCGTAGGCTGTAGTGTAGTGTACATTGTGCTAGAGTGTAGTGTACATTGTGCTATACGTAGTGTACAGTGGACTGTAGTATAGTGTACAGTGGGCTGTAGTGTAGTGTACAGTAGGCTGTAGTGTAGTGTACATTGTGCTAGAGTGTAGTGTACATTGTGCTATAGCGTAGTGTACAGTGGGCTGTAGTATAGTGTACAGTGGACTGTAGTATAGTGTACAGTGGGCTCTAGTATAGTGTACAGTGGGCTGTAGTATAGTGTACAGTGGGCTGTAGTGTAGATGCAAGGCTAAGCTCATTGGCTGTGCGTAATCAACTGATCCTCTCAGCCAATGTGCTGGTCCTGAAATGCAGAGCTTAGCTCTGAAGATCTAATGGAGGCTCCTAGCTTCCAGGGTTTCATCCCAGAATTTGAAAGGCAGAGAGCAACAGGTTATCAAAAGGTAATAGCCAAGGGGGGTGGGGGGATAGATGACACAAAAAAAGGTGGTTTGAAATGCAAGGAGTAAGAGAACGAGGAAAGGGAGTAAGAGAATCAACAGGGGATGTAAGAGATGTATGAGGGGTGTAAATAATACAAAGGGGGAAAAAAGGCACAAAAGGTATAAAACTCAATATCTCTATGAGATGGTCAAAGACACAAAAGGAGGCAAAAAACACATAATGGGGGATAAGAACCCAAAAAAGTGGTAAGAAACAAAAGGGGACATAAGAGATGCAATGCGGCATAAAAGACACAAGAGTGTAAGAGACACAAAAGGGGAATAAAAACATAAAACGAAGTTAAAGACACAAGATGGCTAAAGGGTCAAAGAGAAGGTCAAAACACACAAGAGACCTCAAAAGAGGGAAAGGATGAAATATTGTGCACCATGATCTACACAGTGGTTCTCAAACCAGTTCTCACAAACCAGCAACAGTCCAGGTTTTGTCAGTATCTCTATTGGAATAAAAAAAGGGAAATACATTAATCCTGGACTGTTGCTTTGTGGACTGGTTTGGAACTACTGAGCGAGCATGTAAGTGGGTAACAAGGATCTAAGACGGCAGAGGTTAGGAAAGGACTTTAAAGAGATACCATGTTGACCGACGTTTCATGAATAAAAGCATAGATTGTACATGGGATTTTTATACAGACAGGCAGGCAGGCAGGCAGGCAGGCAGGCAGGCAGGCAGAAAGAGGTTTACCGTGTAGTAAGAAAAAGAGAATAGGACTTAAATACATTGAAAAATAAAATCTATCCAAAAGAACTGTTAATCAGAGTGCGCCGCAAGATATTTTTTTCCTTTTATTTCCATCATATTTCTTCATTTGGTTAAATTTAAGAACAAATGTAGCTAATGACGATTTCCCCAAGTATAATTACCCTTCATTTTCACTGAAGTACATCATGTGGCTTCAGAGATTCAGAGCAGTGGGAGATTGTATGAGGCATTTTAAAACTGCATTAAGAGAACAGTGTTCTTATATTACTTAATTACTTCAAGATATCGCCATATTTAATTGAGCTTGGGGATGAATGAGGGGTGGGTGGAGGGTAATCACATTAGTTTTGTGCCGACGTGACTAACGCATGTGCTGCAAGCTATTCAGTGTGCGTGTACGTCAGTTTTGGTTTGTGTACAATCATTAGTTTGCTGTAAAGTATCGGCCTCACAGGTAAAACCCACCGGGGGGATTTACTTTATCCATCCTCTTGTCTCCTTGTATCCAGTATAAAAACCATGTCTGCGCACGGGGCTTGTCACTTGGGCTTCACTAGTAGTGGTCGTTAGAATTCGAACGGAAATGACTGTGAATCCTATATGATGTAATGTTATGTGAAGCCTCAATTGTACCTTTTCTATGATGTATCTTTCATATTAAATGATATTTTAGGTTGGTATTAGTGTAGTAAAAGGGTTGATATCTAAGTGATAGTGTTAGTGTAGTGAAGTGGTTAGGATATGGTGTTAGTGTAGCGTAGTGGTTAGGGTATGGTGTTAGTGTAATGTAGGGTTAGGGTATGGTGTTAGTGTAATGTAGGGGATAAGGTATGGTGTTAGTGTAGTGTAAGGGTTAGGGTATGGTTCTAGTGTAGTGTTAGGGATATGGTATGGTGTTAGTGTTTTGCAGGGGTTAGGGTATGGTGCTAGTGTAGTGCAGGGGTTAGGGTATTGTGTTAGTGTAGTGTAGGGGTCAGTGTATGGTGTTAGTGTAGTGTAGGGGTTAGTGTACACATACACAAATGCACTTCCCCAGTACACACACACTGCCCCCTCACACCCACACTGCCCCCAATACACACACCCTGCACCAAAATACACGCACTCTGCACCTGAATACACACACACACAATCCCTTCTAATACACACACACACACACACACTGCACCCCTCACACATACACTGCCCCAATACACATTATGCACCCCCATACACACACACTACACCCCTCCTGCCCCCATACACATACTGCACCCCTCACACGCACACTGCATTCCCCACATACTGCACCCCTCACACACACACTACTGTCCCTATTCCCTGGGAGGGCACTATGGCACTTCTGGCACCAAAACCACTACAGAGAGCTGTAGTGGTTATTGTGTCTGGATTGTTTCTTTAATTAATCTACCAGTTCTGAATCCGCCCCTGCCTAATAGAGATGCATTGAATCAACGCAGCTCTATGAGGAATGTATCCATAGGCTGCAGGCCCGGACTGGCCATCGGGCATACCTAGCAAATGCCCGGTGGGCCGCAATGGCCGTGGGGCCGAGGCCGGCAGGGGATCTCTCCTGCCAGCCCCTGCAGGGCCAGCACTATCCGAGCGCCGGCCCTGCTATGTGCCTCCGTGGGCCGGTGGGGAGATCAAAGATCTCCATCACCAGCTCAGAGGCATGGAGATGGGGCCGCCTGCTGGGGAGGGAGGCAGGAGAGGACCGGCGGAGCTCTAACAAGCCGCTCCGCCGGGTCCTCTCGCGGGATTCTGAGCGTTGCCGCGGTTACCACGGCAACGCTCAGATCTCGCGAGAGTGAACTCTAACCTGCAGGTTAAAGTTCACTCTCACCACTGGACCACCAGGGAAGGCAGCATGGCTCCCCACCCCCCAGGCAGAACGGATCTCCTCCCCTCCCCTCCCAGGATAAAGGTAAGAAGGGAGGGGGGGATATATATTTTTTTTTTTTATTAATAAAAAAATATATATTTAAATTTAAATAAAAAATACATTCACTCACACACACAGCACCCAGACAGATACACACAGCACCCAGACACAGCACCCCCCAGACACAGCACCCCGCAGACACACACAGCACCCAGACACACACAGCGCACCCAGACACACACAGCACCCCCCAGACACAGCACCCCCCAGGCACACACAGCACCCCCGAGACACACACAGCACCCAGACACACACAGCACCCAGACACACACAGCACCTCCAGACACACACAGCACCCAGACACACACAGCACCCAGACACACACAGCTCACCCAGACACACACAGCACCCCCCCAGACACACACAGCAGCCAGACACACACAGCACCCCCAGACACAGCACCCCCAGACACAGACAGCACCCCCAGACCCACACAGCACCCAGACACACACAGCACCCAGACACACAGAGCACCCCCAGACACACACACAGCGTATCCAGACACACACAGCACCCCCAGACACACACAGCACCCCCAGACACAGCACCCAAACTCACACTGCACCCCTAGTCACACACAGCACCCCCAGACAGACACAGCACCCCCAGACACACACAGCATCCCCAAACACACACAGCACCCAGACACACACAGCACACTCACACACATATACAGCACACACATATATATATAAAATAACCCTCAGTGAGCTAACAGACACACACTACAGCACCCCTCACACTGCACCACTACACACATTACGCTCCAGATACACACTAGATCCCTTACCCTATATGCACTCTTAATCCTCTACACACACACACACACACACACATCCACTGGGTCCTTTACACAGTAGATCTCCTACACACACACACACTACATTCCTTGTCAGCAAACACATACAACATTCTCCAAACACACCCTCTCTGCAACCCCTACACACACTACGTCACCTATACACACACACTTCAGCCGGTATGCACACACTCGCTGCATCCCCTATAAAAATATGCCCCCTATACACACACTCTCTACAGCCCCTAGCCACACATATTACACCACAAACACAAATGAAATTGACCTATTTACACAATACCACACCACACTCTACACACACGCACAAGCAGGCTCCAAACATATGCACCATGCACTTTCCTGGCCCTTTTGTCCTCTGGTATCCCACTTGTGGAGACACCAGCGAAAATTTAAAAGCAAACACAGTGCAAGCATGTTATTAAATTTGCTTGCGCAGCGCAGAACAAATTCAGGGCCTTTTTCTGATGCCAGAGCTCTTCAGCAGGGCTCTGGGCATTGAACCAACATGCTCACTTTGAGAGGGGGCGTGCTTGTCATTAGTGATGACAAAACACACACTCTCTGGCCCCGCCCCCTTCGTAGGGGGCCGCTCTGATTGAAAAATGCCCGGGCCTAATTTTTTTCCCAGTCCGGCCCTGATAGGCTGTAATGCAAACACTGCATTATCTCTGACAGTGTTTACTGCAAAAAGTCTGAAGGGAATGATCATACTCACCAGAATAAATATAATAAGCTGTAGTTGTTCTGGTGACTATAGTGTGTGTTTAACCCTTAAAGGTAAGGGTGCGCCAGGGACCTCTTGGCAGCATAACAAATTTATTTTGATGATGTTGTTATGGTTGTCATAGAGTCCCTTTAAATGCATTTTCTGCTAATTAGACTGCAAACTTGGCATCTTAAAGGGGAAATAAATAATATCTTTTGACTGCAATTTTTCTTCATAAATATTTAAAAAGGCAACATAATGGTTTCAAGAGTGGAACTTTTCCTTTAACACCCAAGGTATCTGTTGAGCGCTGCAGACAGGATTGCAAAGCTCGTAATCAATAGAGACTGAATTAACGGCATGTGGCTAGAGAAATAATGGTTTGTGAAGGGCTACAATGGGGGCACTAATGTGCGTTAAGAGACCTCAGTGTATGAATTAAGACATTTTCTAAGCCCGCCAGTATTATATTACTTGTACAAATCAAGTTAGATCAGATTTGAGGCCAAGGAGTCTTCTTCTTCATATTTTAACTCTTTCAAAAACAAGATCTTTTGATGTACCACGTTACCAAACTATAAAAAACATTAGGAATGAAAATGAAATAGTTTGCTGCCGCGGAAGAAAATATACAGAAACAGCATCTCATAAATAGAAAGCAGACGGATAACAATTCAAATAACAGACACAGAAATGTCTATTCAGGGACTACAAAATCCCAAATCTATCAACGAACTAGACAAAATAGACTTTCTGCACACTACATTCCTTACTGAGACTTTTGCCACTAAAAGCATTTGACAGCCTGCATGTAGTATGCTAATGATATTAAAGGAACACTGTAGGGTCAGGGACACAAACATGTATTCCTGACCCTATAGTGTTTAAAAACCACTATCTTGCCCTATCAAATATAGTAAAATCTCACCTTCATGTTCTGCCTACATGGTTGATGTGACAAACTCCCCTTTTCAAGTGAGTTTGCCACGAGTTCTTGGAGGGGCCTGCTTGCCAGCCTCATGCCCACAGACTATGGACCTGGTGAGATATAATGTTAAAGTCTCTGTGTGTGCCTGTTTGGGCTTAGACAGTAACCATTTGAACTTTTGAACTCCTGAACAGTCGAAGTGGCCGCCATTTGTGGCCATCTTGTTTGGTCGTTGAGACTCAAATCGGACACTCGATGGCACGAACATCGCTAAAACTTTACCTTTCATGGAAGATCGGGAGTCGAACGGCGTTCGGTAAGAAGATGCCCCAGAACAAGAGACAAGAGTAATTCGAACGGTACTTTGACTATTTTAAACAGACCGGCCGCACAGCCTGATTCTCTGGAACTGTTTTGGGCATGAAACCATGCGTGCGGTCGGTCAAAAAGAAACTTCCAGGAATTCCTGAACCTCTGCTCTGATCTGGGTGATTTCTGGATATGTTGTTCACCCAGGGCTATCAGAGGATGTGTTGTGTTATTGGGTACTTTTGGGTCTTTTTTGAAATGTGTGGAGATGCCTGGAGATAATTGAGTTGATACAGTAATTAACTCAATTATCTCCCAAGCAGAGGGGAGGAATTGTTTGCCTTGTGTGGGAGTGCCTTACATTGTAAATGTGTTATTATTGACACCCCTCATACTGATACCCCTCATACTGATACCCCTTATACTGATACCCCTTATATTGACACCCCTCATACTGATACCCCTTATACTGACACCCCTCATCCTGACACCACTCATACTGACACCACTCATACTGACACCCTTCATACTGATACCCTTCATACTGATACCCTTCATACTGTTACCCCTCATACTGACACCCCTCATACTGTTACCCCTCATACTGACAACCCTTATACTGACACCGCCTCTACTGACACCCTTCATACTGACACCCTTCATACTGATACCCCTTATACTGACACCCCTCATACTGATACCCCTTATACTGACACACCTCATACTTACAGCCATATAGGAGCTTCCTTTCACTCCATATGTATTATTTTTGCTGAATGATGATGTAATTTGCTAACTCTTTAATATAAACTGAGTATATCTTTTTTTTAACATAAGTTAAAGGTGACTTTCACATCAATGTTTTATTCAATGGTGTACAGACAGTTGCTCTTTAAAATATAGATATATTGGTTTTCTTTGTTATATATTCTATATGTGGTATGTAGGAGACATGCACTGGTATGAGGGAGAGTTTGTTAAAAATAGGATATTTGATTCCATTTTGTTACAGCTTAAGGGTACATATGTGCACCCCTGATGGTATTGTTATGGTGGATCAGAGATTCCTTGTGCAACCACAGTAACACTAAATATGAGCTGACCTTGCATGAGATTGTGCAGTCCTGATAAATCTGAATCAGGCTGGTGCAGTATCACACTGTCAACCAAATTATACTACAACAAGTCACCTTCAGGATATACCACCAGAGCAAGCAGGGTATTGAGGTCCAAAGGGGGTGGGATGTGTGTTGTGGGGGATGAGCTCATGGAGGAGAGCTTGGATGTTAGATGGTGTCAAGGAAAAGGATGTAAGATGATAGGTATACAGTGCATGAGTGGAAGAAGAAAGGGGCTGCATGCATCCTCAATACTGGAACAGATACGATAGGAGATGATATTATTATTTTATTATTTATATAGCGCCAGCAAGTTCCATAGCACTGTACAAGGAGACATAGTAGAACTGTGCATGAAATGGGGAAATGTTTATGAAATAGGGAGCTGGAGATGTCTAAAATTAATATTGGTTCAATAATGTAAAGGACACCGCACTAACTTGGACCTGAGCGGTGGGTGGGGGCCCTAAAGTAAAAGGGGGGGACCTATTGTCCTCCCCCCGCCCCCACACCTAAGTGGTGGGTGGGGGCCCTAAATTACTTGAAAGGGGGGACCTATTGTTCTCCCCCCTGGCCCCCACCCCTGAGCGGCGGATGGGGGCCCTAAAGTAAAATAAAGACCACTTCTAGCAAACCTGAACAGTGCTCAGATCACCTACAGCTGGAAGGAAAAGGCCTTATGCATGTCTGAGTTTCTGCAAGTCTGAGTTTTAAAAGACCACTTCTTGCAAACCTGAACAGTGCTCAGATCACCTACAGCTGGAAGGAAAAGGCCTTATACATGTCTGAGTTTCTGCAAGGTAGACTATGGAGGAAACTATCTACCCTTAATACTGGACACTATAATTGTATTGAATTTTAACCCCTTGCATATTTTTAAACTATATATCTCATTGTATCTTAACTGGACGTGTGTGTGTGTGTGTGTGTGTTTGCTCATACACACATATATTCTGCAGTTTGTCTTGTCCTGCATGCTAAAGCTAGTTGCTCCCTGCCCTGCTCATCATTGGTTTTGTTAACTTAAATGTTATTCAACATCCTACTTATCTCTAAAGATTTTCTCTGTTATTTCTTCTCCCCCCCCTTATTTTATTGATACCCACCTGAATGTCTTGCTTGACCAATCCTCACCTCCTCTGTGCATCTCCATTCCATAGCTTTTATTGCAGTCCTGTTTTGACCCTATCATCTCTGTCTTCCACAGTCTGAGTTTTAAAAGACCACTTCTAGCAAACCTGAACAGTGCTCTGTCGCCGCCCATATAAAACCCATTCACACCTCCTGTCTCTATCTCTCCTCCTACTTCTGGCAGCTGGTGACGTCTCTCCCAACCCAGGGCCCCTCACCTCATCTGCTCACACTAAAATAACCAGAAACCATGCTAACCTCCTCCAAATACCCTGCAGTCTATCCTCCTCTACCAAAATTCAGTGTGCACTCTGGAATGCTCGCTCCATTTGTAGTAATATCAAATCTACAGCTATACATGACCTCCTCATCTCTAACTCTCTCACAATACTGGCACTCACTGAGACCTGGCTATCTCCATCCGATACCGCTACTCCTGCTTCTTTATGTTTCGGTGGTCTACAGTTCTCCCATACTCCTAGACTCGACTGTAAAGGAGGTGGTGTAGGCATCCTTCTCTCCCCTCAATGTACCTTTCAACCTATCCTCCCTGCCCCTGCCCTATCCTTTACTTCCTTTGAAGTTCACACTGTACGCCTTTTTAAGCCCACTCCTTTAAGAATTGCCATCATCTATCGCCCCCCTGGTCACCCTAAACTATTCATTGAACACTTTTCCTCCTGGTTACCCCACTTTCTTTCCTCTAGCACTCCCTCTCTCATACTTGGGGACTTCAATATCCCTATCAACAAGCTCAACTGCCCTGATGCCTCTAGTCTGCTCTCTGTAACCTCCTCCTTTGGACTCACACAGATTTCTTTCTCAGCAACTCACACTGCAGGAAACACTCTTGACCTCATCTTCACCAATCTCTGTACCACCTCTGATCTCGCCACTGCTCCATTTCCTTTGTCTGACCACCATCTGCTAACATTTAACATCTGCATACCCCATACGAAAATCTCACCACCATCCACTCTCCAACCTCGCAGAAACCTCAACTCTCTCGATCTCCAGCACTTCTCCACTAAACTCCAAACACTCCTTTTACCCATCTCAAATCACAACTGCCCTGACTCTGCAACCTCACTCTACAACTCCACTCTCTCCTCTCAACTTGACATCATGGCACCTCCTACAGTTAAACGCAGCAAGCGCCCCCAACTACAACCCTGGCACACCAAGCTGACCCGTTACCTCCAAAAATGTTCCAGAACTGCTGAACGCTGCTGGAGAAAGTCTCACTTTGCATCTGACTTTGTCCACTATAAATTTATGCTGCGCTCCTACAGCATGGCTCTTTCCTCTGCAAAAGTAAGCTACTTCAACACCCTCATAAGCACACTGTCCCACCAACCCAAACACCTGTTTCACACTTTTGATGCACTTCTTCGCCCTGTGACTCCCCCTCCTTCCACCACTTTGTCCGCTACAAACTTTGCATCTCATTTCACTGAGAAGATCTCTACAATCAGGAAATAGATCTCTAATCTTTCTCCAACCAGTATCAATACATCACCCAACCCCACTCCCCCTGCCATCCTAAGCTCATTTGCACCTGCTACAGCACAAGAGGTTTCTGCTCTGCTCCTGTCCTCCCGCCCCACCACCTGCTCCCTCGATCCTATTCCCTCGCATCTCATCCGCACTTTGTCTCCCTCTCTTGCTCTTGCTCTTGCTCTCGCTAACATTTTCAATCTCTCCCTTTCCTCTGGCACATTTCCCTCTGCCTTCAAACATGCAACCGTAACCCCAATTCTGAAAAAGCCCAACCTTGATCCCAACTCCCCATCCAACTACCGCCTTATCTCGCTACTGCCATTTGCCTCCAAGATCCTCGAGAGAGTTGTCTACGCCAGATTGACAGATTTTCTTGAAACCAACTCTCTGCTTGACACCCTTCAGTCTGGATTCCGCACTGGTCACTCTGTCGAAACTGCTGTGACCAAAGTATCCAACGATTTAATTGCTGCTAAATCTCACGGCCAATACTCTATCCTAATCCTCCTTGATCTTTCTGCCGCCTTTGACACTGTTGATCATCAACAGCTTCTTCACATTCTCCGTAACTTTGGTCTACGGGATACTGCTCTCTCCTGGTGCTCCTCCTACCTCTCCCAGCGCTCCTTCAGTGTTTCTTTCTCTGGCTCTGCCTCTTCTCCCCAACCCCTCCCTGTCGGCGTCCCCCAAGGTTCTGTCCTCGGCCCCCTACTGTTCTCTATCTATACTGCCTTCCTTGGTAAACTCATCAGCTCTTTTGGCGTCCAATACCATTTATATGCAGATGACACGCAAATCTACCTGTCCTCCCCTGATCTCTCTCCGCCCACCTTGACTCGTGTTTCTGACTGCCTCTCTGCTATTTCCAACTGGATGGCTGCTCACTTCCTTAAACCCCACCTGTCCAAAACAGAACTTGTAGTTTTTCCTCCCTCAAGTGCTGCTACTCCTGTGTCTGTCTCCATCCAAGTCAACGGCGCTACTATCACCTCTATCTCCCAGGCTCGCTGCCTAGGGGTTCTTTTTGATTCTGATCTCTCTTTTACTCCCCATGTTCAATCGATAGCCAAATCCTGTCGCTTCCAACTCAAGAACATTGCGCGCATCCGCCCATATCTAACGCCGGACGTGGCCAAGGTACTGGTTCATACTGTTGTTCTCTCTCGCCTTGGCTATTGCAATCCCCTTCTCACCGGTCTTACATGTTCCCAGCTTGCACCACTGCAATCTATAATGAATATGGCTGCGAGGCTTATTTTACTGTCCGGTCGCATCTCCCACGCCTCCACGCTCTGTCAGTCCCTGCATTGGCTTCCAGTTAGATATAGGGCCCAATTCAAAATTCTGGTGCTTTCTTACAAATCCCTACATAATGCTGCTCCAACATAGCTATCCTCCCTCATACACAAGTATGTCCCGTCGAGACCCCTGCGCTCAGCCCAAGACCTACGCCTATCCTCTGCCCGGATCCCCACCTCTGATGCTCGCCTTCAAGACTTCTCCAGGGCTGCACCTATTCTGTGGAACTCCCTTCCCTCCTCAATCAGACTTTCACCCAGCCTCCATTCCTTCAAAAAATCTTTGAAAACTCACTTTTTCATTAAAGCGTATCAATTAAACTGTCAGCAGGTTTCTCATCCCCCACCCCATGACTCCATTCCTGCACCTGTCAAAAATGACCTACCAAGCATTCAATAAACCCTTTTGTAACAAACTATTTAATTCCCCTACTTTAACCCTTTGTGTCACTATACCCCACTCCCTCTAGCATGTAAGCTCATCGAGCAGGGTCCTCAACCCCCTCTGTTCCTGTACGTCAGTGGTCTGATCTCAATTATGTGTCTGTTAGCCCACCCATTGTACAGCGGAATTTGTTGGCGCTGTATAAACAATAAAATAATAATAATAATAATAATAAAGGGGGGGACCTATTGTCCTCTTTCGTTGGTTTAATAAAAGGTGGTGGACATATTGTCCTCCTTTTAATAAAAGGTGGGGGACCTATTGTCCTCCCCCCTGCCCCCACGCCTGAGCGGCGAGTGGGGGCCCTAGATAAAAATGCCCCCCCAGGTGACAAGGAATCCCCTATCCCATAGTCACCCCCTCTTAAAAAAAATATTTAAATCCCTACCTTCCCCCTTACCCTAAAAATAGTGAGGGGGGAACAATAACTAAGTACCTGTAAAAAAAAGATATAAAACTTACCATTTGATGTCTTCTTTTTTCTAAAATATTATTTTTTCAGCCCCAGAAAAAGCCAAATAAAAAAACATAATATCCATGGCACTTGAAAAAAAAAAAAAACAGAGCGCAAAAAACATACAACAGAAAAAAAACCCTGATGCCGAAAAAATAATCCATGTTCACCCATGGAGGGCACCGTGAAGACTGAGCTCCGCAGGGTGGGGGAAGGGCTATAATGCCTTGCCCTGCCCTGCAATTAGGCTCAGAGCACTCTGGTTCGTTGGTTTAAGCCATCCAATCAGAGTGCTCTGACAGGTAAATGAAGAGACTGACAGGTAAGTCTCTACATTTACCTGTCACAGCACTCTGATTGGTTAGCTTGAAATCCAGCCAATCATTGTGCTCTGTCATTTTACACAGCGTGGGAAAGTTCTTTGGAATTTTCCCACGCTGTGTAATTTGACTCATAACTCTCTGATTGGTTACTTTCAATGAACCAATCAGAGTGTTGTTCTGAGTCAAATTACAGGGTGGGGGCTCGGGAGGGGGGCCCCGTTTTTTTTTTTTTTTTTAAGGCTGCTCACTGTTTAATAGACATGCCCCTACTCGCGGTATGGCAAGTAGGGGCAGAATGTACTAATACTAAGTCATTTTAAGACCAATTTAGGTTTTTCAGCCTTTTGGTAGATAGCGCCCTAATACCGTGGGAATTAGGGAGTTATCTACTAAGCGGCTGCAAGAGAACATCCAAAGTCACGAAATTCCGAAGTCCCGAAGGTCAGAAGTTCCGAAATTCTGAAGTGTCGAAGTGCAGAAGTTCCGAAGTGCCGAAGTCCCGAATTTCGGAATGCCAAACCGAATTTTTTCCCCATGCACATCCCTACTTTCTAAAAGGAATAATGGAGCTTGCATTATGATAAGAGGGCTGGGAATAAACAGGGAGTATTAGCACATATATAACATGTAGAAAAAGATGACGCACTTGATCTGGAAATTACATGGAGTGTAGGAATGTCAATGAAATGGGAAATTCAAATCGGGAACTAGATATCAAAGTGGGAAATGGAGATAAAAATGAGAAGGTTGGAGATAGGATGACAATAAGTAGATAAAACCTGGGTTCTGTAAATGAGATATCTGTTTGGAGATGACATGAAGGAATGGATACAATTGTCAGATGAGGAGATGTAGTATTGGATTAACTATAAGGGGAACTACAGAAGATGGAATAGAGGACTTGCAATTAGATGGGAACCTGAAGATGATATGGTAGACATTAAGATAGGATGAGAAAGCTGGAAATCAAAGGAACACTCTAAGCACCATAACCCCAATAACAAACTGTAATGGTTAGGACTGCCCTGAAGCCATCTTGGTGTAGTTTGTCAACCATTTTAGAGTGGTAGTTGGTGATCTCAGCCCTGTATGGCCCTACACACGGACACACAATTTGGGCACACCAGTTTGGACAGAAGAAAGAGTGGGAACTTCAACCACAAAGTAAAGAAACCTAAAAACTCTTTACAGAGTTATTTACTGAAGTAAGAATTCAAAGTGAGTTTTAGATTTAAGACCAGAGTAGCAAACTGAAAGTATAGCTAACTTAGAAAAATGTTTCCAAAGCTAACCATTTTTACCTTAAAATTCGAAATTCGCTTAGAATTTACCTTGAATTTTCACTTTAGTGAATAACCCTGTTAGTTACAAAATGCATTTTTCCCTGGAAAAAATAAACACAATTCTAACCACCTCTTGGTTTCTACCTGACAATTTAATATACATAGGCATATATTGCCGTTTATATACTTCAAATTATATATTTTAATCTGGTTTAAAATCTTTTATTGAAAATAAAATACACAACTATATAGTATGATTATACTAGACTAGAAAAATTAACTTGCACAATTCTCTGTGATGCAAAGTTGACTATGTAAAAAAATATGACTAAATTAAAATGTATATATTTTTTATTATTATTATAATATATTATATATTATTATTCAGTATTATTCATATGACGCAGGTTATTAGTCTGAAATAAACATATTTACCATGATATGAGCATGATTTTGGTAAATATCTACTTATAGATGCACAGGCACATAATCATTTATTAGCTATGCTTTCTTTCTCTAGGCTTTGTGAATAAGCACAGAGAAAGGTTGGTTTGTCTTCATTAAGATGGACCATCGAATAAATAACATACAAATGTAAAGATGTTCTGATCATCCAAAATGATTAGGTAAGTATAATCATGGAAGGGATAAGCACATAAAACAAAAATGAAGGATATAACAAGACAAACAATAAAATATATTTGTTCTCAATGGCCAGGTCATCCTATCTATTTGTCATCCAAGATTTAAAACCTCTAGGTATGACAAAACCCACCTCAGGTAATGAATCAGAACAAGCAAAGTCCAGTTATTTGAAAGGGTGTGATTTGGTCACCTTTCCTTGGTTGGTGCCCCTCTACTCTACGTTTTGCCCTTTTTTCGTTGTTAGGTTTGTAACACCTTCAGAGTGTAACTCTGCAAATTTGTAAAGAAAAAAATGGAGGTAGATTCTTTAAATACCTGATACTAGATATTCAAGGCTGTTAGGACAGTCAATATCAATTATAAAATGACAATACTGTCAGTGCCATCTTTCCTTAGGTTAAGCACTGATTAACAGCAGAGAGTATCGCTCAGTTGCTCAGTTACTCAAGGCATTAAGAATACCCACACTAGTCCTTATTACGTAGGTGGTGCACATTGCCTTTGGCTGGATTCAACATGATTATCTTGTATAAAAGGCTAAAAATTTCTACAATGGTACTGCAGAAGTAAAGTAGAGGATGTCCACACCAGAAGAACCACAAATTAAAGATTAGTTGCTAAAAATGAGGCCTGCACTGCCACCACCATCCAAGATGCGCCTGAGGTCCACTACGTCCCAGAGAGCTTAGAGGACTCCATTGAGGACAGAGAATCCTTACCTCTTCTCGCCCAGGAGGAGTATACCAGCCATCCAAATCTCATGTTGACTCTTCCCCTTTCACGAAAGGCGACATAAAACGGCTGCTCATTGATCTGCAGCAAGTCTGGAAAGCAGGACCTTCAAGAGACCAAAGCTGAGATCAGCGATGTTAGAAAGAAGGTACGACGGGTAATGGAGAGGGAGGCCTCAAGAGACCACCTTCTCAGAGACACCAAGAACCAACTAAAGGGGTTCACTAACCAGGTCCACCTGCTTAACAAACAGTGCTCTCCTTGGAGACCCGACACCGGTGCTGCAATGTACATCTCAGAGGGGTGCCTGAAGGTGGGAGGAGAAGATCTGCTCCCATAGCCTCCATGTGCATCAAAGGGGGCTCTGAAATCCCATACATAACATCGGTATTCCACATGCGCAAGTCTGCCAGTGCCCCTGTGGCAGCACTAAGAGACATAATAGCTGTCACCGGAGAGATGGTGGCAAGAACCACCATACTAAAACACTTTAGAGAGCTGGGCAAGTGCCTCTCAATCACTTTATACAGTGATCTGCCATTCTTCGTCCTCACGGAGAAGAGGACTGATTCCTATCGCCAGAAGACTAAGAGAGCAATTCATCAAATTGCACTTGTGGTCCCATGCGGAGAAGAGTCCTTAAGCCTCACCTCAGCTGATGACATTGAGGCATTTCTCTGTACTCTAAGCTTGACATGCAGTTTGCAGGAGGCGGCAGCAGCAATGTGGAAATACCTCCGGAGGCTAACAGATCTGGAGAGGACAGTTCGAAACAACACATGGGACTGCATGGGAGTACAATCCGCAGGTTATCCTCCAGGTCTTAGCAGGTTGCCACACCTGGGAGACTGATGCTCTTTTTATAGTCCCACTCTTGCTTTTTATACCCTAATACCTTAAAAAAGCAATATTTATTAAATTAATATGTCCACTGTGTTTACCACAGTACATAATCTACCATGTGTAATCTTTCCTTTGATATAAGATTTACACAGGATGCTGAGCAGCTTACATTTCTATAACTACAACCAGTGTATTGTCTCATACTCGTTAAATTATTTCCAGATGGGGAAAAGTTGTATTTTGCATGTATTACTGCTAATAAAACACAAAATGAAAAGAAAAAAAAAAGACATACATTATGGGCATAATCAACCAACTGGCAATGGCCAGATACGGACCTCAAAACACTTGCTTTTTAGGCCATGGCCTGCCAGAGAACTTCTTGGATTCTGTTAAATTTCATAATTATTTAGATATAATATGACTCAACAAAATAAATAAAGTTTAACTCAGTAATATGTTGGACATCACTGGCCAAGATCGAACGTTGAGTCAATAAGAAACTCCAGCTATTTGCAAATGGCAGCCTATCTAAATCCTCTTTTTGAATACAATACGAATTACTCAATACTATATTAAGATTGCAATGATTAGTTTTGGGATTAGAAATATTAGGTGGCTAAAATAAAATCCTGTAGTGAAAAAGCATCTCAGAATAAGTATATTTAAAAAATTCCTGTGTATAACAAAGCATCATGGCTGGTTTTAAATTTTAATCTAATTTACACATTCTATGAATAAAGACAATTGACTGACATGTTAATTGTTTCATTTTTTTTCACTTATACTTCATGCTTTAAGCCACTTCTGCTAGTGTTTAATTTCCTTCTACCATTATCCAGCAGGAGACAATTGTGGTAAGTGAATTAAGACCCCACCACTGGCTTCAACCTGTTAGCGGGATAATGTTTTGTTCTGCCTGTTTGCTCTGTACAATTGATAATAAATAGCTATTAGCATTGAGCATCTTGACATCTAATAAATGAGCACCCAGGAGGCTAACGTGTTTCAAGTGTGGAAAAGAAAAATGTATAATTAATGACCAATTAATCTTGGGGTTTTATCACATTTTTTCATAATTTTCTTTCCCTAAACTTTAGTATTTTTTTGCTTTATTTACAAAATGTGAGAGATTGTCATATGAATAAAAATTGAATTATAAGAAGTAATTGAAAAATAAGGCTACTTATAAGATGATCAGAATGTGAACATTTATGTGATATTAACATTTTATAATATCGAATTAAAAATAAAATCTTTAATTTTGTGTAAATGGATAAATTAGTACCTTATTTTATAAAAAAGTACAATGTATTTATTTATTTATAAAATATTTTACCAGGAAAGATACATTGGGATTTCTCTCTTTTTCAAGTATGTCCTGGGTCCACAAAACATTGCATTGATACAATAGGGTAAAATAAAATACAAAAACAATATTAATACACAACATATACATAATTTAACATAGAACAGGTAGGAAATATATAATCAACCATGACAGATGCATTCTGTTTTGAGATATGTAGAGAGGGATCTCTTAAAGGATTTTAGGCCTGGGGAAGATTTGAAAGTGTGTTGGACGTCGTTCCATAATTGCGGTGCTCTGTAGGAAAAGGAGGACCGAGCCGCTTTCTTTTTGTATTGCGGTAGATTAAATAAAGTGCTGGTACTGGATCGGAGGTTATAGGAGGTGGGAACAGCTGGGGAGATCATTCTACTCCGGTAGGGTGGGAGCTTCCCAGAAAAGCTCTTAACAACAAGGCTGGAAAGATGAAGGGTGCGTCTGGATTCTAGTGACAACCAATTTAGCTCTTTTAACATGCCACATGGTGGGTTTACCATGGTGGGTCGTGTAATTACATTGCAGCACATAGTGGCATATACAGTGTATTAAGTTTATTAAGGTGGGTTTGTGGTGCCGGTGCATACACTACATCCCTATAATCAATGGCCTGCATTAGTATTTGCTGTACAATCTGTTTCCTTACTGTGGGGCTTAGGCAGGATTTGTTTCTGTACATGGCACATAGTTTTGGATAAAGTTTTGATGAGAGTTTTTCAATGTGGAGGCCAAAAGATAGATTGCAGTCTAACAACATACATAGATATTTGAAGGAACAGACTGCACTCAGTGTGCTATTTGATTTAGTTGTGATGCATAGATGTGAATTTTGTAATTTGTGTAATTTAGATTTCTAATAATAGTTCTTTAAAGTTTAAAAAAGATACATTTAAAAAAAAGGTTACAAAAGAACATTTAAAAAAGATAATTTATTTGCCGTTAAGATAATTTTGAGCCTCCTTTACTAGTGCTGCTGTCCGAGTATGTTTATCCTTAAAAGGTTTGTTTTGTAACAGCCAGTATTTCCAAAAGGTGCTGCTTACATGATTGTAGTTTTCATTGATCCGACTTACTGTATGTCAGCCAATTCTGGTTCTTACATTGCTTTAAATGCACGAATACTTTGTTTTACATAAATTCCTTTGCAGCAGGGGCATCACATAACCTGGTCTCACCTGTAGGAGGGGTTACCTGAGTGTGGGACACAGCCCCATCTTGGATGCATCGTTGTCCTGGCTCTGCCCCTCAGCCACACCTCCAACCTCTGACTTGCAGACCAGTTTTCTCATACAGCGGCTGCAATCTTGGAATGCTGGAGCAATCACTCTGAGTTTCCTGTTTGTGAATCGAGGTACGGAGGATGCAGACTGGGATGCAGCAACCACAGGCACTATAACCACTGCAGACTGACCTCCAGGTCGTTGTGGATGTCCTAGGACAAGTAAGTACCGTCAGTGAATGTGACACTAACATGCAGACCGCAAGGCTGCAAACAGGTGTATAATAGAAAGATCTAGGCTTACAGAGATAGTCAAATATGAGCCAAGTGTAGATACCAAGAACTCACTAGCACTATATAAGGCATGTTCATGTAAAATGAAACCACAAGAGGGCACAGTACTGACTGGGCAATGTGTTGGAATAGATATAGATAAGCATATTGACTAGCTCCATAAATTGTGATGCTAAAATCTGGAAGTGTAATGTTGCATGGATGACACATTAGAATGTATCTCTGTGAAATGACACATTACAATGTGTTGTACAAGGACAAGAAATGGGTTAAAGCAATGTGACAACAATGAAGAATTGTTAAGTCTAAAGGGGACGAAGTAAGTAACTGCAGCCATAGTAAACATATGTAGCCATAGTAACTGCAACCATAGTAAACAGATGTAGCCATAGTAAGTAACTGCAGCCATAGTAAACAGATGTAGCCATAGTAACTGTAACCATAGTAAACAGATGTAGCCATAGTAACTGTAGCCATAGTAACTGTAGCCATAGTAAACAGATGTAGCCATAGTAAGTAACTGCAGCCATAGTAAGTAACTGCAGCCATAGTAAACAGATATAGCCATAGTAACTGCAGCCATAGTAATAACTGCCGCCATAGTAACTGCCGCATAGTAAACATATGTAGCCATAGTAACTGTAGCCATAGTAAACAGATGTAGCCATAGTAACTGTAGCCATAGTAACTGTAGCCATAGTAAGCATATGTAGCCATAGTAACTGCCGCATAGTAAACAGATGTAGCCATAGTAAGTAACTGCAGCCATAGTAAACAGATGTAGCCATATTAACTGTAGCCATAGTAACTGTAGCCATAGTAAACATATGTACCATAGTAACTGCAGCCATAGTAACTGTAGCCATAGTAAACAAATGTAGCCATAGTAACTGCAGCCATAGTAACTGCCGCATAGTAAACAGATGTAGCCATAGTAAGTAACTGCAGACATAGTAAACAGATGTAGCCATAGTAACTGTAGCCATAGTAACTGTAGCCATAGTAAACATATGTAGCCATAGTAACTGCAGCCATAGTAACTGTAGCCATAGTAAACAAATGTAGCCATAGTAACTGCAGCCATAGTAACTGCCGCTATAGTAAACAGATGTAGCCATAGTAACTGCAGCCATAGTAACTGTAGCCATAGTAAACAAATGTAGCCATAGTAACTGCAGCCATAGTTACTGCCGCCATAGTAAACAGATGTAGCAATAGTTTGTAACTGTAGCAATAGTAAGTAACGGCAGCCATAGTAAACAGATGTAGCAATAGTTAGTAACGGCAGTCATAGTAAGTAACGGCAGCCATAGTAAGTAACGGCAGCCATAGTAAACAGATGTAGACATAGTAAGTAACTGCTGCCATAGTTAGTAACTGCAGCCGTAGTAAGTAACTGCCATCATAGTAAGTAACTGTAGCCATAGTAAGTAACTGCAGTTATAGTAAGTAACTGCCATCATAGTAAACAGATGTAGTCATAGTAAGTAACTGCAGCCATAGTAAGTAACTGTAGCCATAGTAAACAGATGTAGCCATAGTAAACAGATGTAGCCATAGTAACTGTAGCCATAGTAACTGTAGCCATAGTAAGCATATGTAGCCATAGTAACTGTAGCCATAGTAAGCATATGTAGCCATAGTAACTGCAGCCATAGTAAACAGATGTAGCCATAGTAACTGTAGCCATAGTAACTGTAGCCATAGTAAGCATATGTAGCCATAGTAACTGCCGCATAGTAAACATATGTAGCCATAGTAACTGCCGCATAGTAAACAGATGTAGCCATAGTAACTGTAACCATAGTAAGTAACTGCAGCCATAGTAAACAGATGTAGCCATAGTAACTGTAGCCATAGTAACTGTAGCCATAGTAAACATATGTAGCCATAGTAACTGCAGCCATAGTAAACATATGTAGCCATAGTAACTGCAGCCATAGTAAACATATGTAGCCATAGTAAACAAATGTAGCCATAGTAACTGCAGCCATAGTAACTGCCGCCATAGTAAACAGATGTAGCAATAGTTTGTAACTGTAGCAATAGTAAGTAACGGCAGCCATAGTAAACAGATGTAGCAATAGTTAGTAACGGCAGTCATAGTAAGTAACGGCAGCCATAGTAAGTAACTGCAGCCATAGTAAACAGATGTAGACATAGTAGGTAACTGCTGCCATAGTTAGTAACTGCAGCCGTAGTAAGTAACTGCCATCATAGTAAGTAACTGCAGCCATAGTAAGTAAGTAACTGCCATCATAGTAAACAGATGTAGTCATAGTAAGTAACTGCAGCCATAGTAAACAGATGTAGCCATAGTAAGTAACTGCCACCATAGTAAGTAACTGCAGCCATAGTAAAAAGATGTAGTCATAGTAGGTAACTGCTGCCATAGTTAGTAACTGCTGCCATAGTAAGTAACTGCCATCATAGTAAGTAACGGCAGCCATAGTAAGTAACTGCAGCCATAGTAAGTAACTGCAGCCATAGTAAACAGATGTAGCCATAGTAAGTAACTGCCGCCTGTGACGGAACGCTGGCACTCCAACTGAGTACCTCCGCCAATCGATGTGCCTAGTGCTCGCTGAGGACTCCAAGCACTCCAACCGACACCATCAGCACTGCAGACCCCACTTCCAGCGATACAGCTGCGCCGGGGTCTCGCCGTCTCCACCCACCCTGGATCCACGACCAGGATTCAGCTCCCAGTGGGTGAACCTCTCCTAAATCCAGAGTGCGTAGCAGGAACAAATCAAGCTATTGCAAGAGTTATAGCAATCCCCAGAGTGTAGTTTTCCAATCCCCCAAACATGAGCCAAGGCTTATGTAACTGACCGTTTTGCACACAAGGGGTAAACACCGTTTAGGCGATCGTCCCCCTTTCCAGAGATGCAGGCACAGCTACTGTAGAACACCAAACCCACGAACCACAAATAAGGGAATGCTCCAAACTCCCGAACGGCATACAATGTAACACTCCAAACACACGAACTGGAACCATACGAATCGCTGCTAGCAGACGAATAGGAAAAGCATCCAAGCGGCTTACACTCCTAGCAATCAGTCTCTATCAGCATTCAGTAAATCTCCCCAAAGACGAGACAAGGCTCCGTGTTGAGGGTCAAGCAGTGGTCTGTTTAATGAGGGCTACCTGCCCAGTATTTATGCAGGTCTCCCACCTGGTGGACACTCCCCTTGGGGACCAAATGGGAGACTGTGACAAAAGACAGACAAGTAGACAAATAGGACACACAGTCACATTATATTCCCACAATGCATCCTGGCTTCCTCCCCTCTGCCTTGGAGATAATTGAGAAGTAATTAAATTATCTCCCAAGACAAAGGCAAATCGCCATTATGCACGTGGGGATATTAAACACGAATTACTATTAAAATACACTATGTAAGACACATTACATAAAAACTATACATTTAACATATCCCCAGATAGCCCAGGTCTGAGCGCACATTATTAAGCGAATGGCGCTCAGACCACACGAATACAGTTTTTATCCATACACTGTAACTTTAAAACTACACATCTAATCTTCATAAATTACATATTATTAATCAGCACACTTTAAACATAAACATAACCAAAAATCAGACAAATCCATCCAGGGGTTAAAAAGTTAGCTGGAGGTCCCTTTATGACCGACCGCAAGCACATTTTCCTGCCCAAAACAGTTCCATAGATTTGGGCTGTGCGGCCGGTCTATTTCAGGCTGAAAAACTACTAAGTCCCATCGCTGAATGGGACTTAGTCTCTGCAGCTGTAAAATCAGTATGGGAGATGGTAGGGCTCAGCGGTGTTCGCGGAAATGTGTAGCCGATTTTAGTTCCATGAATTTGGCTACACATATCGCTGACCTCGTTCGCATTAACAAAGATGGCCGCCGCCACGTGTTCGGCAAACGAACAAAGGCCACCCAGCATTGTCAATTAAGCTGCGGTTAACCGCAGCTTCTGGGAGGTAAATTGCCTGCACACTTCCACTTCTGGGTAGTCTGCCTGTGTGGTACTTGGTTCAGTAAGCCCCATTTACTGAACCAAGTGGGAAATAGCCAGGCACAAAGAGTTTTAACCAGGTCTGGGGACACAGGGGACACCGTCTTAAAGGGGCAGTGTCCCAAACAAGTCTGGGGACACCGTCTTAAAGGGGCAGTGTCCCAATCTTCCTGATGACCCAAAAAGGTGTTTAAAGGGCCAGCACCAGTCCCATAAAGAGTCCATAAGCCACAATATGCCCACTGACTGTCTTAAAGGGCCATACACACCCAATAAAAGTGCATACGTTTTCACCATCTCCCAGGGGCCATAGTCATGTGGAAGGAGGCTGGCAAATAGACTTCTCCAATGCAATGTGGCGAGATTGGTCTCGTCACAGCTTAATGCTGGAACAAGACTTTACTGGAAGCAACAACAACAGGTATTCAAGCTACAGTTTCTTTTATGCCCTGCTCCCATGCAGGGGAGGGACACACACGTTATCTACCGTAGCCAATAAAACAGAGGTTACAGCCCACACAAAATCCTCCCCTCTGCCTGTGATTCAATTATCTTATACAATAGAAGATGCAATTATCACAGGTAGGAAAAATACAGTTTTTACAGCATATTCATAACTTCTAAAATATACATCACATTCACATAAAAATTATATATTTACAATCAATTCATTCAGGGAAACAACATATCAAAACATGGCATGAATCAGACCAGGGGTTCAGAAGTTAGTAAAGTATCTTTTGGGGCCTGGCTGGCAGCAAACCGGTTTTACAGAGCCCTCTATCCTGGAGACATTGGGGAAAATAATCCAATTATCCAGGGATAGAGGCAGGCTCCATTGAGCACATGTTCCCAGTAAAAGACAAAAGGATACAAAAATACATAACTCCTATCATACTGAATTGAACGGGCAAAATCTCCCAGGGTCCATAGTCACAGGGCAAGAGGCGGGCAAGCAGTCCACTCCAGGCACAAGTGGCGAAGGGCACTTTGTCACAGTAATAAATCCATGAATAAAGTAGCAGGGAGGGAAAGTATTGAATGAATGGAGGAGGATTCTTCACAATGCCATAGTTAGTAACTGCAGCCATAGTAAGTAACTGCCATCATAGTAAACAGATGTAGTCATAGTAAGTAACGGCAGTCATAGTAAGTAACTGCCATCATAGTAAACAGATGTAGTCATAGTAAGTAACGGCAGTCATAGTGATACCGGAGAAACTGACGGAAGCAAAGCACAGAGGGATGGACACAGGTTTCTTCAGGAAGGAAGAGATTCTTTATTGGATCACCGATCGGGACTCAGAGGGACTAATGTCACCAAAAATACAGCAAGTTCTGAGCCCTGAACAATAGTGCAGGCTCTCTATATAGGCACATAACTCCTCCCATATTAAGCTCCACCCGCACATTCTCTTGACCAATCATTACAAATAAGAATTAACTTCCTGCTTGACCGCATGGCTTGTCCAGCAAAATGGAGGAGGGGAATACTACATCCTGTATTCTTGCACATGCTCCGTACACTACTGATCGTATCTTGCCTCGTGCAACCAACTGATCGATACGTCAGCATATGCACGTACACATGCCACGTGGTAATCTCGGCCTACTAAATTTATTTTTACCGAGATTCCACCTCAATAGTAAGTAAGTAACTGCCATCATAGTAAACAGATGTAGTCATAGTAAGTAACGGCAGTCATAGTAAGTAAGTAACTGCCGCCATAGTAAACAGATGTAGTCAAAGTAAGTAACTGCCGCCATAGTAAGTAACTGCAGCCATAGCAAACAGATGTAGTCATAGTAAGTAACGGCAGTCATAGTAAGTAACTGCCATCATAGTAAACAGATGTAGTCATAGTAAGTAACGGCAGTCATAGTAAGTAAGTAACTGCCGCCATAGTAAACAGATGTAGTCAAAGTAAGTAACTGCCGCCATAGTAAGTAACTGCAGCCATAGCAAACAGATGCAGTCAAAGTAAGTATCGGCAGTCATAGTAAGTAACGGCAGCCATAGTAAACAGATGTAGCAATAGTAAGAAGATGTAGCCATAGTAACTGCAGTCATAGTAAACAGATGTAGCCATAGTAACTGCAGTCATAGTAAGTAACTGCAGCCATAGTAAACAGATGTAGCCATAGTAACTGTAACCATAGTAAGTAACTGCAGCCATAGTAAACAGATCTAGCCATAGTAAGTAGATGTAACCATAGTAACTGCAGTCATAGTAAACAGATGTAGCCATGGTAATTGCAGTCATAGTAAGTAACTGCAGCCATAGTAAACAGTTGTAGCCATAGTAACTGTAACCATAGTAAGTAACTGCAGCCATAGTAAACAGATGTAGCCATAGTAACTGTAACCATAGTAAGTAACTGCAGCCATAGTAAACAGATGTAGCCATAGTAACTGTAACCATAGTAAGTAATTGCAGCCATAGTAAACAGATGTAGCCATAGTAACTGTAACCATAGTACGTAATTGCAGCCATAGTAAACAGATCTAGCCATAGTAAGTAGATGTAGCCATAGTAACTGCAATCATAGCAAACAGATGTAGCCATAGTAACTGTAACCATAGTACGTAATTGCAGCCATAGTAAACAGATCTAGCCATAGTAAGTAGATGTAGCCATAGTAACTGCAATCATAGCAAACAGATGTAGCCATAGTAACTGTAACCATAGTAAGTAATTGCAGCCATAGTAAACAGATGTAGCCATAGTTACTGCAATCATAGTAAACAGATGTAGCCATAGTAACTGTAACCATGGTAAGTAACTGCAGCCATAGTAAACAGATGTAGCCATAGTAACTGTAACCATGGTAAGTAACTGCAGCCATAGTAAACAGATGTAGCCATAGTAACTGTAACCATAGTAAGTAATTGCAGCCATAGTAAACAGATGTAGCCATAGTAACTATAACCATAGTAAGTAATTGCAGCCATAGTAAACAGATCTAGCCATAGTAAGTAGATGTAGCAATAGTAACTGCAATCATAGCAAACAGATGTAGCCATAGTAACTGTAACCATAGTAAGTAATTGCAGCCATAGTAAACAGATCTAGCCATAGTAAGTAGATGTAGCCATAGTAACTGCAGTCATAGCAAACAGATGTAGCCATAGTAACTGTAACCATAGTAAGTAACTGCAGCCATAGTAAACAGATGTAGTCATAGTAAGAAAATTCCATATTAAAGCAGAACTGACACTGTCTGATGACTTTGCATGAAATACAAAGATCTCCGATGGTGACATCGCCTCTGGTGGCTGGAAAGGAAAGAGTAGGGAAAGGTGAGTTTTACTTACCTCAACCTGTCACTCATGGACACCACCATTTTTTTCCAGCCACTCCACTCCTGTTCCCGGCCCTTTTATCACCAGGAGCCAATGTCCCTGCTGTACTCTTGTGCATGGATCCTATAGAGCAGTGATGGCGAACCTTTTTGAGCCTGAGTGCCCAAACCGCAATACATGCCAACTTTTTTCTCCTTAAAGTGCCAACACGGCAATTAAACCCAAATACTGAGGTTTAAGTTTAGAAAAAACAACTCGTACTGTTGTCCGAACTAATAACTTTTGTTTTAAAAGAACACAGAGTTCAATGATACAAATTTTAAATAATGATATAAATAGATAAAATTAAGCTTATATTTATTAGTATCTCCAACAAATGCAATACATACACACAGACGACTGCTGAATACAGAGACTGATGAATACACACAGTCTGCTGAATACACATACAGACAGACTGCTGAGTACACACACACACACACACTGCTGAGTACACACACACACACACGCAGACTGCTGAGTACACACACGCAGACTGCTGAGTACACACACACACAGACTGCTGAGTACAAACACACAGTCCGCTGAATACACGCAAACACACACAGACTGCTGAATACACGCACACACACAAAATGCTGAATACACGCACACACACACACTGCTGAATACACACATACTGCATTGAGGTGGGGGGTGCTGTGTGTGGGGGGGTGCTTGTGTGGGGGGTGCGTGTGTGTGTGAGTGAGTGTTGTATGTGAGGGGTGCTGTGTGTGTGGG
>OW240922.1:16624197-16725644 GCA_933207985.1 Pelobates cultripes | reverse complement strand
GGGGTACTGCTGGGGGGATAGGGGTACTGTGTGTGGGGGGTAGGGGTACTGCTGGGGAATGTAGGGGTACTGCTGGGGGTATAGGGGTACTGCTTGGGGGGGTAAGGGTACTGCTGGGGGGTAAGGGTACTTCTGGGGGGGGTAAGGGTGCTGTGTGTAAGTATACCCCCCCTCCCTCCTTCTTACCTTTAATGAAGTGGGAGGGGGGGCACAGCCATCCCTGGTGGTCCGGTGGTGGTAAGCACTGCAGGGGGAGGGCTCTAGGAAGCTGCTCCCCTGTCCTCCCACGCAATGCTGTGTGGAACCACACAGCATCGCGCGGGAGGACAGGGAGCTGCATCACAGATCCCTCCCCCTGCCTCCCGACCCAGGAGCAGAGTAGGCGCCTGCCGTTTCGGGCAGGCAGGCGCCTACTCTGCAGTGATGGCGAACCTGTGGCCGCGTGTCCACAGAAAGGGCCCGGCGTGCCACCTGTGGCACGCGTGCCATAGGTTCGCCATCACTGCTATAGAGGATCCTGTGAGACGGCGTGATCCTCTATAGATACAGCTAATAACCCAGGAAGATTGACACTTCTAGAGGACGGTCAAAGTATGAGTGTCAAGTGTAGTAAAAATACTGAGACAAATTAGGTTATATTTTGTCTCAGTATATCTTTTGACTGGGTTGGAATTTCAGTGAATGACTCAATCTTTATCAGAGATTCATACAGTGGGGGGATGCAGTTTAATTATTGGCTTCTCAGCTGAGCAGTGACTACTTATTGGCTTACAGAGATCAGAATAGTCAAATATGAAACAAGTGTAATACCAAAAACTCACTAGCAATATATAAGGCATTTTCATGTAAAAATGATAAAGCCAAAAGTTTATATCATGATATAACCACATATGTCAACAGGAACTGATAGTATGCTGGCAATGGATGTCCAATGGCTGCAAGCCCCTTCACGCTGCCCTGAGTCTTCCCTCAACCCTGTTACCCTGACAGCCCTCCTTCTGGATCTTGCCTGCCTCGGATCAATGTCTAAGGTTAGGGATTGCTTTTTTCTTTATTAAAACATTGTTTTAGCTTGGTGTAAAAGTGGTTTTATAGTTTACCATGACCACATCATATAACCAGGCACTCACAATTCTAGTTTGTTTCTGCTTCAAAGAAAAATGCACATGTCCCTTTTAAGGTTGTTCTGTGCCCTTGAAAAACATTTAAATTGGACAATAATACGTTTCGAAAAACCTACAATTTGCTTTAAATATTTTTACAGTAGCGTAAATGTTAGCTAGATTTTATTTATTTAGCTAGATATGAAGAATGTAAGTGAATCGATGCTATCATGTTTTGATATATCTACTTTCTGTTTATTCCGAGGTATAAATGTCGTTTCTAGTGAATATTTACAGTCCTCACTCTTGAGCACGTTTGCTTTCCGCGGAATTATGACATTGCCAGATTGTTTGGACATGCCTGAGATTGACAAATCTCACACTATAGACAATGGTTTGTCATAAATTAACCTTAATTGATACAGAACACTTTGTCCATATTGAAACATGTTTTCAGTCTTGTCTGTGACTGGCTAATCAACGCTGCATCTTTTTTTTACATAATAAGCTTCCGCTTGTCTTGACTTTGGTGTTTCATAACTGTTTCTTAATCAGTTTTTCTTTGACTCGTGATTATTAATTTAAAGGTTCTATAATGCTTTAAATGGGCTTGGCAACTTTGATTATTTTTTTTTATTTTTTTTAAAGATACATTTTAAAAATCCAATACATATAGGTGACAACCCCAACGCCAATTTAAAATTAGGGGATGTGTAAGATATCATTTTATAATTATCCTTTTACCTAAAAATCCTGGCAGTTTTTTTTTCTTATGCTAAGGGTTGCATAATCACTGTATTTGTGTCCGTGCTATGGGGAAGATGGACATCTACCACCTTGAAATCAAGTAGAATTGTGTATTTGTGTATGTATATATATATATATATATATATATATATATAAGTACTAACTAAAAAAGATTAAAAACTAGTTATCCCCTATCAGTTGTTCTTCCTTCTTTCCCCTAGCCTCTCATTTCAATGTCTATTGGTCTCATGCTGTTTGTGCCTTTAATCTTCGACTTTAAATCTCTGTCCAATAATATTTCTCCCAGTCTTTTTCCTCTCCGTCTTCTCATTCTAAATGGCATTTCCCACTTTCTCTCCACCATTTCCAATGCTAGTGGATACTGAAAAAAGACTAATGCCCCCATCCCACACCTATGGGCAGTCGGTGGGGGGTATAAGTATAGTAATGGCGGGACATGATACCCACAGGGAGCAGTTGGCAGCCACTAAATAATTACTTGGGGTTGGAGATACTATTTTGGCAAATTCATCAGGGTGGCTAGAGGTCACCAAGCTACCCGTACACAAAAATAATCTATAATCTACACCCCTCGCCCTAATAATAATGAGGGTAGCCCAATAAATCTAATACCTAAAAAAAATCATACTTGCCTTTAATCTTCTTAATTATCTAAGATCCAAATAAAAATCCAGAATATACCTACACTACTATTAAAATATTTATTTTAAAAAAAATAAACAAAAAAAAGGACCTAAAAAAATGAAACTGAAATGCAAAAAAAAAAATAAGAATACCCCTCCCCCCCGAAGCCCATGGGTGTGATGGACATGCTAATGCTCACCCCCACACATGAATATTAAATAGCCCCCACTATACTATCACTATATGTATACCACATACCCCTCATTACTTGGATGTCCCTCCCATCAACTGAATGTCCCTCCCACTAATCTTTTATTAGCTCATGCATGGGGACTCGGCGAACAATGGGATGTCTCCCCCATTAATATATGGTGGCTGGGGGACAATGAGGTGTCTTCCATTATTAATTTATTAGCTCCCACATGCCACCCATGGGCATTTTCCTCCCATGTTATATTTTTAAAGATCCCTGACTTGTCATGGACTGTCCACTCACCATTATTTAATTTTAACCACCCCCCGTGGAATTGTGGGTGGACTCATACAGGAGTAGTTATAACTCCCTTACACTAATACAGGGGATATATTGATTTGGACTAACTTAATTTAATCTGAGTTGACACAAGAACTGCAAAATTTAGATTATGATACCCAGTTTACGGGGGGAAAATTGATGGGTGTAAACTATTTTGTAATAACTTTTTGGGTCAAAACTCAAGCAATAACTGAGCAAAATACTTTTGTGAATAGATCCCCTCCTAAAACAGGGATTTTATATTCTAAAATAAGAATAAAAATGATGCAAATACACATGAAAAATAAGCATGCCTTTTATTTTATCATAGATAGATAGATAGATATCCTGAGAAAAGTGATTCATGAAATAATACCACTTATCGCTCAAAAAAATGATATTCTTCAAAAGCAATAATCAGCATTGGATTGTGTGATAAGAAAGGCTAAAGCAGTGAAAGCTGTTATGGCTAAGAAGTGAACGGTATTATAAACCTTGGACAACAAATATCACAATGACTACTGATGGTAAAGGAATGACCTGGGTCAGACATTGAATACAAATGTGACCTCTTAATAGTGATACATAATCCCATAATATGTCTGAGTGGATAAAGATAACAGCTGCTTGAAGAAATATAGAGAGTATGTTGAGCTGAATTCTGAATGTATTTCTTCCATAAAGGCCTAACGCTCTTAAGCTTGTAATTCATATAAAATTGACATGCTGAGGCATTATCAGGCTTTGCAGGTTCATAATAATAATAATACTACTAATGGAGAAAAATGCAATCACTTTAACATTAACAAGCCATTCGGCTTATTGCATAAACTATTTTCAAATTCAAGGAATATTATTATCAAGAAAATGATCCCCTTTGTTGGCAATATGGTAAATCTTTTCTCCTGTACACTCGTGACGTTCTGATCTTGTGAATTCCAAGTTGTGCATTCTCTGGTCCAATTTAGGGAAGGGAGATTTCATGTTTATTTTGTATAATAATAGGACCAGGGGATTAACTATCTCCTGGTCAGTTTGTCATTGGAAAATAGGGCATCTGAGCCCATTTAATTTTATTACCCTCAACCCCACCTCCCAATAGATGGTGGGAGGAATAGCAGGCATACACCATGCCCTTATCTGGTTGTATATTACCCTGAATGTCAGGTCACCGCTCTCCTGCTCACTTAATTGGTACTCCCTTGCTGTGATTCCACAACGGTTTACATAAAGCTCCTCGGCAAAATCTTCCTGTTTGCTGCCCAGCATATTTTTAGAAAGTGGAAGCGATGCCGTGGCTCTCTCCCCACTTGCCCTGGGCTCCCTAATTGCGTGCATGTGCTTTGTGGACAGCATCTTAAATGGCAGAGGGCATGACTGGGTATGGAGTATGGCCATGGGCAATAGTGACGTGGGTGGGGTGTGCCCCTCTCCCCTGTATAACCGAAAGACACTGTGTCCACTGTGCTCAGATGACCTGTGCTCTCCGTGCCATACCCTTCTGTGCTGCTTTCTATTTGTCTCTCTGGTATCTTATCCATTTTGCCTGCTTTGTCTTTGAACCTGTGCTGCCTGATATGACCTTTTGCAACTCCTGACGATGCCCACTCTTTATTCCTTCGGTGCTTTGTTATTCTAGCATTTAGATCTTTATTGCGTTTGGGACTCCTTCTGTTAAACTTGACATGCTTTGACCCTCTATCCATAAAAAATAGGAATTTGGGGAAACCCAGAACATGCATTTCTAAGCAGTGGTGATGCCGTGAAGACCAAAATCTATACAACATATAGTTAAAAGAACAGCGCACACACAAAAACAAACAAACAGTTTTAAAATGTACAAGGCTACTTAAAATCACTTATCTTAGCAAACAAACATGGGGATTCAGTTACATATTGCGTTAAGTCCACCACTACATCACAGTACCCCAATATCGGTGGGTCCCACACTAATTTTAGCACGGGAGATTTACATGGTAACTGCAATACTAGGAATAGAATCCCCATATTTGTTTGCTAAGATAGGTGATTTTAAGTAGACATTTTAAAACCATGTTTTTGGTGTGTGTTCCTTTAACTGTATTTTTATTTTTTATTTTTTTTAATAAATTTTGGTCTTTAAGGCAGCACCAGTGTTCTGGCTGTGCCCCTAATTCCCATTTTTTCTGTGTAGATTTGGAATCCAGAACAGGGGCTGAACACCCCACCCATCCACCCTTTAAGGGTGACCACAGGAGAGCATAAATTGAGGAGTCTCTGGAAGCAGTTTAAGCTGTACGTATTGCAAGTAAGCGTGTAAATCTCCCAAGTTAAAATTAGTGTAGGACCCACCGATATTGTGGTAATACGATGTAGTGGTGGGCTTAACACAATATGGCTATATGGTGTAACTGAATCCCCCCATATTTGTTTACTAAAATAGGTTACTTTAAGTAGCCTTGTACATTTAAAAACGGTATTTTTTATATTTGTGTGTGCGTTGTTCCTTTAACTTTATTGAGTCTCTACCCATTAAATCTCCCCTCTCCATTCCCCACATGTGGAATGAAGCAAGAGGATGATCCATTAAATGTGCCCTCTCCTGGTTAATTGTGGAGTCTGGAAGACTGTAGAGCTGAGAGAGCCAAATATCTCTCTTCTAATACATTATTACATGCTGAGGTCTCATGGACCTCAGATGTGTGGTGTTTGCTATTTGTTATATAGCTTGCAGTGTCATGGCAATGTGCATACAATACACACATTCTGTTATTTGCCTCTATAATCTGTTGCCTACACTATGGGCAAACCATCCTCTGCAAGTTATGATTTACACTTGGAAGTCAGCCCGTGAACAGTGATTGCAAGTATGGGGGATTATTTTTGTCACTTCCCCTCATTTCTTCAGGTAGGCAAATGTATCTGGCAACTAGTCAACCAACCTGTTCGCTGTGATAAATGTAACATTAGACTGTGACATGCTGGCACATAAAACAAATAACTTAAAATACAATAAAATGAATAAACGGAACAGATGCGTAAAATGTGCTATGCTTGACTGCATTATTGTACAAAGCAGTTTTATTAGAGACATATACGTGTTCGAGGAAACCTGAATGCACATTGCAAATTACACCTTCTGTTCGAGATGCAAAATGTGCATTTATTTTATTTATCAGCTATTGTACAGAGCATTCCCCTCCATTTTTCTTCTTTACGGCTTTAGACGATTCATTTTATTATTAAATCATGACGCCGTTAACTTCAGGTGTCACTGAGAATGACAATCCTTTTGGACTCGGGGGACAAGGAGAATAGTTGTCTGTAAAGGCAATATAAATGAGACCTCTTAATTAACACCTCATTTAATTAAATAAATTAATATTATGCAGGCGACGTGTCACTTTCACAGTTTGAAAATGACTGAATAGGTTCTGGATGTTACAGATAAATCATCTTGAAAGCCAGGTGGTTCAACCTTTCTTTTCTTTTCTTTTTTTCTTCTTCTTCAACACTGATTTGTTTTTGTTTTTCGGAACATTTTAATCCCAACATGTAAAGAGATTAATTTCATTATTTAACGTTTAGACAGACAATACACGGGAGCCTGTCGGTTTTACAGAATGATCCATTACTGTTCAAATATTTTATGTGATTAGACTGCATTTATTTATAGAGCTGCCGGGTATGTTAAAAATCATTGACAAAGTTTAAAGGGACAAACAAGAATGATGGGAGCATCTTGATCTTTATGGACCATCAGGTAGGTAACTTGTTGGGGACAAGGTCAGTGGTACTGAAACAAAAGTGAACAATCGTCCTCTGACTTTCACTAACGTCAAGGTTCCGATTCTATTTTATGTCAATTGCTCTAAGCTCTATAAACCAACCTACCTACATACCTACCTGTCTCTCATTCTATGGTTCTCTCTGTCTCCCTTTCCTCTCTCACTATCTCACTCCTTGTCTATTGTCATTCATCTGTCTATTTCTTTGTTTGTAAATATATTTTTATTGCAATTTGTTTTTGATTATTTTTGCAAAACTCGCAAGAATGGACACGCATGTCCCACTGTGTATATAGGTTTAATTGTTTTCTACAATATGTATTTTAACAATGAAGACAAATAAGAAAGTAAAAATAAACGGTGAGTCCTAGGCCACTCAGTGCTCGATAGAGCATGCGCCTGGTGCTTTATTTATTTAGCAGACGGGTTTGCCTCACTAAGGTGATAGAAATAGCTACAGTCCAAGCCTTGCAGTTAGTAGAGGTAAAGTAAAGTGAAGTAAGGAGGAGTAAAAGAAAATTTAGAAAGAGAATGGGAAGGAGAGCAGGTACTAGTGTAACAGAGAAAGCCTGATATTACCATCTGAAAAGTGCAAAATTACATTTTCAAATGAAGCCTCAACAACATGCTCTGAATAAAGCCCATCTGTATTAACCTTCACTAAAGAATGACCTGTAATATGCATACAGTGTTTATTATTGAGTTTCATAGCTCTCTTGTACTGAAGGTAGAGAGCTTTCTGCTTAATACAGTTTTTCATTCTCACTCTCTTTCCCACAACTCCAAAAACATACTTTCATTGTGGAGTCTGGAATATTACAAACTATATAAAACAACATTTAAATACAGTCAACACGTTTCACCATACAATGACTTTCTCAAAAGTGTTTACAGAAGGAAGGACCAGAGCTGCTTTAAATAAGGGAGGGAAATTCAAAATTTCCCTCCCTTATTTAAAGCAGCTCTGGTCCTTCCTTCTGTAAAACACTTTTGAGAAAGCCATTGTATGTTTTTTTGTTTGTTTGTTTTTTTTAATAATTTTTTTTTTTTATCAATACAAGTATGTTTTTATTGGACCTGTTTGCTGTTGGATTCCTATACTCCATGTCCTTGGTGGGGATAACACCACCTAAGCCTGTTGGAAAGAGCAATCCCTATTTGCTCTATCAAATGTGAGTTGTTTTATCTATTTCATTTTATCACCTTTTACAGTCTACACTATTGTGGTTTTATTTTCTATTTTACTTATATAATCGGAGAAAGACCACCAGCACCTATATCTTAGAGTAGGGATCATACCACTTCACACCATACCTGTAGAGCCACTCTATAGACTCCAGGACACGTGAGTGCACATCTTTTATAGCTATATATATTTTTTTTAAATTCATATTTTATTATTTTCAAAATGCAAAAAGGGATACAGAAGGAAAAAGGGTAGGTTAATGGTGGTACACATCATTCTGTATTTTTCACAATGGTTAGCAGTTGGGAGAACAAAGGACAGTTTTGTTACATATATTTACATGCTTGTACAGTATACTTTCTTTTGATCACATTTGTGCGATTGCCTTGTGCTATTAAATGTCTAGGTAGATGCTAAAGTGAGATGTACTCTCGTTTACCATAAGTGGTTTTCCAGTGCGTTGGTAGTGCGTTGCTGGCTACCTTTCATTAATTCTGTACATCTCCTTGTTATTTTTCTCAGAGTAGCTTAACCCTGAGTGTGTGAGTTAGTGGTGTACATTGAATTGTCTTTGTCCCTGTGGACCAAGAAGGCAAGTTGTTGGGTGGTCCCCCATGTCAGGATTAGAACTTGGTATGGGATGGGGAAGGGGGGAGTTGAATCGTTGGTGGGGCAGGGGGGGTGAGTGTGTCATTTTTGCTTATGGGTTTTTGCCAGTGTCTGAACCTGGGTCGTCGGTATACTCACAATAGGGGTGGTTTCTTTTGCTTGCCCTTCTGTTGTTGGTACATTAGTTATTCATGTCTGACCTTTTTGTCTCGTCCGTCTCTCCCTCCCAGTCCCCCCAGTTCATATCAAATTCGAGTTTCTTTTGTGGAGATAGTATCGCCATTCTTTTGTTTATTTTGTACTGGGTGAGTTTGGTTTGGAGCTGAGCTAAAGAAGGGCAGATCCGAGATTTCCAATGCAGTGCTATCATGTTTCTTGCAGCTAATATGGTAAGGGCTGCAATTTGCTTTTGCCCGAAGGTTAGGCAATCTGGGAGTAACAACAAGAGGCATAAGGTTTTCGTTAATGGGAATGCGGGTGTGCCTAATTGCTCCAGCATTTCGGTTACCGCAGTCTAAAGGGGTCGGATGTTGCCGCATGACCACCACAGGTGCTCCAACGTGCTCGTAGATGCGTTACACCTCCAGCAAGTCTGGGGCGTATTGGGATATGTGCAGTGGAGTCTCTGTGAGGTCATATACCAGCGGTATAGGAGCTTTTTATGGGCTTCAATGTGCGTGTAACATTTTGTCCATTTGGACAGGCCGTTGAGTGCACGTAACCAGTCGTTGTCTGTCAGTATCACTCCGCAGTCCGTCTCCCACTGAGCTTTATATGTGTGTGGCTTGGGAGTTGAAAGTTCTTGCCATGCCTTGTAGCACAATGTGAGTTTTTGGGTTTCGTGGGTGATGCCCAGCATCTATCTAGAATTAAATATGAGGTGGTTCTGGCTGGGTCTTTTGATTTTTGTGGTGGAGACGTGTGTGCCTGTACAGCACTTTTTATTTGTAAGTAGGAGAAAATTGCTTGGTTCGGGACTTGCCATTTCGTTTGCAGGACTGGGAATGGGATTATGCCTTTGGTGTCTAGTAATTGTGATATTTTTGTTAGCCTTGCCTCATGCCAATCTTTGAGGGGAATTTCTGGTACAGTTGCTTTAAGGACTGCGATTGGCGATTTGGCATGTAATGTGTTTTTGTGGCCTATCGTCTCCATGAAGGTGTCCTATATAGATATTGTGAGGTGTGTAGTTGGGAATAGGTCGGTGCGTCTGGTTCTGAACCTCTTGGGTGTCCACAGGTAATCAATTAAAGGCATTTCTTTAAATTGTGCTTTTTCCATGTCAACCCACTGGAGTGAGTCGAGCTGGGCATGGAGGAGTACGTCGGTTGAGAATATGGCATTGTGGCATTGTTTAATGTTCCGAAGTCCCACTCCCCCCATTCGTGGTGTGGTTTGGAGGAGTGCCAAGGACACCCTGGGTCTTTTACCACCCCAGATAAAAGTACCACATAGTTTTTGTAGTGCTTTGCAGTAGTGGGGTGTCATCCCAAGGGGTATCATTCTAAAAATGTAGAGGATACGGGGGAGAATCATCATTTTGTACGTGTTGACTTTCCCTAACCAGGAGATTTTTGTGTGTTTCCATTAGTTCATTTCTGATTTGCATAGTGTTAGAAGGGGGTTATAGTTTAATTGTGAAGTGGTAGATATTGAGGGTGCTATCTTCACCCCTAAGTATGTTATTGACTTTGATTTCCAGTTAAACGGGTATGAGGTATGTAGTGTTTCTAGCAGGGGCTTTGGTAGGTTTAACGGTAGGGCTTGTGTTTTATCCTGATTCAGGCGATAGTATGAAATGGTACAGAATTGTTGTAGCAGATCAAGTAGGGGATCAAGGGAGTGTTTAGGGTCCGACAGTGCTATAAAGATGTCGTCTGCAAATAAAGCAAGGCTATACATCTTGTCAGGGATATTGACGCCTACTATCTTGGGATGTGATCGGATCTTTTGAGCCAGGGGTTCTAGGGCGAGTATGTACAAAAGGGGTGATAGGGGACATCCCTGGCGGGTTCCATTTGTGATGGAGAATGGTGCAGAGAGGAACCCTCCGTGTGAGACTTTTGCCGCTGGGTGGTGATATAGTGCCATGATGCTCGTTATGGTAGATGTGGGGAAGTTGAATTGTGATAAGACCCTGGTCATGTAAGCCCAATTTAAGCGATCAAAGGCCTTCTCTGCAACCAAAGCGAGGAGAAGGCCCGCTGATCTTTTGGACTCTAGTCTGGAAATTATGTTTATGATTTTTCTGGCAGCCTCGTATAAATCCGGATTGGTCATTGTGGATTATTTTATGTAGGAGGGGGGAAAGGCGGTTACTGATCAGTTTCGCATATAATTTAGCATCTCCGTTTAATAAGGAGATGGGCCAAAAGTATTTGCATTGTGTGGGAGGTTTACCCGGCTTGGGGAGGGTGGAGATATGTGCTAAGAGCATTTCTTTTGGTAGTGCGCCCTCTGTGGCACATTTTTTTACTAATTGTAGGAGTAATGGCGCTATTGTAGGGGAGAACGTTTTGTAGTAGTATTCATTTGTTAGACCGTCGGGCCCGGGTGATTTGTGTGCTGGGAGTTGTGAAATTGCTGTCATGAGTTTGTCAAGGAAAAAGGGTTGTTTCAGGGGTATTAGGTTTAGGTTAGTTAAAAATTTGTCTATATTGTCCTGGGTTGGTATTGTGACGCTAGGGTCGTTTTTAAGGTTATATAATTCACTGTAGTACTGAGGGTTTGTTATTTTCTTGCCCTTAAAATCCTTTAGGAAGGCAATCCTGGAGGCGACATTCCTTCATTTAAGTTGCGATGCTAGAATAGCGCTCGCTTTGTTACCACTTGTGAAGAAGTTATGCTTAATTTTTCAGAGTAAGTATGTTGTTTTGGCCAGTTCGATGTTTTTTAATTTGTTTTAGAGGGCTAAAAGTTTTGTTTTCGTAGTAGATTTTAGTTCTTTTTTATTAGAATGTGTTAGGGTTTGGATATCTTCTAAAAGTTTAGTGTATTCTGCGGTTCTCTGTTTCTTGGCATAACTGGCATGCTTTATAAAGCTGTCCCTTATGACCGCGGTTGTGTTTTCAGCAATATAGTTTTGTAGATCTTTTGTTATTTGGGAAACTATAGAGGGGTCTGTTAGGAGAGATTTGTTAAGTCTCCATGTGCCCGACCCTTTGTTAGCAAATGATTCTTTAAAGCTGAGTGTGATGGGAGCATGATTGGACCACGTCATTACCCCAATTGTGGCTTCTTCTATCTGGGGCGTTGATGTAGCAGAAATTAGGAATCTGTCTATTCGCGAGTAGCTGTTATGAGCCACTGTGTGGCATGTGTGGTCTATTTCTGTTGGGTGGAAAATGCACCACGGGTCTACCATGTGGTTAGCAGCGAGAGTGGAGCATACTTTTGTTGTAAGTGCTGTTCTGTGTTTGAGCGTGCAACTGGAGATCTGTGCAGTGGTAGAAGAGTCAATTCTACTGTCTAGTAAAAAATTTGTGTCGCCTCCACTGATTACCTCCCCGTGTTTGTACATATCTGTTAATGCTAGAATCATTTGCAAGAACTCATTTTGATTTTCATTTGGACTGTATACATTGACCAAGGTATAAGGTGCATTGTTTAACATACATTGCAAAATTAAATATTAAATATCGACCATTTTTATCACTTATTTTCCGCACCAGTGAGAATGCTATATCTTTACTTATCAGAGTGGATACTCCTCTTTTTTTAGCTAAGTAACAGGTGTGGAAGTCGTGTGGGTACCATTTCGAGGTGAATTTGGGTCTGGAGTTCCATGTAAAATGTGTCTCCTGAAAGAATGCCACTTGGGCCCCACATTTCTTTGCCTCCTGTATGGCCAGTCGCCGTTTGTTAGGGGAGTTAAGCCCCTTGGCATTTAGTGATATAATTTTAATTACCATTGGGTTAGTGTGTATTGTGCTGTGTCCCGGGTGTCCCAAGCTCTCGGTAAACTAGCATAGTGGGTGCATTCTGTTGAGTTGACACACTCAGTGAGAGGTAGGGTAAAAGAACGGGGGGAAAACTATATACAATATTCCGTAAGTCACTTCTCAGTGACATGTGGTGCCCTGGGCAACGGAGAAGTAGGGCTACTGGAGCCTTGGGGGTATACTTCTCAGGGTTAGAGTACTGAGATCCCGGCAAGTAAGGGATCAACAATAGTCTGAGTCTGAGCGTAGTGCACCCGGGTAGAATCCACCCGCCGTGGCTAAGGCTTTTGGCCTTCTAGTAAACCTTTTCAAGGTGTCCTAAGGTAAATAACATTTGTGCATATAAACCAAAAATCGAAAATTTGTGTAAACCTGTACGATAAGTCCATTTGGGTATTGGTGGTGTGGCATTGTTCTGCAGGCCTCTCATGTTGGTGATGTCTCTGGATCGGCCGTTGCGTGAGATGCATAGGGCACTTGTGACCATTCTTTTGGGAGCGTCTTTGGTGCCTGGATTGTTGCTTGTTTCTTCCGGGGGCTGCTGGTTGGGAGCAGTATGTTCCACTCTTGCAGCATTCTTTTGCCGTCTTCTAGATTCATAATGGGTTTGTCAATGCCATTCATTTTAATCAGTAATTTTGCGGGCACACCCCATTTGTAGGGGATATTTGCATTTCTCAGCGCTTCTGTGCAAAAGTACAGCATTTGAGCATGGTTGCTGAGGAGAGGTATGTGAATAGCTTGATGCTCCTATATGTTTCCGGCCATTTGCTCGTGGTTCTGGCAGTTTGCATAATTCTGTCTTTGACATTGTAATGGTGAACTCTAGTGATGGTGTCTCTTGCGGTGTCAGGGGGAAGGTGTTTAGGCTTGGGGAGCCGGTGCGTTCTGTCCAGAATTAAGTCAAATTCAGACAAGGAGGGGATTAGGGCCTTGAACAGGTCTTTGATATACCTGGGTAGGTCTTGTTGCATAATAGTTTCTGGTATGCCCCTTATGCGGATGTTGTTTCTCCTACTCCTGTCTTCTTGATCGGCCACCTTTTCTTCCAGTGCTTTAATTTTGTTTTCTAGGGATGAGTAAGCATCTGCCATGGAGTTGTGGGCCTCCACTAATTCCTCTGTCCTGTCTTCCAGATGGGTAGTGCCTTCCCCCATGCTGTGGATGTCTGCTTTAATATCTGCAGTCATTTGCATGAGGTCTGCTTTAAAAGAGGCTTGCAGCTCCTGCATTATTAGTCTGATGGAGGAGTTTGTTGCTGGGCTGTTCTGTTCCTGCTGGCTGTCTCCTGCTTCAGAACTATGGGTAGGCGAGTGCTGTCCATCGGCACCATTTAGATTTTTCGGCTCCGCGGTTTGTTGCCTCTCTAAGTGAGAGTTTAGCGTTTTTTTGTTTTAGTTTTTTAGTAGCCATGGGGTACAGGGGTATTTACCCTTTGGTGTGCGAGTTTTCCGTGATGTTTGCAGGTTTTGTCACGCTGTTAAAGCCGGTTTAGTGCCGTGGTCTTGGAGAGCTCCGGTTTTGCACGTCTGCTCACATGCGCGGCTAGGATACGCCCCCCTATAGCTATATATTTTAATATTGAGTTTGGCATATTGCACTATATATCTCTGATTTCTCCTACATATATACAAGAGGATCTGCATCCACAAGAACCTCCTATAGAGTCTGTACTCCACCATATCCTCAGGCGGGGATTATTCCGCTCAAGCATCTATGTTGGAGCCGCACCTCAGTGCCTATAAAGTGTAAGTGCATATAATTTTATTTGCCCTCACCTTACTATATTTTTTACATACTTCACTATCAGTTTCCTATTTCTCGTCCTTTTTTTAAATTTAAATTTAAAAAGTCACCTGAACACTTGGATGAGTGCATCAATATGCCTCCTAGCACTACCCCAGAATACCTATAAAGGATTCTTCACCATCTGAGTCCAACACAGATAGGCCTGACACACCCAAATGTTTCCAGAATATGTTGGCAGACCTCACACATAGTCATACCTCTGCTTTACAGGAAATTATTAGAGATCTAAAAAAGAAAGTCAGGATATTGGTTCATGTACTGACAATCTGGAAGAAACATTTAATGACTCTGAAAAGACTCCCATAAAATTATAGCTGATGGAAGAGCAACCACAAACATGTCAAAATAAACTGTTTGATTTTGAGAATCATTCTTGTAGACATAATCTATACATACAGGGTATTTCTAAATACATTAAATATAGAAATGTGGCTTATTGGATTCCTTCTGTACTCTTGTCCCAGATATCCACCCTGATATGCTAGTCCAGGACCTCACTTCCTGAGAGTGTACATTTAAACAATTCTAAGCCACTGCTCTGGTACTGCATACACATTTGTACCAAGATAAAGAACGTATCTTCAAACCCTACAGACAAACAGATAGATACCTTACCCAATTCTTATAAGGATCTTCAAATCTTTGCAGGTCTATTACTGGCTACAATGGTGTTTCAGAAATCACTTCAACCCACACAAGTACTCTAAGAGCATCATATTATCTAATAATAATGGTAGCTACGTCAACCTTCACTATAATTCTTCTAATTCATCCATGATGCAGATGCTATCTTCAGAAAGGAAGACATTTCACAAAATCTGACTTACTGGAAAAGCACTTTCTTCTGTCCTTTAACATGATTACATTCCTGACACATCTCCTCATTAAAAACACACCGATCCATCACCACTTCTATTTGTCTCGTGGTGACTAACATTCTGTATGATGTTTATGGTTAATTATTTAATTGATACTGCTTTATTTATTTGTGTTTGAAGTTATAGTATGTCCATATAAATTTACCTACCTGACTTAAGCCACATTACAGCTGCATTACTTATTTACATAATTAAACTTACTAATTACAGTATATTAGCTATTACTTTTACATTTCTAGCCTAAATCTCATGTTGTTTCCTACGAGATCCTGTGGATTTTTCAATAAGCTAAGAGCCCACTTTATCCACACCTTATTTACCACCCAACTCTACAGACCATTTACAACTCTGCAGGATCTTCATTTTCAATCCAATATCATCCATGAGATGTATACTTGTTCTATAATAACTTCATTCACTCTACTCTACCAGCTTTGCATGATAGACAACTTCACGAGATTACTCCACCAGACAAGCCCAACTTGCTTTGGTTCCCTACTGTCCACCATTATACTATATGCAACTTCTACACCACAAACATACCCACTAACAAATCTTCTCTGATGAACCTCCCAACTGAGAGTTAGCAGACTTAATTATTAGCAATTATGTCTTTTGAAGTAGCACAGCATGTGGGGTACTGAACTACTCCATTAACATGTTGCAATTCTTTACTGCTTGGCTAGAATTATCTACCACCTTACAAATCATTTTAGCGTAGACACTTGTGTACTATTCTATAGAAATGTTACCATAAAACGTGAAAGAGATAAACACACCCCATGATTTATTATATTGCTTTCTGCCTACATCATAAAATGTCTGACCCTAATGGTAGATATTTAATAATTCTAGGAACATTTAACCAACACCTTTAAATACGTTTTAGTTGTCAAGCTAGTTTTAGCTTAGGTTGTGCCATCACGGAAATATCTTCAACCATTGTCATTCCAGACGGATGTCACTGTAAGGGCAGTCCAGATCGGAAAAACTGATCAGCTCCCCTTTATGTAAAATACAACAATCCCAGATCATCATATCTTTCACAGCCATCAAATGCTAGCCTTTGACAAAACATTCTAGATATAGATTAACAGACATTGATGTTTCCTACTATTTACAAAACACTAACCTCCCTGCACAAAGCACCACCACACTCTTTTATCTGTTAAATCAGTTTCTTTGAAGATATAAAAAGCCAAACACAACGTTACACACAACACAACAAGTTCTGTTGGAAATGGTCAGAACTATGTTTTATAATTTGAGCCAAACAATGGAGGCATACCATCAGTGGTCATAAAGATAATTTCAAATATACAATGCATTTAGGAATTCATGTGCAAACTCTGTATGGATGCTGTTTATGATTCCACACATACTTAATGCATTTTGAACTAATACTTCTGCTGGTGCTGCCACAAACAGGGCCGCCATCAGGAGGTGACAACCATAACGGTTGTCACGGGCCCGGCCGCCCGGGCCCCACGTGTAGCGGCGGAATTGCCGCCGGTGCAGTTCCACCAGGGCCCACACGCTGATGGGGCCCATCAGGTGGCCCACGCACTTAGGGCTACCTGATGGGCCCTATATCTTCAGGGGCCCGTCAGCGCTGTGGCCGTGGTATAGCTCGACTGGGTCCCTTTAAAAAAAAAAAAAGCAGCCGCAGCAAGTGCTGCTGGGAGGAAGTAGTCACTTCCTCCCAGCTCACTCCGCGCGTGAGCGACAACCCGGCAGTGAAGAGGGAGAGCCGCGCCGACTCCCATCATCACCAGCCACCCTCCTGCAAAGAAAAGGTAAGAAAGAGGAGGATGGCTGGAAAATGAGCTGTGTGTCTGTATGTATGTCTGTCTGTATGCATGTCTGTATGCATGTCTTTATGCATGTATGGCTGTCTGTCTGTATGCATGTCTGTATGTCTCTGTATGTCTGTATAGATGTCAGTGTCTGTATGAATGTCTGTCTGTATGTATGTCATTATGAATGTGTCTGTATGTCCTTATGCATGTGTGTCTGTATGTATGTCACTATGTACGCCTGTGTGTCTGTATATGTGTGTATGTCTCAGTAAGTGTGTCAGAATGTATGCATATCAGTATGTGTGTCTGTTAGTATGTATGTGTGTTTGTGCGTGTATCTGTGTCCTTTTGTGTCTGTGTGTGTATTCCTGTGGGTGGGATTTGGAGGCGGTCCCTGTGGGCGGTCTTGGAGGCTGGCCCCCGGGGGCCCAGACCCTGAGCTCATTTAGGGACCCCCAAATTTCTGGTGGTGGCCCTGGTGTGGCGAAAGTGACCTCACCACTTATTTTTGGAGGGGCCTGTTTGCCAGCCTCCTGCCCTGCGACTATGGCCCTGGGATGTATTGCCCTTCTAGGAACTGATTTGGGCATAATAGATTTTTATTGTACTGCTGCTGGCCCTTTAACTCCCAGAGAAAGGATTTGTACTTTTAAACCGGCACTTCGGATGCAGTCGAAGTGCCGAAGTAGTCGAAGTGGCCGCTATTCGTGACACGAACACGTGGCGGCGGCCATTTTAATTTAGTCAAACGCGGTCAGCAGTGCGTGCCACTGAATCTATGGAACTAAAATCGGCTACACATTTGCATGAACACCGCTGAGACTTACCTTCTCATGAACTTCGACGCTTCGGCTGGAATCGAAGTGCGTTCGACAAGTCAACATTTTTCTGGGTGATAGGACTGGCCCTTAACCTTTTAACCCCTGAACCGATTGCCCTGATTTTTGAGTATGTGTATATTTCAAGCATGCTGATTCTGAAAATGTATGTTTTATTTGAATGGCATGTATATTTTGGAAGTTATTAATATTTGGTAAAAACTGTATTTCTCTGCCTGTGATAATTATATTACCCATTGTGTTCAGTAATCGTATCACAGGCAGAGGGGAGGATTTTGTGTGGGAGTGTCTGTGTGTATTAGACGGATTTATTGGTTGTATTTCAAAACCCTTTGGCAGTACTAGGTTTGTAGAATGGGAATAAAAGAGGCTGTATGTGCCAGTACAGTCAGTTCTACTTCACCCTCAATTTGGAGTGCCGTCTCTTATTGGAGGAATCTTCTACAAGGGATTGCAATGCTCTGCAAACTCTCTTGCTATATTCACTGCTAAGCTCTTGTTCCTGTTTTGCTCTCTGAAGGAGTCTACAGTGGTTATGGTGTCAGCTGGAGTGCTTGGAGCCCTCAAGAAGCGCTAGGAGCATCCTTCAACGGAGGTACCCATTCGGGGTACCCGTCGATCCGTTACACCTGGCCACAAATAAATATATGGGATCTTTATGTGATAATGGTGCACATTTGTATTAGAGTGCCTTTTGGGGTCTGATGGAGAATGAATTGTTTTACCTATGCAATGCTTAGTGAATATTCCCCTTGACATACAGAGCTATATATATATATACACAGTATCCTTTGGATGTATTTCATACTGAGATGTGGATTTACTAACATATGTTATTCTGCATCTACAAATATCTGGACAGGTTTTCCTCGATGGTTTGTTGGTGGGAAGAGGGGCGAGGACATAGAGGTGAAGTGCTAATTAAAGGCCCACAGGTGTAATTAGTACATCTGGAGATACCTTGCCTAACTCTTACCTGCAGTAATAGAGAAAAGGGGACTTTTCATAGATACAGGTAAATAAAGGGTTAAAAAGCCTTTTTGCCCTAGTTAGGTCTGTCCATGTCTGCAGGGGTTAAAAGCTACATTTTTAAATCATGCTTATGTCCACAGTTTCTGCAACTGCTTCTGAAATGTTTATTTTGCGTTAACCTTGGAGATAAAGCCCACAAGTAAAGCAATTGTCCTTTGTATTAACTAACAGCATACGTAATGTTCTGCAATGAAACTTTGTTGATTGGGTGAATTTGTCTTTTGTCGTACACACCCTAAGAAAACTGTATTTCATATATTCACTGTACCCGCATTAAAAAGCACTATATTTCTGGAACTTTGTAATGACTGGTGTACATTAATTGTTCTCTGCAGTGAACTTACAAAAATATTAAGGACTGCATAAGTCCATGGGAGCATAAGGGTTACAGACCCTTTAAATTCTGCAGCCTAACAAGTGGGGGCTCCATCCGAGGGGGAGGATTGTGCACCAGCGGTGAGTACAAAGATATTGACTTTTCTGTCTTTCTTTGTCTCCTCGCAAGAGCTTCACAGTTTTCTTTCTTGAACCTGTATTGGGCTGTGAGGGAGATCTGTCTGTTGGACAGATAGTGTGAGGTTGATAACTGAATCGGACATTTGCCTCTGAGATTGATAATGGGATAGGTTGTTTGCCTCTGGACCAGTTTCAATATAGACATAGGAGTTCTTGAGATCTGGTTGTTGAGAAGTGGGTACAGGATAGGCCGCCCATCTCAATGAGTATTTAGTGTTGCCGGGAAGTGGGAATGGGATAGGCCACCCATCTCAACATCTAATGATTTAGAATTATATCTGTTTGGTCCGTTGTTCAGCGAGACTCTCAGTGAGTCTATATATGGATTTATTATCTGTTTAGGTATTTAGAAGGGATATAAAGTGTGATACACTCTGTCCCTTATTTGGTTCAGTGGAGAAGGAGTCTCCTATGTGACAAATGTTAACCCTGCTTTCCTCTGTCATTTTATTACTTTTTAGGGATGTGCATGAGCAAAAAATTTGGTTTGGTTCGGAAATTTGGGTAGGAAAAAAAAAATTGGGCAATTCGGCACTTTGGCAATTCAGTTCGGTTTGGCACTTCTGAAATTCGGAACTTCAGCAATTTGAAACTTCCGGAATTCAGAACATCTTTAGGGCTACCTAACCCTACCCCTGTCATCATTCACGTAATTTTCCCTCCCTCTCTTGTTTTGCCACTTTTCAGAAATCCAGATCACTCTGGCACTTCGGCAATTTGGTTCGTTTCGGCACTTCCGAAATTCGTCACTTCAACAATTCAGCACTTCGACAATTCGAGACTTTGGAATTTGGAACATCTATAGGGCTCCCTAAGTCTAACCCTACCCCTATCCCTTCCATCATTCATGTAATTTTCCCTCCCTCTCTTGTTTTGCCACTTTTCAGAAATCCAAATCACTTCAGCAATTCTGCGCTGTTCGGCACTTCCAAAATTCGCCACTTCGGTAATATAATTCGCCAATTCGCCACTTCGGTAATATAATTAGATAATGGTATACCTTAAAATATTATATCTGTTACATGTTTAAAACGTGTGGATGCAATGACTATATGTTGCCATAGTTTGTTTCACTGTGCAAAATACAGGAATGCAATTAGAAAAAAATGTATGTCAGAGAAAGGTTTGAGGCACACTTTATTAAAGACTGAGCGTAAGGGTTACAGACCCTGTAAAGTTTGCAGCCTTACAGGGTCTTTGCACTGTATGAGCTTCCTGCTGAGATCAAGTCATACTGTTTTATAGTTTTAGTTTTGTATATAGAAGTGCTCTTTATTAAATGTGTATCACACAAATACTATATTTAACCTCTTAGTGACCAGACCTTTTTTCAATTTTCTTACCGGGGCTGTTTTTACATTTCTGCGGTGTTTGTGTTTAGCTGTAATTTTCCTCTTACTCATTTACTGTACCCACACATATTATATACCGTTTTTCTAGCCAATAAATGATCTTTCTAGAGATACCATTATTTTTATCATATCATATAGTTTACTATAAAAATAATTATAAAATATGATGAAAATATTTTTTAAAAAACACTTTTTTAAATTTTGACCCCCAAAATCTGTTTCGCATCTACAACCACCAACAAAAAAAACATGCTAAATAGTTTCTAAATGTTGTCCTGAGTTTAGAAATACCCAAATATTAGAATGTTCTTAGTTTGTTTGTTTTTTGCAAGTTATAAGGCAAAAAGTACAAGAACACTTTTTGCTATTTCCAAACCATTTTTAACCCCCCCCCAAAAAAGTTATATTGTAACACTGATCTGCCAGGAATCCCTGAATAACCCTTCACATGTACATATTTTTTAAAAGAAGACAACCTAAGGTATTAAACTTGGGGAATTTGACTCTTTTCATGCAACCATTTTACCAACAATCTATGCCAAATTAAAAAAATAAATAATTGGTGATTTTTTTAAAGAAACACATAGCAATTTCAGAATACATGTACTTATAATCATCAGGACGAACTATAGGTGCAAGGGCTTTCTACAGAGCCAAACCCTATCACCGGGAACATAACTAGGTGCCGCAGCCCTAAGGCGATCAGCGAACTTCTTTTGAGACACAGCTGCACGGGACAGAGCACAATGGACTTGATTCCACATTTCCAGTAGCGGCAAAGTGAGCACCCAAAGCAGGTATTCCCTTTTCAGAGAACACACCAGGAAGCACGCTGGGTTGATTACCATAAGCCACCTGGAAAGGACTTAAGCCAGTAGAAGCATGATAAACCGTATTTCTGGCAAAGACCGGACCAATTATCCTGATGCTCATTAGCAAAGAAGTACAAGTATAATTCCAGAGACTGGTTTGCTGTTTCCGCAGCGCTGTTAGACTGTGGATGAAAGGACGAAGAAAAAGAAAGTGCAATACTCATTTCCTTACAGAAACATCTCCAGAACCTGGAGATAAACTGGGGACCCCATGTCAACCGGTTTGCTGTGTAGTCTAAATACTTCCTTGGCAAAGATATTGGGCAGTTGAATAGCAGAGGGGAGTTTTTCAGGGGAATAAAGTGAGCCTTTTTGGAAAACCTGTCCGTAACCATTAAAATGACTGTATGACCTTCAGAGGACGGAAGGTCTACTATGAAATCAGTGGAGAGGTGTGTCCAGGGTGTCTTGGGTATAGATAGGGGAAGAAGACCAGCTGGCTTATGTGAAAGGGACTTGGATTTGGTATATATTTCACAGGCTTGAACATACTCTCTAATCATTTGCTTAGAAGAAGGCCACCAAAACAGTCTAGCTATTTTCTCGTATGTTTTCTTTATACCAGGGTGACTTGCTGTTTTTGAGTTATGAAATAAAGACATTATCCTTGGCCTGTCTCTTTCTTTTACGTATAATAAACCTGGTGGGTTTTCAGGAGGTGCTTGTGTTTTGATATTGCTTCATTTGATTGAGTAACAAGGAGGAAACCGTAAGACGAGAAGCAGCTATGATATTAGCCAAAGGAACAATGGTTTCAGGAACTCTAGAAGTAACTTCAATAGGTTCATGTTGCCTAGAGATGGCGTCAGCTTTGACATTACAGTAACCGGGTCTATAAGTCACGGTCTATAGTTCACTGAGGCAGCCGAGAGCAGCGAGCAGGCACTAAAAGCCGCCACTCGTGGTAAGCTGGTAAGTGAAGCCGCCACTAGCAGCGCGCATGCAGGGGGCCTGACATGGGAGAGGAAGACTGGAAACAGGCATGGGCTGCAACGGCCCGCCCCACTGCCTTGGTAGTAACAGGAGCCTGCGGGGTAGGTGAAATAAGCCTTGCAGCCACAGACTGACAGATCCGCGAGGTCAGGCCTGCTCTCCTGAACCCAGGAGAGCCCGTAGCTTCCCCAGGAGGGGTGAAACGTTCAGGTGGCCGAGCAACCTAACCAATCTGACAAATTTCAATAAAAAAAAAAAAGTAAAATCAAGCCTTATATTTGACCCTGTAACTTTCACAAACACTATAAAACCTCTACATGTGGAGTACTGTTATACTCAGGAGACTTCGCTGAACACAAATATTAGTGTATCAGAACAGTAAAATGTATCACAGCAATTATATCATCAGTGAAAGTGCCGTTTGTGTGTGAAAAATGCAAAAAACTTCACTTTCACTGACAATATCATCGCTGTGATATATTTTACTGTTTTGAATCACTAATATTTGTGTTCAGCGAAGTCTCCCGAGTAAAACAGTACCCCCATGTACAGGTTTTAGGGTGTCATAGAAAGTTACAGGGTTAAACACAGTGCTAGCAAATTAAATTATCTGGACTTTCGGCCTGGGTTGGCAGGCAGGTCCCTTTAAAATTACTTAATTAGGTAAAAATATTACATAAATACGCACGTAGAGTTTTAATATATATACATATTTATATATTTGATGTTTACGTGTATATTTATGAAATTATTTATGTAATTATGTATATGGACATGTATATTTTGTATTATTTTTATTTATTTATACAGATATATATATATCATTACATTCTAAGTGTATATATCAAAATACTGTTAGAATAAAATTACATATATATATATATATTTTTTTAATTATTAAAATAATTTTTACTTTGTGTGATTTATTTTTAACATATTTATAATTTATAATATATATATATATATATATATAAATACAATATTTATAGTTATTATACATATTGTATATATACACGTGTGTAATTTAAATATAAGTGTGTTTTTATATTACTATACGTATATATATAAAAATACACTTAGTATGACATTATATATATATATATATACCACGACCAACGGCGATCAGGTAAGTAGCCCCAGACCGTTATGAAGGTTCAGGACCGTCATCCGTCCCCAAGGGGATGTTTCCAATGACGATCCTGAACCGTCATCGGTCGTCAAGGGGTTAAATAAATACATACACCATCTATCTATCTATCTATCTATATCTTTATCTATCTCTATCTCTATCTCTATCTATCTATTTCTCTCTCTCACTCCCACTCTCACACTCAGTCACCCACACTCCATCACTCACCCACACTCCGTCACCCACCCACAATCACTCACTCACTAACCCACAGTCACTCACCCTCCCACCCACACTCAACCATCCGCCCACCCCCATACAGTCACCCACTCACAATCACTCACCAACCCACACTCAGAATCACTCAGTCACCAACCCACACTCACCAACCCACCCTCACAATCACTCACCAACTCACCCTTACTCACTCAGTCGCTCACACTCAGTCACCCACACTCTGTTACCAACTCACCCACACTCAGACTCACTCTCTCTCACACTCACTGTCTCTCTCAGTTTCACTCACAGTCTCACTCTCTCACTCACACACACTCTAAATTTTTAAAATAAGTGTACTTACAGTTTGAAGTCAGGAAATCTCTGCATCCTCCTGCCTTCTGGCTTCAGCCTGTCAGCTTGAGCCAACTCCCACGCACTGCTGACAGCCTCTGGGAGACAGGAAGCTTGTGCACAGTGCTGCCCTGTGCTCTGCTGACAGCACATCTGAGTGGATGTATGTGAATTATGCATCCATCAACTCGTAAGTCCTTCTGGTGGCAGTCTGAGTGACTGCAACTAGAGATGTTCCTAGCTTTCAATGTAAACACTGTATTTTCTTGTTTACATGAGAAAGGCTGCAATGAGCTATAGTTCTCACCTGAGCAACATCATTAAGCTGAAGTTGTTCAGGTGACTATAGTGTCCCTTTTAGATGGCTGCTATCCTGTAAGCTGCCTGTGGCAAACCTAGCCACGTACAGAGTATTATGTATATATGCCTGATGTTTGTTTCTATTGTGTCTCTATTCGTGAGTCACTTAACCCCTATTAAATGTATCCGTATGCAAAGATTTTCACCTAATGTTCATATGCATTCTTGTTTTACATGACACGAATACCGCTAACACGCTGTTGCAAGTTTCACGAACAGTGGATTCCAACCCTGTTCGTGAAACGAACCAAAAGACAGAATGGGAGACCACCCCAGAAGGTCATGTGCCGCTCGTTAGTAAAACCGAAACACTGTATCCATCTGTTAATGAGCGTTTTGTGTGTGGCCACCGTTCGTGTACCGGACACGTGGCAGTGGCCATCTTTGCTTTGTTAGAGTTCAGCAGTGTTTGGTAGTCGAGCGCCTGGAACCGAAATCGGCTACTTGATTTCCAAACACCGCTGGACTTCCATAGCGGTCGGGAAACTCTCTCCTTCGGGAAAATAAAAACATTTGTGAGTTTTCTCTGCTAAAACCCCATTTGGATAAATGTTTATTGTGAGCAGCTTATGAGATTGATCCACTTACTTGGGAACTACTTCAGGGGCAGGCATTAGGCTGCTAGAGTAGGACCTGCCAAGAATGGGGTGCATTGACGTTGTGGCAGGCTTATGCAATATATGATCATATAACGTAACTAAACCCCCATAATTTTTTGCCTAGGTGAGGTGTTTTTAAATAAAACTATGACAATCTGTGAGATTTTAAATCATTGTTTAGTGAATGTATATATATGAAATATATACTTCCTCAGTTGTCTATTAGTTGAATGATGGGAAATCAGGAGAATCCTCCAGTGCTATTCTTGTAGCAAGAAGTGTTTGTCTGATTGATAACAGACCTAAATCATGTTGTAATGACCGTATTCAAAGACGTTACATCACATTCACAAGTAATCAACCAAAGATCTTCCTCCTACTGGGATCACTTTAAAACCTTCAATGGATCAGAGAAAAAGCAGTCTACATTGCTGCCCATCAGGGCCGCCATCAGAAATTTTGGGGCCCCTAACACAGCTCAAGGTCTGGGCCCCCCTTCAAACCTGCCTCCAAATCCCGCCCACAGGAATACACACACACTAACAGATACAAATACTGAAACAGACATACACACATGCATAGGGAGATGCTGAGACACACACACATATACAAGCAGACATACATACTGACAAACATACATATACATACTGCATATTGATATATACATACATACCGACAGGCATACATACATACAGACACACACTGGCATACACGCACTGGCATACATACACACACGCATACACACACACACACATACACTGGCATACATGGGCATACATACACACATGCACTGGCATACACACACTGGCATACACACACACTGGCATACATACATACATACACACATACACTGGCATCCACACACTGGCATACATACACACATACACTGGCTTTCATACACACATACACTGGCATTCATACACACATACACTGGCATACACACACTGGCATACACACACTGGCATACACACACATACACTGGCATTCATACACTGGCATTCAGACACTGGCATCCACACACTGGCATACATACACACATACACTGGCATTCATACACACATACACTGGCATACACAATGGCATACACACACTGGCATACACAATGTCATACATACACATACACTGGCATTCATACACCGGCATACACACACACACTGGCATTCATACACTGGCATTCAGACACTGGCATACACACACACACATACACTGGCATTCATACACTGGCATTCAGACACTGGCATACACACACACATACACTGGCATTCATACACCAGCATACACACACACATACACTGGCATACACACACACATACACTGGCATTCATACACCAGCATACACACTGGCATACACACACTGGCATACATACACACATACACTGGCATACACACACTGGCATACATACATACACTTCATCCCCAGCCACCCTCCTCTCTTCCTTACCATTTCGTCACAGGAGGGTGGCTGGGGATGATGGGCATCGGCTGCCTCTCCTCAGGCTGCGTCCTCCTTCCCGCGCGGAGTAAAGTGGGAGGAAGTGACCGGACGTCACTTCCTCCCAGCAGCACTTGCTTCCGGCTGCATTTTTTTTTTTTAAAGGGGCCCGGTCGCGCTATTACAGCGCTAAACGGGCCCCTGAAGATAATAATAAGATAATACCTAAATGATTGGGGCCACCTGATGGGCCCCATCAGGGTGTGGGCCCCGGTGCAGATGCACCGGCGGCAGTTCCGCTGATCCACGTGGGGCCCGGGCGGCCGGGCCCCCCAGGGCCGCCGGGCCCGTGACAATTGTCACGGTTGTCATGCCCTGATGGCGGCCCTGCCTCCCACCATTCAAAGACCTCCTGTAATGATATTGATGTTACAAAGGTTTGGAGTCCAGCAGCCAGATCAGCAATGTTTTCTGCCAGAAGTAGCATCACGTTACCCAGGTGGTTGAGCCCCTGAGCCATGAGTGGCCATCTGGTCTTAAGCAGAGAGGAGAGACTGGAACAGAAAGATGGTAATCGTAGTGAGGCAAGCCGAGGTCAGTGGGAAGGAGAAGCAGCAAAGTCAGAACGGTCAAAATTCAGCAACAGGTAGGAGAAACAGGAACAAGCTTGATTATGGAGTACAGGAACCACAATAATCTGGCAAACAGAGACAGGAATTGGCTTATATAAGCCAAGAACCAGACACCTGACCAGACACAGCTGGAGAGAGTTGTCACTGATATAATTGCTTGTAGAGTCAAGGTTATCAAAGCTCAGGTAAATGTGCAAAAGGCAGGCTGGTGAACTAGTAAGGAAGAGGTTTAGCAGCATGTAAACCAGGGTTTGAAACCCAGCAGAGTCAGACACCTTCTTACCATTCTATATATTCACTCCTCCTCACACTCACATGTCCCTGTTCTGTCTAGGCCTTGCCTGACTCCATAGGGTCTGGTCTATAACTTACAGGCAAGGATTTCAAACCCTTTTTGAATATAGGAACCACATCTGCCTTTCTCCAATCCTCCGGAATACTTCCTGAAAGAAAAGAATCTTGAAAGATTAAAAATAGAGGTTTACCTATTTCCACACTTAGTTCCTTAAGTACTCATGGATGAATAACGTCAGGCCCTGGAGCTTTGTTTATATTAGCTTTTGTTAGTTGCTGCAGCACCTTGTCTTGATTTAGCCTATTACCAATCAGCATGCGGGCCCTGGTGGAACTGCACCGGCGGCAGTTCCGCTGCTACACGTGGGGCCAGGGTGGCCGGGCCCCCCAGGGCCACCGGGCCCGGGACAACCATTATGGTTTTCACTCCCTCATGGCATCCCTTGCTTTAGTAAGCATACATTTAATATTATAATGAGTCACTTGTACTTTTTGTGAATTTTTATCAATATTACATGCCTCCTCTGTTCTGAGCTTGCCCCTCTCTCCCCCCCCAGCTTATACTGAGCTAAAGCCCATTTCCTTTCTGTCCTATCTCCACTTTCTAGATTGCTATGACCCTCCCCTCGACTACTAGTATAAAATCTCCTCCAACCTTCGAGCCATCCTGTCCCCCAACACTGCAGACTTTCTCCCATTTTTAGGTGCAGTCCATCACTTCTATAAAGGTTGTACACAAGAGCAAAATCGTCGCAGTTCTCTAAAAACCCAAAGCCGTCCTTCCTGTCCCAAGACTTCAGCCGCATGTTGACCTTTCTTATCTCCGGCTGCCTTTCTACTGCAGCACGTGGCACAGATAATATCTCAAAGAACCTCGGAGGTCCTTTTCTTAAGTGTGCTACCTAATTCCCTGTAATCATTCTTTAGGACCTTCCTTCTTCCTCTAACTTTGTCATTGGTACCAACATGGACCATGACCGCTGGGTCATCCCCAGCCCCTCCCAATAATCCATCCAACACATCCTTTCCTACCAACACACCCTTTCCTCATTTTCATGTTGTCTTGCCATGTTTTTTTATGGCTATGTGTATCTGAGCAGTGTTTATGTGCTACCTGAACTTTTACTATTACAATCATTACAATATAATCTGTACCAATAGAAATGCTGAATGCTGATCCCCTCCCTCACCCATCCCCTTTTCTTTTTGTGTTTTTAGACTGTGAGCCAATTTGCCCTTTTCATCTAATGTTCCTGTATGTCATATTTTGCTTGAATTACATTTTTGTCTTGCTCTCTACTGTACAGCATTGCAGAATATGTTGGTGCTATTAAAAGATTGTGATAGTAATTGTGTCCTACCTTGACCTTTTCCTATATGTTTTGATTATCCAATAAAAATGTTTGAATTAAAAAGTTATATTTCCATCTCTCCATACAAATTATCACACAGTCATAACTCCATGATCTGTTTTCAACTACAACGATATCGCATACTAACAGTATTCCCCATAGATATATCCATAGCTAAATAGTTCTATACCATGTGTCCTCTTTTACCTTTAAACTATATTTCTTTTAATGGTCATTAGCCAGTTCATATATATTCTCAAACATGTATTATTAAAAAGGTGGCGTACTTTACATTGGTGGGCTTCCACAGTCTTTCAAACCTAATTGCAAATGGCAGTGCTCTCCTATGAAAGCTTTCTTTAGAGAGACATTATTGCTATGATGTCATAATCTGACTGTAATGTGTGTGTTGTCATCGGCTGGGATATGCAGGTGATTACAACAGATCCCTAGCTGTAACCTGCAGATTTATCCTGAGTAATGTAATCTGATCATCCACCCCATCCCTTTTATTCATCTATCCCTTTATGGTTTATCAATAAGTTAAAATCAATTATGCAAATAATTAAACAGTATAAACCTGCTTATTAGGGTTTTACCAGTCTAAAGGAGTCTCTCAAAAAAGATTCAGTGCTTCGTGGCAGGTTGTTGTATAGTTAGCTACATACCTGCTACTAGATATATATGAAATATACACAAAGGATAAAACAGAGCCTGGGGAAGAGGCCTGGGGAAGTGAAAATCTATAAGATTAGGCAGAAAGAGGCTAAGCAAGTTATAAGAGCTTCCAAATCACACACAGAAGAGAAAATAGCACAGTCAGTAAAAAAGGGGGATAGAACATTTTTTTAGATACATAAATGAGTTAGATTAGAAACAAAAGGAGGAAGATATGTAGAAGCAGATAAAGGTCTAGCTGACTGCCTCAATGAATATTTTTGTTCAGTATTTACAGATGAAACTGAAGGTAAGGGACCTCAGTTAGGAAAAAGGACAAATGAGTAGTTTGTTGGATTTCAATATTGTTGAATGGGTAAGGCAGTGGCTGAGTGACAGGTAACAGAGGATTTTAACCCCTTAAGGACGGAGCCAAATGTACACGTTGTTAACAAAACAAAATGTAAACAAAACCTGGCATTTGCGCTACATGTCTGTCCAACCGCAATACACCTCTTTCATAGTAAATGCACCCACCCTTATTATATATCATTTTATTCAGGGGAAACAGGGCTTTCATTTAATATCAAATATTTAGCTATGAAACATAATTTAATATGAAAAAAATGGGAGAAAATACGATTTTTTTTGATTTTTTTAGTTCTACATGACATTTTAACGGTCAGTGTCATAATACTGTTTGCTTTTACTGCAATAAAATACACATATTTGTATTCAGTAAAGTCTCACGTGTAAGACAGTACCCCCTATGTACAGGTTTTATGGCGTTTTGGAAGTTACAGGGTCAAATATAGCACGTTACATTTGAAATTGAAATTCGCCAGATTGGTTACGTTGCCTTTGAGACTGTATAGTAGCCCTGGGAATGAAATTTACACCCATAATGGCATACCATTTGCAATAGTAGACAACCCAAGGTATTGCAAATGGGGTATGTCCAGTCTTTTTTAGTAGCCATTTGGTCACAAACACTGGCCAAAGTTAGCGTTAGTATTTGTTTGTGTGTGAAAAATGCAAAAAACGCCAATTTTGGCCAGTGTTTGTGACTAAGTGGCTACTAAAAAAGACTGGACATACCCTGTTTGCAATACCTTGGGTTGTCTACTATTGCAAATGGTATGCCATCATAGGGGTCATTTTCATTCTTGGGCTACCATAGGGTCTCAAAGGCAACGTAACCAATCTGGCGAATTTTAATGTGAAAAAAATGAAACACAAGCCTTATATTTGACGCTGTAACTTTTGAAAACACCATAAAACCTGTACATGAGGGGTACTGTTGTACTCGGGAGACTTCGCTGAACACAAATATTTGTGTTTCAAAACAGTAAAAAGTATCACAGCAATAATATTGTCCGTGTAATGCTGTTTGTGCGTGAAAAATGCAAAAAACTTCACTTTTCTTGGCGATATCATCGTTGTAATACATTTTACTGATTTGAAACACTAATATTTGTGTTCAGCGAAGTCTCCCGAGTAGAACAGTACCCCCCATGTACAGGTTTTATGGTGTCTCGGAAAGTTATAGGGTTAAATATAGTGCTAGCAAATTAAATTCCCTTTACTTTCGGCATGGGTTGTCAGGCAGGTCCTGCTAATTTACACAGAAAACAAGTAAAAAGTAGGCGCTCGTAATAAAATCGTCTAAAATAAAACAAAACAACCTGTTAATATAAAAAAGAGCTGCACCAAAAACAAGTGTAAAACTCCTCCAAACACTTTAGTGAATATACTTAAAAATAATAAGGTGCGCTGTGTCTTTAAGACCCAAAAATATATAAAGTGCAACTAAGTGCAAACAAATTGATAAAGTGCAAAGTGATATAAAGTGCACTTAAAGTGTAGAATATCAGTATAAAATATTATACATACATATGGCCTCTCAACTCCAAATATACATAGAAAGGAAAAAAGACATAAAAAAACCAATAGTGTAAAACCGTATAAAAATAGTAGTATAGATAATAAATGCCAAATATTGCACTCACAAAAGTAGAGCAGAATAAGCCTGCTCTAGCTTTAACAGCTTCTTCAAATGTAGGACTGCACAGACGAAAAAATATTCCAAAATCTTTATTGCCCAGCACAGCACCAATATATCACCTTCCTCCACACTTAGTATTCAGTTACAGAGCCTTCGGTAGCATACAGCATAAGGGTGTCGACTTGTCCCTCTGCGGATTCGCCGCCGTTATTACCGTCTGTTGGCCGTCTGTTTCCTCAAACTTCCAGGGGGAGGAGCTTCCTCGGGTGCGTGACGTCAGGTGCGTAACTTTACGTGATTACGTGATGACGCGTTTCGCCGTATTCACGGCTTCATCAGATCTGCCCATCCATGTCCTTATAGTTCTTATATACCCATCTTAATGAGTACATTCAGGTGACTGCCATATAAAGTCTGTTATTTTGTTGCTGGCATCAATCAAATCAATTGCATATATATACACAAAAAAACAATATTACTTTATTCAAAAAACATCATGATTTAAATACTTGCATTATTTAAAAAAACATTAAAACATATCATTTCCCAAAGAAACTTATTTCAAGAGACATATTTAAAGAAACATACTTAAAGCCATCATTACCTTAAGAGAATTGTTTAAAAAGACACATTTAAAGAGACATGCTTAAAAATACATAAATACATATTTAAAAATACATGCTAATGACATAACGATATAGCACCTCCTCCTAATCCAAATGTAAAAAGAGAAAAATATTATACATTATAAGGAATATATATAGAAACAAATTTAATTATACTAAACAACCCACATCTGTATTAACCTAAAAAATTAAATAAATCAAATTGTTGAGCCCCCTAGGTTCTAAAGTTTTTAACCTATGGACCCATTGCATTTCTTGAAGGTCCTGCTAATTGTAATTAATTAAGATACCTAATTATGTAAAAATAATACATAAATATATATGTAGAATTAATATATTGTGGCGAAACCGACCTCGCCACGTGTCCTTGGAGGGGGCTGCTTGCCCGCCTCTTGCCTTTGGACTATGGCCCTGCAGGTTAAACTGTTTATTTTCCCTGCAGAAAGGCTTATTCGTGTGATCTGAGTGCCATTCATCTAATAATGTGCAGTCAGATCCAAGCTATCTGGGGATATGTAGAAATGTGTGTTTTATGTACTAAATGTGTCAGTATGTAATTTTATGTCTTTTACTGTCTTTTTGTCTGCCATGTGGGTAATGGAGTTTGGCTCTTTGGAGATAATTAGATTCCTTCTCCAATTATCTCCAGGGCAGAAGGGAGGAAGCCAGGATGCATTGTGGGGATGTTTTACTTTTACTGTTTGAGCCAGGGGGAACAAAAGATACTTTTACTAACTTTTGAACCCCTGGTCTGATTCATGCCATTTTTTAATATGTTGTTCCCCTGAATGGATTGATTGTGAATATGTATTTTTATGCGAATGTGATGTATATTTTGGGAGTTATGAATGTTGTGTAAAAACTGTATTTTCCCTACCTATGATAATTGTATTTCCCTGTGTGTACAGATAATTAGTTTACAGGTAGAGGGGAGGGCTATGTGTGGGATGTAACTATTGTGTGATTGGTTAATGTACGTTACTGTGTGTGTCCCTCCCCTTCATGGGAGCACCTAATAAAAAGGGCTGCAAGCTAGCAGCCAGAGAGTTCTATTTTTACCCTCAACTTGAGTCCTGTCTCTTATTGGGGGAATCTGCTACAAGGGATTGCTATGCTAGGCATATTCCCTTGCTATAATCACTGAGCTCTTGTAAGAGCTTGTTCCTGCTTCGTTCTGAAGGGAGATAGCTGCAGCCTGCGGTGCTTATGGTGTCTGGTGGAGTGCTTGGAGTCCTCTGGAAGCGCTAGGAGCATCTTTCAACGGAGGTACCCAGTCGGGGTGCCAGGTGATCCGTTACATTGGTGGCAAGCGGCGGGATGGCATCCTAGTGCGAGGAGAAGCAGCTCGGAGACACCGGTAACGTGTGGAGTTGTGCAGCGTCCTTATCTTCAGCAACATAATGGAACCAGCAGTGGCTACAGCAAGCATGGCGTATAGCTACTCCGTACTAGAGTTTGGCACGATGGTAGGGTTGCACCTGAAGTTTTACGGACCCAATCCAGAGGAGAAATACGTGCGGTTCGTGTGGGACATGGTGACCCGGAACCTACAACACAGGGCGTTGAGGGAAGGCCAGTGGGCACGTTGGGAGAAACTCCAGCCACAGGTAGAGTGGGACGAGGAAGAAACCGAGGTGGCCGGTGGAGATGGGACCGAGGTCTCTCTACCGGCCCTACAGGGATGCTGGGCACCCGGCCCAGATCCCCAGCGGCAGTATGTTTTACAGGGAGGGGAGACAGTCGGTCTCACTCCCCAGCGGCAGAATGTGTTATTGGAGGAAGAGACAACCGGTCTCCCTCCCCAACAGCAACCAGAGGTACCCGAGGTAGAGGACCTCATAGACTGGTCCTGGGAGGACCCCCTGCAGGCAGGTGGAGATGGGACCGAGATCTCTCCACCGGCCCTACAGGGATGCTGGGCAACCGGCCCAGATCCCCAACTAGAGCTGGAGTTACAGAAAGTGGAGAGCATCGACCTCCCCCCCCAGCAGCAGCCGGAGTACCAGGGGGAGGTAAGTGATATTTCTCCTCCCCAGCCAACTCCTTTGTTCCCTGACCCCCCAGCAGAAGAGCTGGCAACTGGGCAGAGCGCCGCTGGCCTCTGTCCTCCCTTGTTTCCTTCCCCTGAGCCTGACTTTCTACAGGCTGCCCCAGCGGAAGGTGCCGTCCTTCCTCCCCAGCGGCAGTGCGTACCCCAGGGAGCTGATGGTGTCGTCCGTCCTCCCCAGCAGCAGTGTGTAACCCAGGGAGCCGAAGGTGTCGTCCTTCCTCCCCCAGTGTGTACCCCAGGGAGCTGAGGGTGCAATCCTTCCTCTCCAGCGACAGTGTGTACCCCAGGGAGCTGAAGGTGTCGTCCTTCCTCCCCAGCGGCAGTGTGTCCTGCAGGGAGCAGAGACCGTCAGTCTCACACCCCAGCAGCAGGACAAAATAATGAAAGGGGAGACAGCTGGTCCGCCTCTCCACCAGCAGAGAGAGTGTCAGGGAGAGGAGCCTGTTAACCCCTCTCCCCAGCGGCAGTTGACAGTCCAGAGAGAGGAGCTTGTTACACCCTCTCTCCAGCGGCAGCCTAACCCACCAAGGGGAGATGTTGAGCCCCGCAACTGTGCAGATGGGACCGTAGTCTCTGCGCTTACAGCCCAAGGGGTAGAGACGGTCGGTCCTGTTCCCCAGCCCCAGAGCTGTGTACCCAGAGGGGAGACGGTCGGTCTCCCCCTCCCACAACCAGGCTCCAATCAGGCTACTTCGGTGGTAGCGCTGGCACCAGGGCAGAGTACCGCTGGTCTCTGCCCACTCAGCAACCCACCAAGGCAGTCTACCAGCTCCCCACACAGCCGTGGTGAGGCACCTGGACATGGACAAGTTGCTACTTTATCCAGGTGGAGTAAACATTTATTGTGGGTGGGCTGTACTGCTGTTTGTGCTTCGTGGGTGGGTTGCTGGACTAACCAGGGCACTGACCGGCAGGAGGTCAGATACCCTGTTAGTCTGGGGGGCAAAGGGGAGAAGTGTGGCAAAACCGACCTCGCCACGTGTCCTTGGAGGGGGCTGCTTGCCCGCCTCTTGCCTTTGGACTATGGCCCTGCAGGTTAAACTGTTTATTTTCCCTGCAGAAAGGCTTATTCGTGTGATCTGAGTGCCATTCATCTAATAATGTGCAGTCAGATCCAAGCTATCTGGGGATATGTAGAAATGTGTGTTTTATGTACTAAATGTGTCAGTATGTAATTTTATGTCTTTTACTGTCTTTTTGTCTGCCATGTGGGTAATGGAGTTTGGCTCTGTCTTTGGAGATAATTAGATTCCTTCTCCAATTATCTCCAGGGCAGAAGGGAGGAAGCCAGGATGCATTGTGGGGATGTTTTACTTTTACTGTTTGAGCCAGGGGGAACAAAAGATACTTTTACTAACTTTTGAACCCCTGGTCTGATTCATGCCATTTTTTAATATGTTGTTCCCCTGAATGGATTGATTGTGAATATGTATTTTTATGCGAATGTGATGTATATTTTGGGAGTTATGAATGTTGTGTAAAAACTGTATTTTCCCTACCTATGATAATTGTATTTCCCTGTGTGTACAGATAATTAGTTTACAGGTAGAGGGGAGGGCTATGTGTGGGATGTAACTATTGTGTGATTGGTTAATGTACGTTACTGTGTGTGTCCCTCCCCTTCATGGGAGCACCTAATAAAAAGGGCTGCAAGCTAGCAGCCAGAGAGTTCTATTTTTACCCTCAACTTGAGTCCTGTCTCTTATTGGGGGAATCTGCTACAAGGGATTGCTATGCTAGGCATATTCCCTTGCTATAATCACTGAGCTCTTGTAAGAGCTTGTTCCTGCTTCGTTCTGAAGGGATATAGCTGCAGCCTGCGGTGCTTATGGTGTCTGGTGGAGTGCTTGGAGTCCTCTGGAAGCGCTAGGAGCATCTTTCAACGGAGGTACCCAGTCGGGGTGCCAGGTGATCCGTTACATATATGTATATATATACGTATGTGTATATATATGTATATATCTATATAATTTAAAAAAAATATTTTTATTTATATATAGGTATATATATAGTGATATATACGTATATATTTATGTATATAGATATATATATTATTTCGTTCTACGTGTATTTTGATTTTTAATTATCTATTTTTAATTATTTTTTTTAATTTTATTTTTATTTTTTTAATTTTAACGTATTTACATTTGAATTTTTTTTATAATATATATAAATATATATATAACAATAATTATATATATATTTAATCAGTATCAGTCTATGTGTAATTTGATATTAATATATATATATATAATTATATATATATTAATAGTAAAATACACCTAGACGGTGTACGTGTGTGTATGTATATGTGCATATATATACTTAGATCATATATATATAATATATATATATATGATCTAAGTATATATTATTATTTTTTTTACACCATTTAATTTACTTTTATTTTCAGCCAGCAGGGGGACCACCTGTCATTACAGGCAGCCCCCCTGCTGGCAATGCTGCAGCCAGCTATCCCCGGCCATGTGATTGTGGGGTCCTCGCTAGGACCCCACTCTCACATGGCCCGGGGGGCTCCTGGAGGGCGGACGTGCCGCGGGGGGCTCCCTGGGAGTCCCCCCCACCGCCATCGCCGGCGTGGGACCGCAGGCGACCGGGTAAGTACCGAGAGACCGGAGGGCGTACTATTACGCCCGGCGGCGTTTAGAGCCGCCTATTAGAGGGCGTAATAGTACGCCCTCCGGTCTAAAGGGGTTAATCAATAGAGTATCTTCGAAGCATGTTTTTTTTTTACCAGTGGGGTACCTCAGGGATCTGTACTTGGACCCATTCTCTTTAACATTTGTAACAGTGATATTGCAGAAGGTATTGATGGAAAGTTTTTTTTTTTTTATTGCTGGTGATAATAAGATATGTAACAGGGTTGATGTTACAGGAGGGATAAGCCAAATGGCAAATGTTTTAGGTAAACTAGAAAAATGGTCAGAGATGTGGCAGCTGACATTTAATGTGGATAAGTGCAAGATAATGCATCGTGGACATAAAAACCCAAGTTCAGAGTACAGAATATTTGATAGAGTCCTAACCTCAACATCTGAGGAAATGGATTTAAGGGGTAATTATTTCAGATGACTTAAAGGTAGGCAGACAATGTAACAGAGCAGCAGGAAATGCTAGCAGAATGCTTGGTTGTATAGGGAGAGGCATTAGCAGTAGAAAGAGGGAAGTGCTCATGCCATTTTACAGAACACTGGAGTATTGTTGGAGTATTGTTCATGTATAGCTTGGAGGAAAGACAAGATAGGGGGTATAACAGAGCTCCCTGTACCCCGGATGGGTATCTACGCCAAGGACCACCTCCTAGCTAGAACAGGGGACAAACCTCAGCACTCCTGCCCCCAGTCGCCATGACTTGACAGGGGTCTTGGAACCACTCCGTCCTGGAGTCAAATGGGGGGACTTGCTTTATCCACTCCCAAGCACTGGACGACACTCAGTCCTAGGAGCCCTAGTCCTTACAAGGACTTTCCCCACTGAATCCTCCACACTGGAACACACTGGAACAGTGATTAGCCCTTTCCCTTCCCAGTAACCAGACGACACATAGTTCTGGGAGTACAAGCTGGAATGCTTTAATCTGGCCAGATGGCCTGCTTTTATACATTCATGGACACAGTCAAACACGCCCATGACACTCCCACACAAAACAGGGTAATTCCTCCCCTGTGCCTGGGAGATAATTGAATCAGGAACTGTACAAACTCAATTATCTCCAGTTACAGAAAAACACTACCAAATACACATAAAATACACGAAAACCCCACAACAGTTACATCCCCTGGTAGCCCCGATTTGGGTTCGGGATTTTCATAGAAGTCAATTATTTGACCGACCGTGCACATGGTCCTACGCCCAAAACAGTTCCATGAAATTATGGCTAGCGGTCGGTCTAGTTCGGTAGTTTAAAAATGAACAAACTACCGAACATAGTCAATAGTCTTACCTTGGAGCTTGTTCACCTTGTTTGTGGGAACGTTTCCACCAAACAGTGCCCTTCTAAGTGGTGTAGAACTGAACGCAGGCGATGCTGGAAGTCCATCGGTGTTCAGGGGTTTCTGTGTCCAATTTCAGTTCCATGAACTCGATGACCAAACACTGCTGCCCGTGTTCATATGAACAAGATGGCTGCCACCTCGTGGTCGTTCATGTGAACAGTGACCACCCAGACGAACAACCAGAACACTGCGGTAAAACGTGTTACAAACTGTCGATTAGACTTAACAAGCTCCCTGGTGGTCCATGGTTCATGCGCCTGTTCGGTTTCCGAACAGAATAGAGAAAGGGCACCAACAAAGTTTTTTTTATGAACCTTTTCGCATGGCCAATAGACTTGAGGCAGGAGGCTGGAAAGCGGGCTCCTCCAGGAGTTTGTGGCAAACTCACTTGGGAAGAGGAGTTTGTCACAGGGGGATATGATAGAAACATTTAAATATTTAAAGGGAATCAACACAGTAAAGGAGGAGACTATATTTAAAAGAAGAAAAACTACCACAACAGGAGGTCATGGTTTTAAATTAGAGGGGCAAAGGTTTAAAAATAATATCAGGAAGTGTTTCTTTACTGAGAGGGTAGTGGATGCATAGAAAAGCTGAGGTGGTAGAGGTTAACACAGTGAGGGTGTTTAAGTATGTGTGGGATAGGCATGAGGCTATCCTAACTATAAGATAAGGTGAAGGACTAATGAAAGTATTTAGAAAATTGGGCAGACTAGATGGGCCGAATGGTTCTAATCTGCCGTCACATTCTATGTTTCTATAGCTCTATAAAATGTATAGAAATTATATTTAACCTCTTCAAAGACGATATCTAGTTTGTGTATACATTCTACCAGCAAGCAACGTCCTAGTTTCAGCCTGTTTAAATCGGTAAATCAGAACATTACTGATCCTTAATGGGTTAATTTTATTTTTGTGTACATATTGTTTTATACCTAGTAATCTCTGTAATTGGGTAGATTGTATCTATGGATAACACGGGTTGTGGGTTCTTACCTATCATCACAAGCTTTGCTTATATATATTATCTTATCTAAAAATTACCACAATAATTTAATAAATAAAAAAATATCCCGACCAACTGGAAGATTAGCCTATATTTTAATACTTTTGTCATCTGACAAATTTTGTTTTGTTATCCTGTCCTCCATCACTGAATTTTCAATTCCCTTAGTGGTTTTGTGAAGAATTTCTTTCACCTTGACCATGATTAGTGTCCTGTGTTCGTTAGACTCTGATTTTTAAAGCAGAGGCATCCTTCATCTTCAAGAGTAAACGAAAATGACAAAGGACAATCCAACGTACAGAGCACTATTACAGAAGTTGCAATGCAAACTGAACTTGGCAGTGAATGTTACTGCTACGAAACGCGTAGCCAGCCAAGTCCACTTGACCTCACTTGGTGAGAAAGTCATTCTATAAGATGCTTAGAATGCCAGCTAACTCAAAACTATAAACTAGGTAAATAATTTGGTTGCATAAAATGCCAAGCAATGAGGAGCACATGGCCAAGGACCAAGCCATTTATAGTGATGAAAATCAGTAGGTTTAAGAGAGAGCACCAAACGCAAGAAATCTTCAGCAGGATGTGTTTTTGTGACATCATATTGTGATAATGAGACAAAATTGACAAAATGTATGTCTGGCATACTTTTTTTTTTTTTTTTAATTCTTTATTTTGTAATGACAGGAAGCATGAGTATAAACAATAACAAGGCTTGTGCAAAAGCCGTCTTTGGAAATGTATTGTTTTAGTGTACAATTTCACATTGCGTGAGTACAGAACATAGAAATAATTGGTTAGTTTGTTACACACATTACATTTGCGGCAAATACGGGGTCTCAATTTTCTTCCGTCATGTGTTTCCAGTGTCTAGGGGGGGGATAGGGGATGGGGTCAGGGGTGGGAGTCCGTTCGTTGGTGTGGAGGGCAAGCGGTGTGTGTCTGGGGAGGTTTTGGGGGTTGAGGGTATTGGTCGTTTCTCAGTGGGTGGTTTGTTTGGCGTTCGAGTCTCGATAGTTGGTATTGGGTGTAAGGATGTGGTGTACTGCTATTGCCTGTGGAATTTGTTTGTGGTTAGGTCTCTCTGTGTTGGGTCAGCTTGTGTATGTCCGGAGTAGAGGGGGAGTGTGGGGGTTTGGTCGTTGTGCGGTCCGGCATGTGGTTTCCCGGTGGGGGGGGGATTATGCAATCTTGCTCCCGTCTAAGTACGTCCTATCTAGTTTTTATTGTGTGGTCCTTGTGTAGGTCTGTGGGGGGGTTGGGAGGCAAGGGACATGGGGGTTGGGGGGGAGAGCAGAAAAAGGAGAGAGAGACGGAGAGAAAAAAAAAGGGGGATGGGGTGGGTAAGACGTAGAGGGGGGTGCGCAGGGGGGATTGGGGTCCATAGCATCTATGGCGCCAGTGTGGCTCTCGTTAGCCAGGGGTCCCATATCTTGTGGAAGGATTTGGTTGTATCGTGGATTAGGGCAGACAGTTTGTCCATTTCAATCGTTTCTTCAAGTTTTCGGAGTACTTCCGGCGATGAGGGGGTGACGTTGCTACCCCAGTGTCTAGCTATGGTTCTCCGTGTAGCCAATGCGACGCGGGCTACGAGTTTGTTTTTGGGCCCTAGTCAGGGATTCATGTGGTTTTGAGAGGAGCCAGATCCAGAGGTCCAGTGGGAGGTCGCTCTGCAGCGTCCTGTTGACCGTTTGAGCTATTTCGCACCATAGTTGGGCTACATGAGGGCATTCCCACCAGAGGTGGAGGTACGTACCCCGTACACCGGTCTGAGGTGGCCAAGCGCATTTGTTTCAGTCTCAAGGGGGTTATATACCAATGGAACATGGTCTTATAGGCCTGTTCCTTGTGTGTGATGCAGATAGAGAGCGACGCCGTTGCCTCCCAGATGTCCCTCGAGTCGGATGGATCCTTGGGAGGTCCTATGTCTCTCTCCTATGCTGCGGTCTATGAGAGGGCCTTGGGGGGTTATTGTGGTGGAGGATGCCGTAGATGGTGGATATTTGTCCCCTTTGTATTGGGGTGTGCATGCACATCCTTTCGAAAGTCGTGGGTGGGGTGGTGGCTGTTTTAAGGTTGGTTGGGTGGGACAGAAAACTTCTAATTTGTAGGAAGTGGAAATGGTCAAACGTGGTAAGTGGAGTGGTGTTCGGAAGGTCTGGAAAGGGGATGAGGTGTTGCCCCCTGAAGAAGTGACAGAATCTGACCAGGTTGTTGTCTTTAAACCTTGCAAAGTGTTTGGGAGTCATGCCTGGTTCGAATTGAGTGTTTTGCAGTATCGGTGTTAGTGGAGATGGGGAATTGATAATGTCGTGTTTGCGAGTGAACCAGTCCCATAGTTAAATAGAGTGCATAAGTCCTGGGGTCGTGGGTGGGGTGTGTGGTCTGTCATGCTTGGGTAGCCATAGGAGCAGGGAAGGGAAGTCTCGGCAGAGTAGGTCATGTTCTAGATCTACCCATAATTTGAGTCCCGCTGGGGCATGTAGGTTTTGAATTTGGGCTAGCTGGGCCACCTGGTGGTAGTCCCAGAGGTTGGGGAGGCCCAACCCCTCCATCTTGTGTGGTATATATAGCGTTGCTCTCTTGATTCTTGCTTTTTTCCCCACCCATATGAATTTGTTGATTCGAGTCTGTAGTGACTTGAAGTCCGACTTAGATATAGGTATGGGTAGGGCCTGGAAGAGATAGAGAAAGCGCAGGAGCAAGTTCATCTTTATTGATGCCAGACGACCCAGCCATGAGATGGATAGGTGTTGCCAGGTTTCCAGGTCTTGAGTTGCTTTGAGTAGAAGTGGGAGATAGTTGAGTTGGTATGTTGTTTGCAAATCTGCCGGTAAATGTGTGCCTAGGTAGTGTATGCTCTGCGGTTCATATCGGAATGGGTAGTCTAATTTAAGTGCCTCCAGCGTGTCGGCCGGGGTGTGGATTGGGAGGGCTTCTGTTTTGGTGAGATTCAATTTGTAGCCCGACACTTTGGCATAGTCGTCTAGGAGGGCCAGTAGTGGGGGCAGGGAAGATGTGGGGTCTGTCAGTGTCAGTAGGAGGTCGTATGCGTAAGCTGCTATCTTGTATTCCTCTTTGCGGAGTTTGATGCCGGTTATGGTTTCGGTCTGACGTATTTTCTGGAGGAGGGGTTCAAAGGACAAGGCGAAGAGGAGGGGGAAAGGGGGCAGCCTTGTCGCGTGCCATTGTGGATCGTGAAGGAGGGGGGTTGGGCATTCTGGATTAGGAGTTCGCTGTGGGGTGGGAGTATAGTCCCCTAATCGTATCTGTGAAGGCTGCTGGGAAGCCCATGTTGTCGAGGGTTGCGAATTGGTAGGGCCAGAGTATGCAGTCAAATGCTTTCTCAGCATCTAGGAGAGGAGAAGAGTGGGGTGTCGTCGTTGGTTAGCAATCCAGATTAGGTCGTACGTTCTTCTGGTGTCACTTGCTTGGTGGTATGGGATGAATCCTACTTGGTCTGGGTGGATCAATTTGGGGAGGAATGGGTGTAGTCGGTTGGCTAATAATTTTGTTAAGAGTTTGATGTCAGTGTTTAATAGTGAGATTGATCTAAAGTGGCCTGGGTCTTGGTGGTTTTTATCAGGTTTCGGGAGTAAGCATATGCTGGCCCTCAGCATGTCCCGGGGTTTCCGTCCATAATGGAGGTGAATAATGATAGGAGATGTGGTAGGAGTAACGTTGGGTATGTCTTGTAATAAAGTCCGGGGAATCCGTCGGGGCCTGGGCATTTATTTGGCTTGAGGGTTTTCATCGCTTGTGCGATCTCTTCGGGGGTGATGGATGTGCTTTTTTTTTCCCCGGCCCTCGTCTGTGAGTGAGGGCATGGGGATGCGTTCCAGAAATGTCTCTATCTTTACCTGTGTGGAGGTGGGATCTTGTCGTGAATCAGGGTCATGGTCGTAGAGAGAGGCGTAGTAGTCTTGGAAGACGGTCGCTATTTGATGTGGTAGAGTGCGTAGCTAACCATCGGGTGCTTATATTTGGGTTATTTGTTTGGATCGTTGCCGTTGGCGGAGCCTGCGAGCTAAAAGTGTGTCTGCCTTGTTCGATTTTTCGTAAAACATTTGTCTCATCCATTGGAGTCCTTTTTTTGAGTCTTGTGCCATAAATTTCTGTATTTCTTGTCTGTGTGTCTGTAGTTGAGCCATTAGGGCGGGGCTGGGGTCCGCTTTGTGTTGCAGTTCTGTGGTTCTGAGGGCAGTCAGTTGTGTTTCTAGTTGCATTAGTTGCATTGGCCGCCGCGATTAGTTTGCCCCTTATGACGGCTTTATGGGCTGCCCAGAGGGTGCTCACGGAGGTGACCGAGTTTTTATTAATTTCGAAGTAGTCCGTGATGTCCTTCCGAATGGCTTCTTTAATGTTTGTGTTGTGGAGGTGTATAGGGTTGAGTCTCCAGGACCACGTTTTGGTGGTGTGAGGGATGGTGAATTGAAGGAGAATGTCTGCGTGGTCCGACCACGTGATTGAGCCTATTGTTGCATTTGTGACTTATGGGAGTAGGGAGGGAGACATAAGGAACATGTCGATGCGTGAGTAGGAAGAGTGAGTAGGAAGAGTGGGAGTGAGAGTAGAAGGTGAAGTCTGTGGTGGTGGGGTGTAGTATTCTCCATTTGTCCAGTAGTTGTGTGCGTGTTACGAATGCCTCGGGGGACATGGTTGCGTTGTAGTCTCCACCTATGATCATGTGATGCAAGGGAAAGAGGCGGAGGTGGGCCTGTAGTGCGTCCCAGAAGTTGGTGTCTGGGAGGGTAGGGGCGTATACTGAGGAGAAGGCGTATCTGTGGGGTCCGATGTGACCTACTAGTGTTATATATCTGCCCTGTGGGTCGGCAATGGTGCGCGTGAATTCTAGAGGGCAGGTGTTGCAGATCATAACGGCTACCCCGTTTTTTTTCCCCGTTGTAGATACATTGAATTTAAAGGTGCGTATGGGGAATCATTATTTATATCCAGGCGCGTTAAAGTTTGTGTGCCTGGTGGGGTCTCTAGGGGTCTGTCGCCTGCTACCCGGGGGTAGGGCTAGGCACTCCGGAGATCTCTTGCGTGGGGTCAATTTGTGCCCCTTATTCTGTGGTGTGGTCGGTCTCAGGCCCAAGATGGGGGGACCAAAGGGGGGGGAGTGTGTTGGAGCTGCACCTTGCGAGGCTTTTGATATTTAAAGGGCTTGTTAAACCTGTTTAGGGGTGTACGATGGTCCCTCTGTGTCTCAGACTTAATAAAGCATTATCTAATACATGTAAACATTCTGTAGTACAATAACATACAGTACAGTACTATACCCCTCTGAGTAGCTTGAGTGGGTTTCCCCGTTGTGTGTGTTTTTCGCTCGGGGTGTTAGTGGGTGTACGGGGTATCCCTTGCGGGTGCTTACGGGTTACGCAGATGAAGTGTAAGCCTCCTTGTGGTTCGCAGTCGTGCGGTTCCCCGAGCGTGGCTAGTTAAATGCTCGGAGGGTGAGTGAGGAGTACAGAATACAATTGAAATGAACTAAAATAAAGTAAATCCCCCATACAGTGCCTCGCCCTAGGTTTGGTTCCTGGGCCGGGGGGTTGTCGCCTGCATGGCTGGGGTTGAGGCTGTATCGGAAGGGTGAGTGTTTTGGGCTGTTGCAGTAGTGGGATCATCTCATAAAGGGGAGCGGTGCCCTGTGCCACTGTGCCCCCCAAAAATCCCCTCCCTCTGGGTAACATATATGGAGTTTACAACATACAGGTGAGGGCAATACAATACCAGTCAGAGTGGCATATGCAATTTCAGGGTACCAGTATATCAGAGTCCGTGTCCCTTTATTTCTTTTGAGCACTTGGGCCCATGGGGCCCCGTTGGGAATTCCCAGTTGGTGCGGGAGGAGCTTTGCGTGTCTTGGGTATGCGGGTCCAGGTCTGGGGGGTGTCCCGGACGGGGGTTCCCCTGGTTGGTAACTGAGTGGAGGTCATCAGGGGGCAGGTTGTTGGGGATCACTCATGGATCATGGTTGTTGCTCTGGGTGAGCAGAGGGCAGAAAATCCCGGAGTCCTTGAGAGGTAATGTGGTAGTTGTCGACCACCTGGTGATAGAGTTCGGGGATCAAGTGTCCGGTGCGTGCCTGTAGGGGAAAGGGAGTGCTCGAGGTTCACGGAATGGGGGTGGAGGGGAGGAGAGGAAACTTGCACATCGTGGTTAGGTCCGTTCCTTGGGTTGTGTAGAGGTCCTCTTGCGCGGTATTCGGCGGGGGGAGTCTGCGAACCTCTCTCTTTGTGGTCGCGACCTGCCTCCCATGTCTGGCATACTTTTACTCTGCTGGGCTGTCAGCAGGGTAAGTCCCAAAGACTCAGCAAATGGGATCATTTCGGCAGCATTTGTCAGGATGTGGGTCTGGTTGTCTTTTCTGACTATCAGTTTAAAAGGATGGCCCCACATGTACCGTACCCCATAGTGATTGAGCGTGAGGGTTAATTGTTTGAGGTCCCTTCTTTTTTTCAGGGTGGAGGGAGCCAGGTCCTGGAAGAAGGCCAGGAGAGTCCCTTGGTGTTGTGGTGGATTTGCCCTGGCGAGGTTGAGGATCCGTTCTTTGATTGTAAAATAATGCAGGCGGACTATGATATCCCTAGGTGAGTCTGGGTTCAGGGCTGGCGGTCGGAGTGCTCTGTGGGCCCGGTCCATGAGGAGGTCTTGCTTAGAGGCTTAGGGTAGGATGGCTTGGAATAGGCCTGTAAGCGTGGATTTTATTTCACCAGGACCTGTTATTCAGGTCTTCCAGGCTTTCTTCCATTGCTTCAATTTTCGCATGGAGGTAGGTGATGTCCTGTGAGTCTGCCTGAGATTTAGAGGTTAGGTCAGTGATGCGCGATTCAGCTTGGTCCGATCTGTGCGCCAGGTTTTCAATGTCCTCACGTAGGCCTGTGAGTCTTTTATTTAGCTCCGATGCCATGTGTGATTTAATGTCTGCGGTGGCTTCTTTGAGCATCCCTTGCATGTCTTGCAGAGTTAGGGGGGCGTCTGAAACTGTGGTGTGTTCGCTCCCTTCCAGGTCTGTGCCTGTCTCCTTCATGCTTTGGAGGGAAGATGGCTGGCCTGGTTCTTGCTACGGGCGGAACATTGTGGCCACCGATGGGGTCCGTTCTTTTTTCTGTTTTCCACCTCCCATCACTATAGTTGTGTGCTGTGTGGGTAGTATGGTGGGTTCTGAGTTCTCTCTGGTTGTTTGAGCGCTTGTGCGCTGGGAAGAGGGAGCTACAGGTTTATGCTGCCATCTTTCTCAACGGTCAGGCCACGCCCCCAAGTCTGGCATACTTTTACTTTGAAATCTTTAACTTTCTTGTCTTTACCCAACTTTTGAGCATTTTATACATGCTGGCCACATCATTAAGTTGGGTGGTCTGACCTCAAGCCTCAGAAGATTTAATTGTCCAAAATATTTAAAGGGACACTATAGTCACCAGAACAACTTCAGCTTAATGTAGTTGTTCTGGTGAGTATAGTAAGTCCCTGCAGGCATTTTCATGTAAATCCTGCCTCAAACAAAAGGCAGTGTTTACATTGCTCAGCCAGATGGCCACTAGAGGTGCTTCCTGGGTAAGTGCTGCACGTTCGTACAGCGTCTCCATGCTTTGCATGGAGATTCTAAACTTTACCTATAAAGATGCATTGATTCAATGCATCTCTATGAGGAGATGCTGATTGGCTAGGGTGGCATCAGAATTGACAATCTCAGCCAATCCAAAGGTTTCTTATGGGAAAGCATTTTGATTGGCTGAGATAATCAATTCCTATGATATCAGCCAAGTAGGCAGATCGGGGCAGGAACAAGTGCTGGTGGAACCGCGCAGTGCTGGAAAGAAAGGTACGTTTTTACCTTCTTTAATTGGGCAAGGGGGGGCCAGATGTTAGAAACTGCAGTGTTAGAAAACTGAATTTTTAACACTATGGGGTCAGGAATACATGTTTGTATTCCTGACCCTATAGTGTTCCTTTAATTATCTAATTAAAAGTAAAGAATAATTTAAATTATTAAACTAATGTTTCAAGGAAAGATCACAGGACATTTTTTAATACACACTGCTAGTCAAAAGAAGGAATTGTTTAGATTTCCATTTTCATTTTACACAAAGTACAGATTTTAAAAAAAAATTAAACTTTTATAAATTAAAATTGTTACCCCCTTACCTCCCTCCTTGGCATTCAGGCAGACAACAGGTCCTGTTACTTTCTGGTATGTTTAGCTTAGTTGAGCTAAATTCAAGAGGCAACAATTGCTCAGAGCACCTGCCTTGCAAAGACTTCTCATTGAGTTGCACTTGAAAGTCTGTGATTGGACAGCCACATAAAGTCTGGTCGGGGCTGGAAGGGGAAGGCTTACAAAGGCAGCACAAAAGATAACTGCATGTTTTGCAAGCTGTTTTTATATGTACCTCCAATGTAAAAAGGCATAACTAAAGTTTTCATTTGGTGTATATCTACTGAACAGTGAATTTTATTTATTTTGTATTTGGGCATTTGAGTGTCCCTTTAAGTAGAACACAAACAACTTGCATTAATTTGGAGTCAAAAATATTTATAAATTGGTTAGCACTATTTCATGAGATTGTTCAGCTCCCTGTCAGCTTCCTGAGAAAATGAGAACAATCTCATGAAAACGCTAAGAAGCAGGTAGTGAACGATCACCTTACAGATTCTGCACTTGTTTGACCCTTGTGAGACCCCACATCGCACTCCCCTATAGTGAAGTGTGCAGTCAAGGAGTTTACAGCATCTTGCCTCCAGACGTTCAAACGGAGCAACCAACATTAATCAAGTTTTTTTATGTACCGATTGAACCCCTTCATAACATGTGAGTACACTACATGATGGGGGGAGAAGGTCTTTTTTATAATTGTTATTATCTTAAATAAAAGGGTAATACACCATCTCCCTTTGTGCTTTTTAGGCTTTGTCTACTAAACTGTCGTAATCAGGAGGTGCAGAGGACACAACCTGCTAAAAGATGCAGTGGGACTATTTTTGGTCACATGATTTTGAAAACAGGACTTGTCCATCTATAAAAACTGGTTACACAGTAACACTTTCAGATTTGTACAGATCTGTAAATTTAATTCAAAATGAGCTTTTTAATTGGAATCCCTAAATGTTTTATTATTTCATCTGTCTTACAATCTACTATATTGTGTTTTTCAAGTTAAATGCATAATACCTTTATATAGTAGTTTGTATAGTCACTTATGGTTTTTTTTATAATACCACTTTAAAGGGACACTATAGTCACCCAGACCACTTCAGCTCAATGAAGTGGTCTGGGTGCCAGGTCCCTCTAGGGTTAACCCTGCCTGCTGTAAACATAGCAGTTTCAGAGAAACTGCTATGTTTACATTTGGGGTTAAGCCAGCCTCTAGTGGCTGTCTTCTGGACAGCCACTAGAGGCACATCTGCGACGCTGGAGGCATATTATGCCTCCATCAAGTAGAGCGTCCATAGGAAAGCATTGGAAAATGCTTTCCTATGGATATTTTGAATGCGCGCGCTGCAGTGCCGCGCATGCGCATTCCGCTCCGCTGACGTCAGACGGGGGAGCTGACGTCGGCGGGGGAGGAGAGGTAAGTGAGCCCAGCGGTGGAAGAAGGTGAGTAACTGAATGGGGTTTTAACCCCTTCAGCACCACAGGAGGGGGACCCTGAGGGTGGGGGCACCCTCAGGGTACTGTAATGTCAGGAAAAACGATTTGTTTTCCTGACACTATAGTGATCCTTTAAGGCTTTTTTCAGCTGTGGAATGTTCCCTTTTATGTTGATACAAGTAGTTTTTTGTATTTATATTTGCCTTGAAATGTGCATAGTCACCTCTGCGGCATATGCTTAAACCCAACACCAATCCCCATAAAAACACTGACACCATATTTTTGGCAAAATTTATCACGGCTTTTATTGATAATACGTTTTTAACAAGTAACATTTAAGGTCATTGTCAACACCATCTATTACTTAGACAAGGAGCACAACCACAAAATGTGTATGAATTTTTTTTTTTTTTTTTTTTAAATTAGATGGGTCACAATAGCAGGCTATCTCATTAACTATATCACTGAATGAAAATGACATACAATGTCAAATAAAAAGTACAATGTAACACACCCAAGTGTTAGAAAAGCCTATAAGCAGACTAAACAATGCATAAATCTCAGAATACAGATATCCAAAATAGCTTTTTATAAAGGCTTTTTGGTTGACTCTTGTCCTTCTTCTCACTAGGTCTGGTATGCCTTTTTTTCTCTGTATATATAATTATTTTTTGTGTGTATTATTACAATTGTTTGGTTTCTCATATAGCTATTTTGGATATCTGTATTCTGAGATTCATGCATTGTTTAGTCTTTTTATTTGACATTGTATGTATTTTTCATTCAGTGATATAGTTAATGAGATAGCCTACTATTGTGACCCATCTAATAAAAAAAAAAATTTTCATACACATTTTGTGGTTGTGCTCCTTGTCTAAGTAATAGATGTAATTCTGTTGGCCTTTGGGAATATGGCCTTATATGAGTGAGCACCCATGACTAGACTGTTCATTTTTGTTTGGTTATTGTTTCATATCAGCACTTTTGAGTGTGCCTACCTGTCTTAATTTTTACCATTGTCAACACCATGCCAACATTGACATGTAACTCCAGCATCCTGCCTTTATACAATTAAACCCACCGACAATGTCCCACTCTTACATAAACAATAAATCCCAACAACATAATAACTAGAGTTACAGTTACAGTCCGGGTTCGTACCGAACATTAGGTTTTTTGGACCCCGGACCCAAACACGGACATATCACTGTATGTTCGGGTTGGAGTTCGGTGTTCGGCAATTTAATGGCACGTTTTGAAAGGCTGCAGGGCAACCAATCAACAAGCGTTTGACTCGTGTGCCCTTAGAAGCCATCACAGCCATGCCTACTAATGGCGTGGCTGTGATTGGCCAGTGCAGCATGAGACCCAGCCTCTATATATAAGCTGGAGTCGCATAGCGCCACACGCACATGAGGTCTTATTAGTGTAGGGAGAGGATGTTGCCGCTGATAGGGACAGCTTAGGAAAGAATTCTGCAAACTAGTACATTAGTGGGGTTCAAATACCGCGGCTACATCAGCGTTTTAAAAAGTCAATTGTTTTTGGTGCTAAATAGTGGGATAGTACATTAGTGGGGTGCACTTCATATCTGAGAGTCAAAGAGAAGTGTCAAATACTGCTGTCACATTGCAGTTTTAAAACTTAAAATTATTTGGGTGCTAATCTGCTAAATAGTACATTTTGGGGTGTGCACTTCATATCTGAGAGTCAAATAGAAGCGTCTAATAGTGTGCTTACAGCGCAGTTGTAAAAATTCTAGTTTTCTTGGTGCTAATCTGCTAAATAGTACATTTGCGGCCTGCGGTACACTTCATATCTGAGAGTCAAATCAAAGCATCTAATAATGTGCTTACAGCGCAGTGGTAAACATTATTATTTTCTGGGTGCTAATTTGCTAAATAGTAAATTTTGGGGCGTGCACTTCATATCTGAGAGTCAAATAAAAGCGTCTAATAGTGCGCTTACTGCGCAATTGTAAAAATTCTAATTGTTTTGCTGCTAATCTGCTAAATAATAGTACATTTGCGGCCTGTGGTGCACTTCATATCTGAGAGTCAAATAGAAGTGTCTAATAGTGTGCTTACAGCGCAATTGTAAAAATTCTAATTGTTTTGCTGCTAAGCTGCTGCTTACATTGGAGTTTTAAAAAGTCCAATTTTTTTTGGGTGCTAAATAGTATATTTGTGGTGTTCACTTCATATCTGAGAGTCAAATCGAAGTGTAACTTTGATTCGAATTTACTATATCAGTCACTAGTAATATTGTTTCACACCTACAACACTTGTTACACAGATCTAAGTGATAGAAAACAGATTGATATTTTCTACACTAGAAACTACCAGATAACAAGCTGCTATATTTAAACCAGTTATCAATAGCTAAGATGTACTTAAAAAAGATTGTAATTCTGGGGCAATACCCTCACAAGTCAAACTGAGAGGTCGGTTTATAGGGAAAACTGTTGCCTGGATACAATTCTAAAACAATTTCCATATGTCCTTTGCCGACTTTACATGCTGGAAAAACACAGGTGCCAACTGCTGTGGCTTTCTGCAGTGTGCATACCGGCAAGGAGGGCAGGGTTGACCTGTGAAGGCCTTTCTCCATGCTTCAGGAGGTGAGCATTTCTCCATGCATCAGGACTGCAAGAAATGCACCGCAGGCCGCAAATGTTTCTTTTTTTGTATGTCCCAATATTTTGTGGGCTACCACAATTTAAAAAAATTAAAAAAACATAAAAAACTGTGTTGGCTACCTCATCCTCCTTCTCCACTGCCGCTTCTACCTACACCGCCACGGTCACCGCCTCCTCAACCTTTGGGTCACGTAGTATAAACTATGTACACAAAAGCAGAGGCTTGTGAAGGCCTTTTCCCATGCATCAGGAGTTGAGCTCAGTTTGAACAATGAAAGAGAATACCCTGCACTCCAACCCTCTCTCAAAGTTCTTCCAAAGCTAAAATCAAAGATTCCATCTAGTGCTATTTTATGGCTCAGCTGTATTTTTAATTTTTATGTTATTTTAAGTGATTTCCCTATCCACATTTGTTTGCAGGGCACTTGTCCTACTCTTAACCCCATTTTACTTGCTTTTGCAGGTTTTTTAGAGGCATTTTTGTGGCCAAAAGTTCGGGGGCAAGTTCGGGGTCAAGTTCGAGACTGAACCCGGACTTTTTTTCAAAAGTTCGACCGAACCCGCCGGACCCGAACATCTAGGTGTCCGCTCAACTCTAATTATACCACTATATAATTACCATTGAACACATAAGCATTGCCACCAAGGGCATCCATTTCACAATTCCACAATTGTAGGGGTATACCAAGATGCCCCTACACACCCAGGTTCTGAGCTACCAATGAGCCCGAACCTACCAAACCAGTCCAAAGGCCTACCTATTTTCCCTGGACTACACATTTTACCGCATATCAATCCAACCTACCCCCCAACTTTTCTCTCCATCCTCCGCCACGGTGACCAAAACGGGAACAATTAAAGGGAGGGAGGGTGGGACAACAACAGGTAATTGCAGCTTAATTAAAATGTCCCCTTAACCTAAAAATGTCCCCTTTATATATGGCCTGGTAACTCCACCCACAATGCTATTTGTAACCAATCACATACACCCACGTCACTATATGCCTGTCTCCTAGCAATGTCAAGGCCCACTACCCTTAGCTACGCTGGTACATGGGCTACAAGCTTACTAGTTTATCCTTTTTACTATACTCATGATTCGGGTTGTGCATTCTCTGTCTGCAGCTTGCGCCCATCACTGGCTGTAATTTGTTACAAAGATGCGGATATATCACAGATTGATCAAACACTGACAACTTTCACCAATCAATATAAAAGAAATATAGAGAAATTGTTTCTATATATAATAAAAGAAATATCTGAGGAATTATCTGAGGGCATAGATGTTAAAGTTGTACAATTATTACTGCATTTAGCAGTAAATAAGTCTAACTCTCTCGAGAATGCAAGGTGGTGATGTACCATATGTTCTGCCAGGGTGTGGTACATCCCATATGCTAGAAATTAACTATTATTTAGATCAGTGCTAAGATTAAGTTGCAATATAAAGCAGACAATAAAACAAATAAAAGTGTGGCCCAGTGGAATACAGAAGACATCACCTCTTCCTCTATGGCTATCACAGTTAATAAATAGTATTTACTTTTAATTTCAGTTATGGATGCACATAAGAACGATATATGTATGCTGGTAAAATTTTCACTGAGTCTGTCTCCTAACACACAATGTTTATTTCGACTTGGATTTTAGGGGAAAAAAGTCGGGTTTTGGTAATCTTTTAGGAGTCCAAACGAGTTACGACCTTAATGTGGATTTGGTTCACCTTGCTGTTTGGTAAACAGATCTCAGGCAGCATTTATAATAAACATAATTATACAAAATGTTAATGATATCTTTTCTTTACCCATCTGACGCATCATTTTTGTTTATTAGAATTTAAGAAATAGAGAATAATATGATTAATAATCATCACTGCCGACTGATCATGATGACGGACACTGAATGTACACATTTTTCCCATTTTAGATGGATCCCAACATATCCAGAAAGAGAAGTCCTGTGCTCACTCCCATCACTACTAGGCGGCAGCAAAGACCATAGTACACATCCGCCCCAATATATAGTAAAAACCAAAGAAACACAGGTTACCTGTGCTCTCTCTTTAATCCCTATGTATTTTTAAACAAATGGAGGTCATTTAGTTGCTCCAATGGCCATTGGAGGGAATGCCCGCCTGCCAACGTCAAGGCAGACCCCCCCTAAGCGGGTCCTAACACTGACCCTTCAGCCTGCTTCCTTGAGCTTCTGGCAAAGATCTCTAATGAGACAGAAAGGGGTATTTTTTTATATACACCCCTATATATTATTAACCCTTAATAGGGAACACATGGGATGGGCGGCTGCATTGTAACAAGGCTGAGTGATACAAAAAACAAATCCAGAAAGATAAGTCCTGCGCTCACTCCCATCACTACAGGGCGGCAGCAAAGACTACAGTACACATCAGTCCCAATATATAGTAAATACCAAAGAAAAAAGTTACCTGCGCGCTCTCCTTAATCCCTATGTATTTTTAAACAAATGGAGGTTTTTTAGTTACCTCCAATGGCCAACATATTTGGAATGTTCCTGCCACAGCTACTCTGGCCACACAAAAATGACAGTGCTGATATCCAGACAAGATTTATGGACGTCTTAATGCACAATTAATATTGTATAATAAGTTTAATGGAACAGTATGCCTTTCCACTGTGTTTTATGTCTCGTCATGCCTTCAGGATACAGAATGAAACAATATCAAATTGCTTTGTTCCTTTGTTCAATTTTACCATCTTTTAGTTTCATTAATGTTAATGTATAACCCTTTTTTGGACATTTTCTCACTTTTTTTTCAGGTTCTATCAGGTTATTGTCTGTTCTTCAATTCTTTTATATTTTATGTAAATTTTGCTTTACATAAGTAAACTTAGATCTTCTTCCTTTTGTTATATTTATTAAACAGTTTCTCACATGCTACTTTAACACGGGGTAATTTCATTTAATGAACACAGGTTTTCCCACTGTTCATAGGTTTTATCATGTAATTTAATTTCTACGGTATCAGTTTTTTTTTTCTCACAACACTCGGTTACTCACAGTTCAGTAGATTTAAAAAAAATAACTAAATTGTAAGTTACTATCAATAAGTTAAAGTAGAAATGATGGGTACTAAAAATACAGAAAGTTATAAATATTTTCACCAATTTTGCAAGAGAAAATAAAACAGAATGCTTGGAATTGAACATTATCAATCTAGAGGACACATTCAGGGTTATTTACTAAAGAGAGAATTCAAGGTGAATTCCAAGAGAATTTCAGGTTTAAGGCTAGAGTAGCCCGAATGGAAAGAATACCTTTAGAAAATATTTCCAGGTTAACTATTTTGACATTACATTTCTCTTTTTAGTGAATAACCCTGATTGTTTAACCTGAAAATCAGAAGTGTGTTCAAGAACATATCTCTGTAATATTTAATGCCATAATTAAAGGGTTACTCCTAGCACCATAGCCACTATAACCTGCTTTAGTGGTTATGATGTGAGGAGAACCTCAAGCCTGTTTTACCTGGATCCCCACTGGACACGGACACGGATATCGACCCCTTTGTCATTCATTGGCTGAGAACATCAACTGACATCTCTCAACCAATGAATGACATTCTGTGCATAAAAATATGCACAGAATTGATATTAGCCAGCCCGATACTCTTGTTATTGGCTGGCTAATGATGCTAAAGGAGGTAAAGGTAAAACGGGTTAAACTCAGTTGGGGAAGTGTTTTATAGTGAAACACTGGAGATACAGACTAGAAGCACCATGATTATTTCAAACCATTGAAGTGGTTAGTGCTTTAAAAAATGTTTTGGGTGCAACTCTAGGATCAAAGGAGGCTGAGCTTGAAAGAGTACAAATAATATCCATGCCAATGTATATTAATAAAGATATCAGATTATTTATCCAGGAAGGATACATTTTGCTTTTTCTAACTTTCAAATATATTTTGGCTTTATCATTTTAAAGAAAGAAACACTCCAAGCACCATAACCACTGGTATGATGGCAAGAGTTCCCTGGTGCTCCTTCATTGTACCTAGTCACCCTGTTTAAGAATTGTTTGCCTGGTGTCACTTCTATCCTCCACCACAGCTGATAGAGACCTGAGCTCCTACGCAGTTGAAGTGGTTTTGGTGGTTGGGTGGTTCTTTTATCTTTGGAGTCGAAATGCATGAACTAATACTGCAGCTGATCAAATCGGTGATGAAAACAAGTGCTAGAGCTTGGAGCACTAACCACTGAGCTAACTAACCAGCTATGAAGATCTGGCTATGGAAATGACGATTACCTTTCAAAATAACCTTCCGACAATAAAAAATGAGGTCACACATTGAAAAATAGTAACGTTTTATTTAGCTTTAAACTGATACTCAAACTAATCCACAGCATGAGTTCATCAGATGCTACACTATGATGTGTCATAGACCTTTAAAAGCCCAATCCCACAGCATTGTCCAGCAAATAGCCCTCTGTAAATAATTTAACAGTCTAATTGGCTTCTTTAACAAATCTAAGACTACTAATGGGAAAAGCTTGCCTGCTGTCACTTCTGTAGAAATCAATTACAGGTTTCATTTCAGAGGGTCATTTGAATGAGAATATGTTTATTCAAAAAGGAATCTCTTTACCTCTATCACAGAATTAAAGAATGCATCGGGGAGGGAGAAAACAAGCTTTCAATAAGAGATGATGTCCCTTGCCTACTGTCAGGGCCAAGTTGCAGTGCTTTATGGGTAAATGAAAAAAAAATAATACTAAACAAACAGTAATTGCATGTTCACACAACAAAGCATGAACACCCACCATCATTATATTTGGATAATACAGATGTCATCGGGAACAAACATAACTCTCACAGAACGGGGATGTTAATTATTTAACCCATTCCCTCATAATGTCTTGTTTTTCAAAAAAGTGCAAAATGAAATTCAACTGACAAGCCATCAACTACATTTATTTTTGCTCCAGTATTGAATTTCACCCTATAAAGAAATACATTTCACTTTCGTAGCTTCATTATGCATAAGCAGATCGAAATCAAATGGTACCCCTCGATATCTTCTCACAAATGAATAAGAACCTTTCTTAGGTCGAATATTATGGTGGCTTCTTGGAGACAGATCTCCAGGCATTGAGAAGGCCTCAATTTAATACGTGCGGATAATCAAATGGTTTCATATTTTTGGATAAACTTTTAATATGATATATAGAATCCATTCCCACTTATATCAGGTTAGTAGAGAGATACTAAAATCCAGAGTATAACTAAGTAGGGTAGCCCTCAAGACTGCAGATACTCAACAAAGGGTAGACTTGGCAGCAGGAAATACCCTCGCAAGGACAAAGTGTGATATAGTTAGTGATGTACCGAACGGTTCGCTGGCGAATGGTTCCTGGCAAACATAGCGTGTTCGCGTTCGCCACGGCGGGCGAACATATGCGCGGTTTGATCCGCACCCTATTCGTCATCATTGAGTAAACTTTGACCCTGTACCTCACAGTCAGCAGACACATTTCAGCCAATTAGCAGCACACCCTCCCTAGCAGACCCTCCCACCTACTGGACAGCATCCATTTTAGATTCATTCTCAAGCTGCATGCTTAGTGAGAGGAGGTAAAGTGTAGCTGCTGTTGATTTGATAGGGAAATGGATAGCTAGGTTAGTGTATACAGTGTCCACTACAGTCCTGAAGGACTCATCTGATCTCTGCTGTAAGGACAGCACCCCAAAAAGCCCTTTTTAGGGCTAGAACATCAGTCTGCTTTTTTTTTCTTTTTTTTTTGGTGTAATGTAATTGCAGTTGCCTGCCTGCCAGCTTCTGTGTCAGGCTCACAGTGGATACTTGCCCAGTGCCACCACTCACTCACTGGTGTCACAATAGCTTGCATTTAATTTTTTTTTTTTCACTATAATAGATTGAATAGCAGTTAGTTGTCTGCCAGCTTCTGTGTCAGGCTCACAGTGGATACTGTGCCCACTTGCCCAGTGCCACCACTCACTCACTGGTGTCACAATAGCTTGCATTTAAAAAACATTTTTTTTCCACTATAATAGATTGAATAGCAGTTAGTTGTCTGCCAGCTTCTGTGTCAGGCTCACAGTGGATACTGTGCCCATTTGCCCAGTGCCACCACTCACTCACTGGTGTCACAATAGCTTGCATTTTAAAAAAAATTGTTTTCACTGTAATAGATTGAATAGCAGTTAGTTGTCTGCAAGCGTCTGTGTGTCAGGCTCGCAGCGTATACTGTGCCCACTTGCTTGTCTCCAAGCGTCTGTGTGTCAGGCCTACGATGTGTACTCTGCCAATTCACAGTGTCACTCATATCTGGTGTCACAATAGCTTGCATTTAAAAACAAAAAACTTTTTTCACTGTTATAGATTGAATAGCAGTTAGTTGTCTTCAAGCGGGTGTGTCAGGCCTACAACGTGTACTCTGCCAACCTTTGCCAGTTCACAGTGCCACTCATATCTGGTGTCATAATAGCTTGCATTTAAAAACAAAAAACTTTTTTCACTGTTATAGATTGAATAGCAGTTAGTTGTCTTCAAGCGGGTGTGTCAGGCCTTCAGCGTGTACTCTGCCAGTTCACAGTGCCACTCATATCTGGTGTCACAATAGCTTGCATTTAAAAACAAAAAACTTTTTTCACTGTTATAGATTGAATAGCATTTAGTTGTCTTCAAGCGGGTTGTCAGGCCTACAACGTGTACTCTGCCAACCTTTGCCTGTTCAAAGTGCCACTCATATCTGGTGTCACAATAGCGTGCATTTAAAAACCAAAAAAATAGTTTTCACTGTATTAGATTGAATAGCAGTTAGTTGTCTGCAAGCGTCTGTGTGTCAGGCTTTCGCGTATACTGTGCCCACTTGCCCAGTGCCACCACTCACTCACTGGTGTCACAATAGCGTGCATTTAAAACCCAAAAACTTTTTCACTGTTATAGATTGAATAGCAGTTAGTTGTCTCCATGCGTCTGTGTGTCAGGCCTACAACGTGTACTCTGCCAACCTTTGCCAGTTTAAAGTGACACTCTTATCTGGTGTCACAATAGCGTGCATTTAAAAACCCCAAAACTTTTTTCACTGTTATAGATTGAATAGCAGTTAGTTGTCTTCAAGCGGGTGTGTCAGGCCTACAGCGTGTACTCTGCCAACCTCTGCCAGTTCACAGTGCCACTCATATCTGGTGTCACAGTAGCTTGCACGCATAGTACCACTAATCAAAAAAAAATGACAGGCAGAGGCAGGCCACCCCGCAGGGGCCGTCGTGGTCGTGGTGCTGTGATTCCCTTTTGCCCTAGAATAATGCCCAGTTTTCAGAGGCCAGGTACCCTGAACTTGAAAAGTTCTGAGGACATAGTTGACTGGCTAACACAGGACACCCAATCTTCTACAGCTTCCGCTCGGAACCTTGACGCAACATCCTCCTCCAGCTTAGCTTCGGGCACCTCTCAAGATACCACTCACCCGCCTGCCGCCACCACCAACACTAGCACCACAGCCGCTTCACTTGGTATGTCAGAGGAGTTATTTACACATCCGTTTGAAGAAATGAGTGATGCGCAACCATTATTGACAGAGGATGTAGATAACAGGGATATGTCCCAGTCAGGCAGCATTACACATGTACGGTGGGATGATGATGATGTTGTACCCACTGCTGCTTCCTTTGCTGAGTTGTCAAATACAAGTGAAGCGGTTGATGATGATGATGTGTCCATGGATGTCACGTGGGTGCCTGCTCGGCAAGAAGAAGAACAGGGCGAAAGTTCAGATGGGGAGACAGAGAGGAGGAGGAGACGAGTTGGAAGCAGGGGGAGGTCGTGGCAAGGAGCTAGTGGCACAGTCAGACAGCATGCATCGGCACCCGGGGTCAGCCCGACAGCACGCCAATCAACGCATGCTGTGTCCACCACCAGAATGCCGTCATTGCAGAGCTCAGCAGTGTGGCATTTTTTTTGTGTGTCTGCCTCTGACAACAGCGATGCCATTTGCTACCTGTGCCAAAAGAATCTGAGTCGTGGGAAGTCCAACACCCACCTAGGTACAACTGCTTTGCGTAGGCACATAATCGCACATCACAAACGCCTATGGGATCAACACATGAGTACAAGCAGCTCGCCTACTCTAAGCCGCCAGCCTCCTCCTGGTCCAGCATCTTCCGCCACGTCAACCACTGCTGTCCTCCTTGCCCCCTCTCAACCATCCGCCACTCCGTCTCTCGCCTTGAGCAGTTCCTGCTCATCTGCCCACAGTCAGGTGTCTGTCAAGGACATGTTTGAGAGTAAGAAGCCAATGTCAGAAAGTCACCCCCTTGCCCAGCGTCTGACAGCTGGCTTGTCTGTTCTATTAGCCCACCAGCTTCTACCATACAAGCTGGTGGAGTCTGAGGCGTTCAAAAAATTTGTAGCTATTGGAACACCGCAGTGGAAGGTACCCGGACGAAATTTCTTTTCACAAAAGGCAATCCCCAACCTGTACTCGATTGTGCAAAAGGAAGTAATGGCATGTCTGGCACACAGTGTTGGGGCAAGGGTCCATCTGACCACTGATACCTGGTCTGCAAAGCATGGTCAGGGCACGTATATCACCTACACTGCACATTGGGTAAACCTGCTGACGGCTGCCAAGCATGGAATGCGTGGCTCTGCAGAGCAGTTGGTGACACCGCCACGACTTGCAGGCAGGCCTGCTGCGACCTCCTTTACTCCTCCTACTCCATCCTCTTCCATAACCTCCTCAGCTGAGTCCTCTTCTGCTGCTGCGTCTTGCTCCACATCAACGGCACCCCCCCAGCTCCCTAGGTACTATTCCACATCCCGGATACGGCAGTGTCACGCCGTCTTGGGTTTGACTTGCTTGAAAGCAGAGAGTCACACCGGACAAGCACTGGTGGAAAAGTGGCTGACTGCGCAGCAACTGGAGATTCGCAAAGTGGTTTGTGACAAAGGAACAAATTTGGTGGCGGCATTGAAGTTGGGCAAGTTGACACATGTGCCGTGCATGGCACGTGTGTAATCTGATCGTACAACGCTTTGTGCATAAGTACACAGGCTTACAGGACGTCCTGAAGCAGGCCAGGAAGGTGTGTGGCCATTTCAGGCATTCCTACACGGCCATGGCTCACTTTGCCGATATCCAGCGGCGAAACAACATGCCAGTGAGGCGCTTGATTTGCGACAGCCCGACACGTTGGAATTCAACACTCCTAATGTTCGACCGCCTGCTCCAACAAGAAAAAGCCGTTAATGAATATTTGTATGACCGGGGTGCTAGGACAGCCTCTGGGAGCTGGGAATTTTTTTGCCACGTTACTGGACGCTCATGCGCAATGCCTGTAGGCTCATGCATCCTTTTGAGGAGGTGACAAACCTAGTCAGTCGCACCGAAGGCACCATCAGCGACATCATACCATTTGTTTCTTCCTGGAGCGTGCCCTGCGAAGAGTGCTGGATCAGGCCGTAGATGAGCGTGAAGAGGAAGAGTTGTGGTCACCATCACCACCAGAACCAGCCTTATCAGCATCGCTTGCTGGACCTGCGGCAACGCTGGAAGAGGATTGTGAGGAAGAGGAGTCAGAGGAGGAATGTGGCTTTGAGGAGGAGGAGGAAGACCAACCACAACAGGCATCCCAGGGTGCTCGTTGTCACCTATATGGTACCCGTGGTGTTGTATGTGGCTGGGGGGAAGAACATACCTTCATTGAGATCACTGAGGAGGAGGAATGGGAAATGAGTAGCTCGGCATCCAACCTTGTGCAAATGGGGTCTTTCATGCTGTCGTGCCTGTTGAGGGACCCTCGTATAAAAAGGCTGAAGAAGAACGTCCTGTACTGGGTGTCCACGCTACTAGACCCCCGGTATAAGCAGAAAGTGGCTGAAATGTTACCAAATTACAACAAGTCGGAAAGGATGCAGCATTTGCTAAATAAATTAAAAAGTATGCTTTACACAGCGTATAAAGGTGATGTCACAGCACAACAGGAATTTAACAGGGGAAGAGGTGAAAGTAATCCTCCTCCTCCCACGACCACGCCGGCAAGGACAGGACGCTTTACAGACGTGTTGTTGATGAAGGACATGCAGAGCTTTTTAAGTCCTACGCATCGCCACAGCCCTTCAGGATCCACCCTCAGAGAACGACTCAACCGACAGGTAGCAGACTACCTCGCCTTAACTGCAGATATCGACACTCTGAGAAGCGATGAACCCCTTCACTACTGGGTGTGCAGGCTTGACCTGTGGCCTGAGCTATCCCAATTTGCAATAGAACTTCTGGCCTGCCCCGCTTCAAGTGTCCTGACAGAAAGGACCTTCAGTGCAGCAGGAGGTATTGTCACTGAGAAGAGAAGTCACCTAGGTCAAAAAAGTCTAGATTACCTCACCTTTATTAAGATGAATGAGGGATGGATCCCGACGGGACTGACAGTGGGCGATACATTCGACTAAAAAAGGCTTGATGAGATGAGCTGCCTTGGGCTAAAAATGGTCCACACGCTGCTGTATTTTAGCTCTGAATGCCGGTTGACTTGCGTGACTTATCCGCCACCAACTAGGGTTCAAGCTGCAATGTTTTAGGGCAGTGCTCCCCAACCTTTTTATCGCCGCGGACCGGTAAACGTTTGATAATTTTTCCGTGGCCCGCTTGTTTTGATTTTATAATTTTAATTTAATTGTATTTAAACATGCCTTCAAAATAAAATACAGCTACACCAAAAAATGAATATAAAGTGATTTATTTTATTTAACTCACTAGAATGCCAAATCAATGAGAACCCTGAGCTTGTTTCTTCGCAACGAGACGGTTCCATCTGGGGGTAATAGGAGACAATGACACCCGAAGTGTATTGCTTATGTCCAGTTTATTCCAGCTGTTTTGTTTTGGTTGCTGTCACTGCAGAAAACCCTGCTTCACACAGATAGGATGTCGGAAATGGCAATAGGGATTTAAGTGCTGTGGTGGCAATCTCAGGGTATTCCGCCACGACTTTAATCCAGAACACCGGCAGAGTTGTTGTCTCGAACATAGTTTTAAGGCCACCGTCATTTGCAATCTCCAGCAGTTGTTCTTCTTCTTGCATAGACATGCTAGATTCGCCTGATTTGTTGGCAAATGGGTCGCGGATCCATTCCTTACCAGTACGTGGGTCTTTTGTGGTTGGGAAGTAGCGCTCAAACTCTTTTAAAAGCAAAGACAAGTGATCGTGCACCAACTGGTAGAATGAATGTTCAAGCTCAGTCTCGCCTAAAATCCCCGCTAATGTCCAAAATGCCTCTGTTCACGCGCCGTCCCCACAACTCCAGTTTTAAATGCAGCTACTTTGTCTGACAACTTGAAAACAGTTGTCATTTTCCCCTGAAGGCCCAGATTGAGTTCGGCCAATGGCGTGGGGTTTGCCTTACGGCCAATCAGGAAGTGGGAGGACCCAGGAGGAGGATCAGTGTAACAATAGGGAATTTTCATTCGCTATTGTCACACAATGGGTGGGCTCGAGAGGTCGCAATGCTGTGCGCCTCGGCCGCCACTGTGAAATTAAAGTTCCTCGGGCGGCCCGGTACCGTTTGATCCACGTACCGGTCCCCAGGGGTTGGGGAACACTGTTTTAGGGCACTTTCTGCCTGGGAAATAAACATCAATTCTTCTGGCCGCTGCTACAGCAGCAGCTGCAACAATACCTAATTTTTCAGGCATGTGTACATGCCTAATTTTTCGGGCCTCTGGTGTTGCACTGTGGTTTCAAAAGCCAAACCAAAAAAAAGGCACATAACAGGGATTAAACTGATAAGAATAATACTACTTAACACACCTTATAATAACGCAGAGAGAGGCAACGCAGAGAGAGTAGTCTGAAGAAGAGGAGTCAGAGGAGGAAGGTGGCTTTGAGGAGGTGGATGACCAAACACAGCAGGCGTCCCTGGGGGCTTGTTGTCACCTTTCAGGGACCCTTGGTGTTGTACGTGGCTGGGTGGAGGAAGAGACCTTCAATGACATCAGTGAGGACAAGGAACGGGACATGGCTAGCTTGGTATCCAACCTTGTGCAAATGGGGAGTTTGCGGTTGTGCAAATGGACTGTTTGCGCTTGTTTGCGGTGCGTTAAATGGGGAGTTTGGTCTGTCACTGTGAAGCGGGCATAACCCTTACACTACCTGATCGATACAACATCATACAGTAGGTCCCCCCCCTCATTATTTTTATGGCCCCTCACGGGTGGGGGCGGGCGGGAGGACAGTAGGTCCCCCCCATTGAGATTTATGGCCCCCACCCACCATGCAGGGGGGGAGGACAGTATGTCCCCCCTTATCCTTATTTACTGAATATTCCCCTGTATAACAATGTTTGGCATTTAGTGAATATTCCCTATTCTGCTCTGTGTCAGGGATCCTTAGGATAGGTGTCAATCCATATCTGCCAAGTGACCCTATGTAGGGGGAACATTCCCTATTCTGTTCTGTGTCACTGTGTATCAGGGATCCTTAGGATAGGTGTCAATCCATATCTGCCAAGTGATCCTATGTAGGGGGAACATTCCCTATTCTGCTCTGTGTCAGTGTGTATCATGATCTCTGAGGACAGGTGTCAATCCATATCTGCCAAGTGACCCTATGTAGGGGGAACAGTCTCTATTCTGCTCTGTGTCAGTGTGTATCATGGTCTCTGAGGACAGGTGTAAATCCATATCTGCCAAGTGACCCTATGTAGGAGGAACAGTCCCTATTCTGCTCTGTGTCAGTGTGTATCAGGGATCCTTAGGACAGGTGTCAATCCATATCTGCCAAGTGACCCTATGTAGGGGGAACAGTCTCTATTCTGCTCTGTGTCAGTGTGTATCAGGGGCTTTGAGGACAGGTGTCAATCCATATCTGCCAAGTGACCCTATGTAGGGGGAACAGTCCCTATTCTGCTCTGTGTCAGTGTTTATCAGGGATCCTTAGGATAGGTATCAATCCATATCTGCCATATACACATACGTATATTCTTATTTTAAAAAGTAACATTATTTCTGTTTTTGTTACCCTTATATGACATCATTTTGGAGCCAAATTCATATATTAGGTAATCACCCACGCTCCCTATATAAACCCTAACAAACCAGGTCAGTTTTTTCTTACCTCCACTTGAGAAAGTCTTTTAAGGTGAAACGCGTTGTGGTTTTTTCTATCTGGATATTTTGGTTACTTCCTGTGCCATTTTACTCTTTTTTATTCTACATTTTATTTTTGTTACTATTTTATAATTTTTATCCTGTACTGCCTGCCACCTGATTTTATTTCCAGTGAACATCACTTTCATGCAATATCCTCGGTGGGGATTATTCCACCTACGCCCTATCCATAGAGCAGTTTGCCTGCTCTGGAACAAGTGAGTAAAATATTCGCTATCCATATTCCTGGTATTTTAAACTGTGAGCACTATTTGTAGTTTCTTTTTGTTACGGTACCTCCATTACCTCCAGTAATTAAATGCACAAACCGCCGTTTAGTGAATGTTCCCCGTTCGCAATACTGTGGTCTGGTAGCGTAGACAGTGAAACCATGCGAACCGCCAGCTAGGGAACACTCCAAACTCCCGAACGGTACCTGTACGGCTCTTTCCCTTCTCAAGCTCCAAATACACGAATTGCCAATAGCAGCCGAACGGCAATAGTTTCCATGCGGCAAATAATTCCAATAAGCAGTCTCTAGGCGCCGGTAATAAAATCCCCCCAATAATGAGACCAAGCTCCACTTTGAGGGTAAAACACGAACTGATTTACTGTGGGCTACCTGCCCGGTATTTATGCAGGTCTCCCACTTGGTGGACACTCCCCTAGGGGACCAAATGGGAGACTGGAATAACAGAAGGACATGGGGACATTTCAGACATACATCCCCACAATATTCCCAGCATGCATCACAGTTCCCTCCCCTCTGCTCGGGAGATAATTGGGAAGTAATTCAATTATCTCCCCGAGCAGAGGCAAATCGCCATTTCAAAGTTATAAAACACATTAAAATACATAACTTTCTAATTGCCGAACATATTGCATTTGTGTAACACATCCCCAAATAGCCTGGATCTGAGTGCATATTATTGGCGAATAGCGCTCAGATCCCATACGCATAGTTCAATCGCCATGGAGTCAAAGTCTATTACAGCTCTTCGGTATGCGATTGACTCCATGGGACGGCTATCTGGGTTAAGTCCATTCGTGTTGTTGAATCTCCCGAATGGCCGGCATTCGTATGCTTTTGTCGATGGAGAAGGGGAGGTCGACGGCTTCAGCGGTGTTCGGTTGAAAAAGTGTCCGTTTTCAATTCCATGAAATAACCGTTGAACACCGCTGGTCTATCGCATGGTTAAAATGGCCGCCGCCTCATGGTCGACATACGAACGACGACCACCCGGTATTCGGTTTTAATTGAGAAGTGTCTGTGGTTAACTGCAACGTTCTAATTGGGATCAATAGGTTAACCAGCAGCACACTTCTCTTCTGGGTGGCCGTCCGTTCAGTAGTTCCGTTCGTCAAAAAAAAGACATTCCCTTAAACAAAGCATACGAATGGGGGAATTCATGCAAATGGCAAAACAGACGAACACAGTGCTTTTAGTCCATACAGATGGGTCTGTCACACGGCTCCCCCCTTGTGGAACACTCCGGCAGACCCGGCTTGACCCTTTGGCGGGTCAACTTGGGGATGACCGGACTGGGAAGGAGTAGGGACGTCTGTTTGCCGAGATAACCCATCTGCATTCCCATTCTGCTTACCTGTAGTGCCAAACTCCACCTCAGCAGTCTGCCATTGTCTCCTGAGACCTGGTTAAGCCAGACAAGGGGATTGTGATCCGTTATAAGTGAAAACTCCTGCCCGTACAAATAAGGGCTCAATTTCTTCAGTGCCCAGACCAGGGCTAAACACTCTTTCTCCACTGCCGCATAACTCACTTCCCAAGATAGTAACTTTCTTCTTAAGTATGCGACAGGATGCTCTCCTCCATCTTCCCCACCTGGCTCAGCACAGCCCCCAGTCCATACATGGAAGCGTCTGTATGAACAAGAAAACGTTTGTTAGGGACTGGGGCAGCCAGGACAGGGGCATTTACAAGAGCCTGCTTAAGTGCTTGAAACGCGGCTTCACAAGCTGGAGACCACAGGACCTGCTTAGGTAAATTCTTCTTAGTCAGGTCAGTCAAGGGCTTGGCAACCGTACTGTCGACAAAACGTCGGTAATACCCTGCCATCCCCAGGAAGGCCAGCACTTGGGTCTTGGTGATAGGTGTGGGCCAGTTAGCTACAGCCTCTCCGGTCTCTGGCTTCCACATCCTACTCTGTGACCCAAGTACTGCACTTCTGCCATGCCTAGATGGCACTTGTCTGGCTTCAAGGTCAGGCCTGCGGCCCGAATCTTGTCCAGTACCACCCCCACGTGTACTAAATGGTCTTCCCAGGACTCACTGTAGACTGCAATGTCATCCAGGTATGCACATGCAAAGTCCTGGAAGCCATCGAGGAGCCTATCCACCATACGCTGGAAAGTAGCCAGAGCATTCTTCATCCCAAATGGCATAACCTTAAACTGGTACAGGCCAAATGGGGTGACGAATGCCGACTTAGGGATAGCATCCTCGGCCAGGGGGATCTGCCAATAACCTTTACACAGGTCAATGGTGGTCAGGTAGTGCCCCCTGGCAATGCGGTCTAATAACTCATCTACCCGGGGCATAGGGTAGGCGTCAGTGGTGGTCCGCTCGTTGAGCTGCCTGTAGTCCACACAGAACCAGGTGGTCCCATCCTTCTTAGGCACCAGGACTACAGGCGAGGCCCAAGGGCTGTCTGAGTGCTCGATAACCCCCAGCCTGGTCATCTCTTGTATATCCTTCCGCATTCCTTCTCGGACTGCTTCAGGGATACGGTATGGGGGTTGTCGAAGGGGGTTCTGTCCGGGTGTCTCGACCTTGTGCACAGCTAGGGTGGTGTACCCGGGTTCTTGGGAGAACGTTGCCTGCTTCTCCCACAGAAGCTGTCTTGCCTGTACCTTCTCTGCCGGGTTGAGCTGGTCCCCTAGCTGTACAAGACTAGTAAGGTCTGTCTGGGGATCCCTCTCTAACAAGTCAGGTAAAGGTAAGTTCTCGGGGTCGTCAGTAGCTGGGGCACATACTGCCGCAACATCTTCTGGTCATTCCTGATACTCCTTCAGCATGTTCACATGGAAGGATCGCTGAATCCTTTCATCTGAACAGCTGGCTATAAGGTAGGTAGTATCACATACCTGAGCTAACACTTTATACGGGCCCTGCCAAGATGCTTGCATCTTGTTCGTCTTCACAGGCTTGAGCACCAGAACCTTCTGCCCAACCTGGAAGACCCGCTGTCGGGCACCCCGATCGTACCACCGCTTCTGTCTCCCCTGGGCCGCCTGGAGATTCTCCCTTAGCATCAGGGATAGTTTCTCCATGCGGTCCCGGAGTTCCAGAACATATGGCACAATGGGGGTCCCTTCTTGCTCTGTCTCCCCCTCCCAGTGTCCTCTAATGAGATCTAGGGGTCCACAGACCCTTCTCCCATAGATTCCTGGGGCACCTCTCTGTATGCAAATAGGACCCTTCTCCCATAGATTCCTGGAGCACCTCTCTGTATGCAAATAGCAGATGAGGCAGGAATCGCTCCCAGTCTCTGCAAGTGTCAGTAAAGGTCCTCAACATCTGTTTGAGGGTGCCATTAAATCGCTCGCAGAGACCGCTAGTCTGTGGGTGATAAGGTGAGCTAAGCAGAGGTTTAATACCGCACACCTTCCACAGCTGCTGGGTAAGCACAGCGGTGAACTGAGTTCCCTGATTGGAGAGAATCTCCTGAGGGAACCCGACCCTAGTGAAAATTTTAACCAGGGCATCAGCAACCGTCTCTGCCTCTATATTAGACAGCGCTACTGCCTCTGGATAATGTGTGGCATAGTCCACCACGGTAAGAATGTATTTCTTACCTGATGGGCTAGCCCTGGCCAGTGGACCCACAATGTCAACGGCTATGCGGGAAAAGGGTTCTCCAATGATAGGCATTTCGTAGTGCTCCCCATCTACTCCTTCTCCCCCAGAGTCGGCCCTGGCCCTGTACTTCGCTAGCGTCGGGTCTTCCCTGGTTTCCTTCCCGTACATCTTTGGGGTATCCCAGCCTAAAGGGGCCTGGTCTAAGGTACAAGTCGGGGTAGAGAGTCTTACCTGGGTCTCAACAGCAGGTGGGCCGGTCTCGGCGGCACGGGTCTGGGCACGAGTCGTGACAGCATCCACTTCAGCAGGACCCATGGGAGCGAAGGCTGAAACAAGGGGCGCCAAGTCATTGCCAAGGAGGACATCTGCGGGTAAATCCTTCATGACCCCCACATTCACATGTCTAGCGCCCACTCCCCAATCCAAATGTACCCGGGCAACGGGTAGGCGAAACACGGCACCCCCGGCTACTCGCACTGCGACTGTGTCCCCGGTATGTTGGGCTTCGGATACCAGGTGCTTCTGGAGCAAAGTCATGGTTGCCCCGGTATCCCGTAGACCACTGACCTCCTTCCCGTTTACTTTTACACACTGCCGGTGGTGCTGTCTGTTATCCCGGTGGGCAGCCTGAACGGGGTCTGCCTCATGCAGGATGCCCCAGCACTCCTCTTCCTCTACACAGTGCGCGGCTGGGAGGGGAGGTCGTGGATTGCCGCCGGCTGGTCTCCTCCAGGACTGGTTCTGGTTGGTGCTGTTCATCGGGCACTCTGGTCGCTTGTGTCCTAGCTGCTTGCATAGGTAGCACCAAATGGGTTGTGCGTACTCCCGTAAATTGAACCGGGGTGGCTGTTGATACTGGGCAGACGGAGGGGGTGCTGATGGACGATTCATTGGAGGCTGATATATGTTAGCTGCTGTTGGTGCTGCTGGCCTGTACTCCACTCTGGCGGGAGCCTTGCTGATGAGACTGTCCAGTTTGCGGGCATCGGTATACTAATCCACCAGGCGAGCTGCTTCGTGCAGAGTGGAGGGTTTACGGTCCCTTGCCCACTCTCTGACCCCTGCTGGCAATTTGTCAAAACAATGTTCCAACAGAAACATCTGTAGCACCTCTTCTCCGGACACAGCCTGGCACCCCACCATCCAGTGGGCAGCTGTGCGGTGCACTTTGCATGCCCATTCAACGTACGAGTCCCCAGATGTTTTAACTGTGTCTCGGAACCTCCTCCTGTATGCCTCGGGTGTAACAGAATACCGGGAGAGTAAAGCTTCCCTGACGGCCACATAATCCCCAATCTCCTCATCAGGGATGGCCCGAAAAGCCTCGCTGGCCCGGCCAGATAACTTGCCGGACAATATAGTAACCCAGTCTTCCAGGGGTACCTTGTGCAGGGCACATTGCCGCTCAAAATCAGCAAGGTACCAATCAATCTCTCCTTCTGTCTCACTGAAGGCTTTAAACGCAGTAAATGGCACTTTCTTTCTATCTCCCGGGTTTGCTGTGACTGGGGCTGCTGCAGCACCGCTTTGGCGAAGCAGGTTGGCCTCCACAGCTGCCATGACCCGGTCAATGGTCTCTGTAGTCGGGTTGGGTCCATAATGGGCCAGCCTGATTCTTACCGCCCGGTCAAAGCTTGCCTCCTCGGGGGTTCTGTCAGCTGTGCTGGGTCCATTGGTTCCCTCTGCCACTGGTACTCCATCCATTTCCAGCAATAATGCAATAATATCTCTTTTTCTGAGGTTACTGGCTTGTCCCCCTCTTGGCTCTAATAAATCCTTTAGGGTAGCTCTTCTCAGGTTTTGGTATTGCAATTCCATTTTAATCCTGGTTGCAGTGGTCTCTTTGGGCGTTGAGGATCATCTCGTCGCTTGCCACCAGTTGTTACGGTACCTCCAGTAATTAAATGCACAAACCGCCGTTTAGTGAATGTTCCCTGTTCGCAATACTGTGGTCTGGTAGCGTAGACAGTGAAACCATGCGAACCGCCAGCTAGGGAACACTCCAAACTCCCGAACGGTACCTGTACGGCTCTTTCCCTTCTCAAGCTCCAAATACACGAATCGCCAATAGCAGCCGAACGGCAATAGTTTCCAAGAGGCAAATAATTCCAATAAGCAGTCTCTAGGCGCCGGTAATAAAATACCCCCAATAACGAGACCAAGCTCCACTTTGAGGGTAAAACACGAACTGATTTACTGTGGGCTACCTGCCCGGTATTTATGCAGGTCTCCCACTTGGTGGACACTCCTCTAGGGGACCAAATGGGAGACTGGAATAACAGAAGGACATGGGGACATTTCAGACATACATCCCCACAATATTCCCAGCATGCATCACAGTTCCCTCCCCTCTGCTCGGGAGATAATTGGGAAGTAATTCAATTATCTCCCCGAGCAGAGGCAAATCGCCATTTTAAACAAGTTATAAAACACATTAAAATACATAACTTTCTAATTGCCGAACATATTGCATTCGTGTAACACATCCCCAGATAGCCTGGATCTGAGTGCATATTATTGGCGAATAGCGCTCAGATCCCATACGCATAGTTCAATCGCCATGGAGTCAAAGTCTATTACAGCTCTTCGGTATGCGATTGACTCCATGGGACGGCTATCTGGGTGTTGTTGAATCTCCCGAACGGCCGGCATTCGTATGCTTTTGTCGATTGAGAAGGGGAGGTCGACGGCTTCAGCGGTTGAAAAAGTGTCCGTTTTCAGTTCCATGAAATAACCGTCGAACACCGCTGGTCTTTTGCATGGTTAAAATGGCCGCCGCCTCGTGGTCGACATACGAACGACGACCACCCGGTATTCGGTTTTAATTGAGAAGTGTCTGTGGTTAACCGCAACGTTCTAATTGGGATCAATAGGTTAACCAGCAGCACACTTCTCTTCTGGGTGGCCGTCCGTTCGGTAGTTCCGTTCGACAAAAAAAGACATTCCCTTAAACAAAGCATACGAATGGGGGAATTCATGCAAATGGCAAAACAGACGAACACAGTGCTTTTAGTCCATACAGATGGGTCCTATCTAAGTTGTTTCCCACTGTACTTTAGGTATTTCAACTCAACCCCTTCTGTTGTTTTTACTTTTGTTTACTGTCTCCATAAGCGGGGAAGAGGGATTCCCACTTTTGGGGTTAGTTGCCTCCCAATATATAATTTCTGTCAGGTGTTGTCAGTGCTGTCCCTTTCACTATATCTCTTATTTTTATATATATATATATATATATATATAGCCTTATATATGTGTTCCAGTGTCTCTCTGCTACTGCCAAGCGCCCATACTGTTTTTACAATGCCTGGCAGAATGCGTCATTGGAGCATTGCCATGGTAACCACAGCAATGTGTTGACAGGCAGGGCACGCAAGAGGACCCGGCAAAGAGCAGATGCCTTCTGGGATCCATCTTTCTGTGTTAAAGCCTGCAATTGCGCAGGGCAGGAGATCTTTGATCTCCCTCCCCGCGGCTATATATGCAGGTGTACTACCTGTACCCACTTAATGGCAGCCCTGAATAGATCAACCAAGTCCTCCAAACCTCAAGGTGTATTTCACTCTCACTGCTCAAGACAGCCATCTGCTTCTCCAGTTGGGGAATTTTCTCCACCCGACTAAACCATGATTTATTATTATGAAAAATATTTTGACATATGACTTAGGCATATAACTTTTTACTGGGTTCGTTTTGACCAACAAGTCTCTTATACTTTTGTTTCTTCTGTAACAGATAAGCGGAAGTTAACAAAGCACCCCAAAAAGTGAAAATATTGATAAATGAAATACAACCTCAAAGCATGAATATAAAAAATGAATAAAATCAAAAGTCCAAATCGGCAAAGAAAAAAACCAAACATAGTGTAATATACCATAATGTAAAAATAAAAGGTGGTGGTAGAGCACTCACAGAATGAAATATGATTCAGGTTTGTCTCCCTTCAAAGGGGTAACCAATGGAGGATGGAGTTATATTTTTAGATGGTATTCCTTTTGCAATATATAATAAGTAGAGAAAAACAAGCAGGATAGTGCAGATGGCATAAAATTCAGATATTTATTAAAGTAATGCACTTACAAAAGGAAGGCATCAAAACAGCATATCTCCACCTAAAATGGATTTGATGGTGAGGATTTGATGGTTGCGCCTAATAATACAGCAAATAGACATAATCTTTTAATGATAGTCCAAAGTGGATTCTTATAGGTAGAGAGACCTTTTTAATGGCAACTAATTTTCCTTAGTTTATAGATGGTAGCTACAATTACCAGCATATAGTGTTGTTTTCTCCCAGCCACTTCAATTTTAACCCCTCATTAACCAGCATTGGGTAAGAGGTTAAAATGTATTCGGTTTTATCAAATTTTGTAAATATATGATATTTTTTAACAAAAAAATTCAATCAAACCAAATTGATTTAATAATGAAATTTGGTTGATCCAAATCAAATATTCATTTTGGACAAACTAGATCAGTTAAACCATATTTTTTCTCATTGACTGATTAGATCATTTCTCTGTAGCACCAACTTTAAGGTTCTAACCAGCAATACTTAGAATTTATCTATCATGCAAAAACTTTACATATATATGTTGCTGCAAGTAGACCAAACAGTCACACGGGGTTCTAAGACCAGACCAAACTGTGCACAGCCTGGGCTGACTACAAGAAAGCCTATCATGCAATGCCACACCCATGGATACTGGAATGCTTGCCTCTATACAAGGTCAACCTCCTTAGTCAGATAATCATCAAGAGTGTATATGGATACAGATTCAACAGTGGAGCTACCATCAGCCACCTACTCTACATGGACCACATCAAGCTGTATGTCAAAAGTGAGCTGGACATTGACTCACTGATCAACCTAACTAGGATATTCAGCAAGGACATTGGAATGTTGTTCGGACTAGATAAATGTGAGTGGATGATAGCAATATGAGGGAAGATGATCAGAACAAAAGGGTTCAAGTACCAGCAGGCTAATTAGGAGATGTACAGAACAGCTACAAGTACCTGTGGGCACCATAAACATGTCGCAACTATGAAGAAGAGGCAAGGAAAACTGCAACATCCAATTACCTGCAAAGAGTCAGACAGGTCCTGAAATCCCAGCTCAATGGCAAAAATAATATTTAAGCCATCAACACATATGTCCGACCAGTTATCAGGTACCCAGTTGAAATAATAACCTGCGCAAGAGAAGAGTTACTCACCATGGATTTCAAGACCCGAAAACTACTCACTGTGAATGGAAGATTCCACCTAAATCCAGCACCCAGAAACTGTACACCAGCCGGAATGAAGGAAGTTGGAGAATGATGAGTGTCAATGCCACAGTCCAGGATGAAAAAAAGAACATCCACAAGTACATCATGAACATGGCTCCCAAAATGAACTGCTAAGGGAATGCCTTAGAGAACAACAAATAGAGGATGCAAAAAAGGAGGACGTACCATGGAAAGGAAAACCTCACCCTGAGGTCTACCTCTGGCAGATAGTGGATGTGGCACACATTACAAAATCTAACCAGTGGTTGGAAAAGGCAGGACTGAAAGACAGAACTGAGTCACTAATCCTAACAGCACAGGAACAGGCATTCAGCACCAGATAGAAGAGGGAATCTACCACACAAGGCGAGACCAAGGGTGCAGACTATGCAAAGAGGCCTCTAAGACAATCCAGTGCATAGTAGCCAGGTGCAAGATGTAAAAAGGGATAGCATACATTGAGAGGCACAACCAAGTTGCTGGAATTGTGTACCAACATATCTACACAGAATATGGTTTAGACCTGCCTAAGTCCAGATAGGAGATACCAGAAAGGGTAGTTAAGAATGGCAGGGCTAAGATCCTGTGGGTCTTTCAGATCCAGACAGACAAGCAAGTAGTGAATAACCAACCTGACATCATGGTGGTAGACAAGGAACGGAAGATTGCAGTCATGGTGGATGTGGCAATACCCAGTGACTATAACATCAGGAAGAAGAAATATGAGAAGGTGGACAAATACCAAGGACTGCAAGAGGAGCTAGAAATTATGTGGAAAGTGAAGGCAGTAGTAGGCCCAGTTGTTATAGCTGCATTCAGGACTGTGACTCCCAAGTTAGTGGAGTGAGCAGATTCCAGGTGGGACATCTGAGATCGCGGTCCATAAGAGTATAGTTCTGGGAACAGCTAAGATACTGTGCAGAACCCTCAGACTCCCCGGACCCGAAAATGAGGAATAGACAAAAAAATTATAATTAGGAATAGACAATTCACTGCTCATCTAAGACAACTCTGAATGATGGCACTCTATGGACTTCTTAATGTAGTTTAAGTAAATTTTAAAGGAACACTGTAGTGTCAACAAAACAACTTTGCCTAAAAGGGCAGTTTTGGTGTATCATGCCTATGAAGTTTCACTGCTCAATTCACTGCCATTTAGGGGTTAAATCACATCGTTTCTGTTTATGCAGCCCTAGCTATACCCCCCATGGCTGTGACTGACCCAGCCTACATGAAAAAAAAATTGTATCAACTGCTCTGTAAATTGAACTTTAATTGCATACATGAGGCTCCTGCAGGGTCTAGCAAGTTATTAACAGAGCAGGAGATAAGAACTTCTAAATTAAACAGAATTTGCAAAAAAGAAAGTATAAACATTAGATGCCTCTTTACAGGAAGTGTAAGATGCAGTGATTCTAGAGATGTTGATTGGCCAGGGCTTTGTTTGACTTGTGCTGGCTCTGCCCCTGATCTGCCTGCTTAACAGTCTCAGCCAATCCTATGTTAAAGCATTGCGATTGGCTCAGAACAACATTTCTGATTGTCAGCCAAGCAGGCAGAACAGGGGCAGAGTTAGCAGCTGCAGACTTGAACAAAAGTAAGATTTTACTATTTAGGGAGGGCAAGGGGGCTAGATGGTGGTTTTAATACTATATGGTCAGGAATACATGTCTGTGTTCCTGACCATATAGTCTTCCTTTAACCCCTTAAGGACACATGACATGTGTGACATGTCATGATTCCCTTTTATTCCAGAAGTTTGGTCCTTACGGGGTTAAAGGATCACTATAGGGTCAGGAACACAAACATGTATTCCTGACCCTATGGTGTTAAAACCACCATCTAGCCCCCCTGGACCCCCTCATGCCTCTATAAATATAGCAAAATCTTACTGTATTCAAGCCAAAAGCTGTGGATCTGCATGCTGTTTACCTAAAAAAAACCAAAAAAAAGCAGTGTGCTGATATCATCAGAAGTGGTGGCCTGATCCAATTACAATGCTTCTCCATAGGATTGGCTGAGACTGACAAGGAGGCAGATCAGGGGCAGAGCCAGCATGATTCAAACACAGCCCTGGCCAATCAGCATCTCCTCATAGAGATGAATTGAATCAATGAATCTCTATGAGGGAAGTTCAGTGTCTGCATGCAGAGGGAGGAGATACTGAATGTTTGGATGCATTTTAGGCAGCCATGATCCAGGAAGGATCTCTAACAGCTATCTGAGGAGTGGCCAGTGAAGTTATCACTAGGCACTATCACAAAGACAGTGTTTACAGCAAAAAGCCTGAAGGGAATGATTCTACTCACCAGAACAAATTGAATAAGCTGTAGTTGTTCTGGTGACTATAGTGTCCCTTTAATGTAAAGTAAAGATACTTTTTTGCCAAACTACAAATGGCAAAGGTGTTGTCAAAAACCAGTGTAAAGGTATAATTGTAATCTCATCAATATTGTTAATGTCTTGTCAGAAACAGTTTAAATTAAGCGAATTGTTACATTATATACTTAGTAATTGACATATAGCTGATTACCAGTAATCACAAGGTGTAATATTATTTTAAAAAAACAACTAATTTTCTCACCATTCTAAGATGACGGTTCGTTTTGTGATCTGAAACTTCGATATTTTTTTTTTTGCAAACATTGAATAAAAGTTAAGCAGTCAAGTTAACATCTATGGAATCTTTTTGGATAAATCAGTTGGATTTTTTTCTCAACAGTATTAAATCTTTTCAAAAGTTTATTAAGTCAATGCCTTTTACATTTAAAATGGCTTTGTGGGGTTTTTAAAGTGCAATGTGTGGATTCTATGAATCACATGATGCCATGTATCGAATTGGCTGTCGGTGACCTTCAACCAGCGATGGAATTGTCATGTCCATGAAAACTCCATTTTATTTGCCAGTAACCTAGTAATCTCAGCATATCAATCTTCACAATATGTGACTGACACAACCATAAATGGTAAGCCTGGTTTTAGGTTAATAATGATTTCATTACCAAAAGAAAATGGTTTAAGACATTTTTGGATTGTGATTGTGTTAAAAACAACATGGAATACAAGCTGCAAGTTTATAAACTGATATCTTAACCTACCTTAATTCTTTATAAACAATACAATTCCACATATGCAATTTCTGTAATTCAATATTCTCTGAGAAGAGGTATTCTAATGGCTGAAATGCATTTGTAGTTTTAAAAATATCATTGCAATTCTGTCAGCTTGACACGTCATTTTAGAGTATATATAGTATTGTTTAGAACAGATAGTTGCACATTTTGTCCTGTTTTCTGAGGCATCCTTTCAGTTTTGGCACAGTCTACCTCAGATATGAATAGAACTTGACTTCTCTAAACTGTGCAATGTCATCTATTCTTTGAGTATAATTACTGCTAATCATATCTTGGAATAGAAGCATGCATGATGAATCTATTCACTAGTAAGCAGATTATAGATTGTGTTCTGACTGAATATATATAATTCATCTACATCAAGTTCCCAAATGGCTACAAATACTAGGTCAGTTTATTCAGAACACTCTAACAAGGGAATGCCTCTCAATCATATAATGCAATGCATTAATCACGCATCGTCTGAGAGCTGGATCAAAGGTATTTCAAATTGAATAAATGTACCAAGATTTACATTCAACAAATAGAGACAGACTATCATTTTTTATTACTGGTCATCCCCCATTGGTACAACCTTCCCTTGTGAAGGTGACCTGGTTTATAGTAACTGGTGTTATGCACACAGTGATACAGCAAAAGATGCTATGCAAGTGCCACACAACTTTGAGGGAGTTGAGATCAGATCCACGGGGAAGCCAACAAAGATGTTTGTTGGTGTTCGATTTTCACTGATGAAATAATTTCATAGCTCATTCACACTGCATTTAGTGCCAGTCCAAGAGAAAGTCGTTTAATTCCTTACCATGGTATGGAGCTCCTAGCATTATTACCATTAAAGTGGGCAGTAAGTCGTTAAGGTGCTTAGAGTTCCTCTTTACATGGGACACTCCAGACCCCTAAAGCACTTTAGCTTGCTGGAGTGCTTTATGTGTGAAGAGTGTGTCCTCTTTTTCTTTCATTTTGCTAAAAAGTGCAGATTTCAATAGAAATCGGCACTTTTATAAATTAACCTTGTTACACCCCACTGGCTGTCAATCAGATAACCAGTCCTATTACTTCATGGTTTGGGTAGCAGATTATTTACTGTAAGAACAATAAAGATATGGAATTCTCTGTCAAAGAGGTTGTCTTATCAGATTCTGTGGATATTATTTTAACAAGGCTTGTATGCAGAATATTCAATGATATAGTTGACATGTATGTAAGCAGGTTGCTGATCCATGTTGAAATCTGATTTGGAAATGGCTATAACTGGGTATTTTGCCTTCTTTTAGATCAACAGCATAGAAGAATGGATTTCAGGGTTGAACCTGATGGACTTTAGCCTTTTTTCAATATTATATTAAATTATTATATTACCATAGTGGGTGTGTGATCTGCACTTCCAGTGGTTGCAAACCATTAACTCTAACTCATCTAACTCATTCAATGAATGTTGAACCAGGAAAACATTCATTTTACTATGATCTACACCAGCTGGAGGTGCAGACAATATGCACCCCCCCCCCCCTTGGTCCTCAAGAGATCCTGTCAAGAGCACATAGGCACCACAAGGATTACATCCCCACTGTACTACTAATGATTACTGTGAGTTTTATTGCCATTGAACTCACTTGCCATTGCCAAGTGAAAATTTACCCCTATCGATTATATTATATCAATTAGAATTTCACCCCTGGTGAGTATGCTATGATGTCAGGTGGCTAGTAACTCTTAAAGCCTGGCTAGTAGCATACACCCTGGCTAGTAGCTTAATTTAAATTAAAATTTTATTTTTTAAAATTTTAAGCCTCATACACTCTGTAGATAACTGTGAGCTTTATTTCTGTGAAGCTTTGTGATACATTCATACACCGATCAGCCAAATCACCTGCCTAATATCATGTAGGCCCCCCTTGCAAAGCCTAAAAAGCTCTAATGCATCAAGGAATGGACTCCACAAAACCTCTGAATGTGTCCTGTGGTATCTGCATCAAGTCATAAGCAAAAGATTATTTTAAATCCTGCAAGTTGCGAGGTGGGGGCTCTGTGGATTGGATTTGTTGTTCTAGCACATTGCACAAATCATTCCTGAACAATTTTTGCTGTGTGGCAGGGTGCAGTATCCTGCTAAAAGAGATCACTGCCATCAGGGAACACCATGAAGCGGTGTACGTGGTCTGCAACAATCTCTAGGTAGGTGGTACATGTCTAAGTATTCCTAAAACAAATGGTAGAATAGTACACTTCTCAGTATATACCACTGGATAACTATAAAATAAACAAATTGAAGCCAATATGGGTTAGCAGGAAAGTAAACCAAGAAATTAAAAAGTAAAGGACATTTAAAGCATTTAAATCAAACACAATAGAGGTATCCTATATAAGATATAAGAAAGCCAATAATGCATGCAAAATGCCAATTAAATTGGCTAAACTAGAACATGAGAAAGTGATAGCCAAAGAGACCAAAACCAACCCCTATGAAATGTAGGTACACTTAAAACAGAGATGTGTGTTAGTTAATGAAGACCAGGAAAAGGCAGACATTTTAAATAACTATTTTTCCTTGGTATATATTAAGGAGGAATGTAAAAGCAAGAGATATGGAAATGATTGCTGCAAAAAACTTGCAGAAAAAGTGTGATCAGATGGCTCAACACAAGCTTAACAGCAACTAAAAAAGGTTAATGTAAACAAAGCTTCTTGGCCTGACGGTATTCACCCGCGAGTACTTAAGGAGATAAGTGTGGAAATAAACTAAACTCTATTTTTAATCTTACAGGATTTTCTTTCAAGAATTTTACTAGAGGACTGAAGAAAGGCAGATGGGGTTCCAATTTTAAAAAAAATTGTGTGGGTGGGAAAGTATTTGAAGGGTTATTAAGGGATAATATTCAGGAATTCATTGTAAAAACATTGTTATTAGAAAAAAATCAGCATGGTTTTATGAAACATATGTTAAGTCAAACTAACTTAATTGCATTTTCTGAAGAAGCAAGTATAAGTATAGATCAGGGAGTTGCAGTGGATGTGATCTATTTAGATTTTGCCAAGGCATTTGATATGGTTCCACACAATAGGTTAGTGTTCAAACTCATAGAAATTGGTCTATATGAAAATTCTTTATCTTGGGTAGAACGCTGGCTTAAAGATAGAGTACAGAGAGTTGTTATTAATGGCAAATTTTCAAGCTGTACAAAAGTGGTAAGTGTTGTCCCTCGTGGTTCTGTTCTGGGACCGCTTCTATTTAATATATTTATAAATGATTTTGAACTAGGCATCGAAAGTCATGTTTGAGTGTTTGCAGATGACACAAAACTCTATAAAGTAATACAATGTGAGATATTACTTTGCTGCAGAGATATTTAGATACATTTGGGACTGGGCACTCAAATGTCTGATGGAATTTAATGCAGAGAAATTTTAAAATTCGTTTTTTACAGTAAGAACCGTAAGGATGTGGAATTATCTGTCTGAAGAGGTTGTTTTATCAGAGTCTGTATATATGTTTAAACAGAAAATTGATGAATACTTGCAAAAATATAATAATCAGGGATATAATGTTTAATTTGTGGGGTAATAGTTTCTTGATACATTAATAGATCTGACTGTCATTCTGGGGTCAAGAAGGATTTTTTCCTTGTTCACTGCAAATTTGGAAATACTTCAAACCGTTTTTTTTTTTTTTTGCCTTCTTCTGAATCAACAGCAAAAACAGATTTGAGACAGGCTGAACTCAATGAATGGATGTCTCATTTCAGCTATGTAACTATGTTAAGTAACAGCTACATGAATGCAAGGAACCAAGGTTTCCCAGCAGAACATTACCCAGAGCATTACACTGCCTCTGTCAGCCTGTCTTCTTCATATTTCAATTACTTCCTCCCTTGGACTTTTGCAGTGGGCTAATTCTCCCACTCATGTAGCTGGCAATACCCTCGACCTTATTTTCTCTTATTCATGTACAGTATCTAATATCTGCAACACTCCATTTCCTCTCTCTGATCACCACCTCTTATCGTTTGTTCTCAATTACCCTCTCACCCAACAATCTCAGCCTAACCCTCCTCAGCTCAGGAGGAACCTTAACTCTATTGACCTCCAGCAGCTGTCAGCTGACATTGATTCACAACTGCTATCCCTTCCCTCTCCTGTCCCTCACTGGCCATCTCCACATATAACACTACCCTCACATCTGCCTTGAACGCTGCAGCCCCACTCCAAACATGCACCTTGAGGAGGACACAACCCCAACCTTGGCATAATAAATCAACACGCTATCTGCAGAGTTGCTCCCGTTGTGCTGAACGCTCCTGGAGGAAGTCCCGCACCCAGGCAGACTTTCTCCATTATAGATTCATGTTGCTTTCATACAGCGCAGCCCTTGCCCTCGCCAAACAGTCATACTTTTCCTTTCTCACTAGTTCATGCTCCTGCAATCCCAGATGTCTCTTTGACACCTTTAATTCCCTTCTCCACCCTGCTGTGGCCACCCCCCAAACTAACCATACAGCTGATAGCTTTGCATGCTACTTTACCGACAAGATTGAACAGCTAAGGAAACAATTCTCCCCTCCTTGCTGTTCTCTTTCTCAACCACACGTAAATCATGCTTTCCCTACCCTCCAGACTTTCTACCCAGCTACTGAACAAGAGGTGGCTGCGCTTCTCCATTCCTCTCTCCCCACCACTTGCCCACTCAATCCTGTCCCATCTCACCTCATCAGATCTCTCTCCCCTTGTCTTGTGCCTACCCTAACACACATCTTTAACTGCTCTCTCTCTTCTGGCACTGTTCCTGCTGATCTTAAACATGCCACTGTAATACCTATCCTGAAAAAAACATCTCTTGACCCATCCTCCCCTTCTAACTATCGTCCCATATCCCTGCTCCCTTTCTCATCAATGCTTTTGGAAAGACTTGTCTTTACCCGTGTGTTTCGCTTCCTTAATTCCAACTCTCTTCTTGACCCTCTTCAGTCTGGCTTCTGCCCTCTCCACTCTACTGAGACTGCTCTTATCAAAGTGACTAATTACCTAATCTCCGCTAAATCCAAAGGTCACTACTCCATATTAATTCTCCTTGACCTCTCTGCTGCCTTTGACATCGTTGATCATGCTCTGCTCCTTCAAACTCTTCAATCGCTCATTCAGTGTCTCCTTTTCCAAGGATACCTCCTCCCCTCGTCCTGTCTCGGTTGGAGTTCCCCAAGGGTCTGTTCTTGGTCCCCTTCTATTTTCTCTTTATACTGCCTCTCTTGGTAAACTTATTGCCTCTTTTGGATTCCACTACCACCTGTATGCTGATGACACTCAGAAATACCTCTCCACCCCGGACCTCTCCCCTGCCGTCCTGCAACGTGTCACTGCTTGCCTTTCTTCCATCTCTGACTGGATGTCCTCACGCTTTCTGAAACTTAACCTCTCTAAAACTGAACTCCTTGTCTTTCCTCCTCCTAATACTGATCCTCCTCTCTCGCTCTCCCTTCAAGTCAGTGATATCCACATAAGTCCATCCCTGCAAGCACGCTGTCTTGGCGTCATACTTGACTCTGGTCTCACCTTTGAGTCTCACATCCAGTTTGTTGCCAAGTCCTGTAGGTTCCAACTCAAAAACATAGCCCGCATTCGCCCCTTTCTTACGCAAGATGCTACCAAGGAGCTTGTCCATGCTCTAGTAATTTCCCGCATGGATTACTGTAACCCTCTCCTGATTGGTCTCCCCAAAAGCCGTATTGCCCCGCTACAGTCTGTAGTGAATGCTGCAGCTAGACTGATTTTACTCTCTAGTCGGTCCTCTCACCCCTCTGCCAGTCCTTACATTGGCTCCCTCTATGCTATATGAGTCAATTCAAAGTGCTAACCCATACATTTAAAGCACTGAACAATTCTAGCCCCTCTTATATCTCTTCACTAATCCATAGATATGCCCCTCCTCGTACCGTCCGCTCTGCCCGTGACCACCTCCTGACCGCTGCTCCCACCTGTACGGCCAACTTGCGCTTGTAGGACCTCTCGCGGGCAGCTCCTCTCCTATACTTTGCCTACTGCCATCAGACTCTCCCCTAGTCTTCAATCATTTAAAAAGGGCCTTAAAACCCATCTCTTCAGGAAAGCATATTGCCTCCCAGAGTAATCTCTACCTTACATACCTGTCTCCTGCTCTCTCCTATGGGACAGTGCTTTGCACTCTCCTCCAGCTCTGCTTCACTTGATATTTCCTGTCCTAATGTTTCTAATACCCCACCTCCTATAGTCTCTAAGCTCGTTTGAGCAGGGTCCTCTTCAATCTATTGTTCCTGTAAGTTTTCTTGTAATTGTCCTATTTATTGTTACATCCCCCTTCTCAAAATATTGTAAAGAGCTACGGAATCTGCTGGCGCTATATAAATGACAATAATAATAATAATAATAATAATAATAATAATAATATAGTGCATCCTGCTGTCATCTCTTCCTGATCCTGCTGCTATTCACCTGATCTAAAAGAAAACATCTTCTTTCAATGCTCCCTGTTCTAGTTATGAGTCTCATGTCCTCATTAAAGGATCTTTCAGCAGTGGACAGGGGTCATTATGGGCACCCTGATTGGTTTGTGGCTATGCAGCCCCATACGCAGCAAACTACTATGCACCTTTCTATCTTGGACAGCATTAAGGTTTCAGCAGTTTCAGCTTCAGTAGCTCTTCTGTTTGATCGGACTAGACATCCCACAAGACCTGCTGTTTTTTAGATGCTCTTACCCAGTCAACTAGCCATCACTATTTGGTCGTTGTCGAAGTCACTCAGATTTTTTCACTTGCCCATTTTTCCTGCTTCCAATGCATGAAATTCAAGAACTGACTGTTCACCTGCTGCCTAATTTATTTCACCCCTTGACAGGTGCCATAACATTATGATCAATGTAATTCACTTCACCTGTCAGTGGATTTAATGTTGTGGCTGATCAGTGCACATTCTGTATGTAAATGTAAGCTTTATCACCGTGGAGCCCTGTGATACATTTCAATTCTGTGATTACTGTGAGTTGGACTGCTGTGGAGCTCTGTGATATATTTATACGCTGTACATTTCTATGAGTTTCAGTGCTGAGGAGGGAAGTATGGAGAGGGGCCCTTCTTCTATTCTTGAACTGGGGCCCTCTGGTTCATAGCTATATACCTAATGTACATCACATATTTGATATAAATATTACACTTTCTTTTATTTTCTCTTCAAATATTCGGCTTTTGAGTTGATCGCCATTATAAGCTTGGCGCACATACATATGAAACAACAACATGCACTGCTAAAGGACACGTCTAAAGTAAAATAGCATTATGCTTTAAATTATAGATTACCTTTAATTACAAAAAAGAAATATAGAGCTGTCAAAGTTCTCTGAAGATCCTTCATGAAAACAAAAATAGCTGCCACATTAGCTGTCTGCATTGTATTGGTGTGAAACGCAATACACTGCATTCTGCCTATAATTCGCACTCTTCGTCCGAGCAAAAAGATTCCGTTACAGTAAAGCATCTTTTATTAAAGAATCAAGATGCATCTGTAATGTGTTTCCCATAGCTGGGAATAAGATGACTCCTCACGGATAAAACATCATGATTACAACGGAGAGAGCTGTTTCTCTGAGGCATTGCTTGAGTTGAATAAGTATTTACTACAAATTATTATGTACCGGTCTTTCTCAAGTGGTTTTTTCTTTGTCTAAGAAGTTGTTGCATATTTGTATTCTGACTAACCCCCCCGAGTCTCGTAATGTTCTTCAGCAAAGGGGGATACATTAAAAAATATTCGTTTTTAGCCAACAATGTGTAATTACGGAGTTGAGTTGTTAACGGCTTACTGGTCCGAAATAGGGAAGCTGTGATTTTTTTTTTTTTAGACCTCTCTCTTTTTCCAACATAATTCACTCAAACTGTTTAAGCAAGTCCTCTAGGGTTAAGTGCTATTTGATTGATTTTATTTTATCCATTAACATGCAATTAGCCAAACCATTTTTTGCTGCCTATTTTATTTTTCTTGCTGTGGGATTGGCTTCATTTAGCTATTTTGATACTACGGAGAAATATGATTTGATGTGATCTAAGGGCATTGAAGAATGTTCTCCACGTGGTGCCAGTTTCAAATTAATTACTCACAATGCCCCTGAGTGAAATACTTTAACATCTTCACAGTCTTGCTCTTCATTAGAACAAAGGGCACTGCAACACATATATATTGAGTATTAGCACGGTTATTGCTCTAGAACCTTTGGATTTTATAGAAGACATAGGAAATGCTATTAGCTTCGTCTCATCTGTGCATCGTCTGGTCACTATAAAAAAATCAGAGGAATACAAATTACTAAATTATATTTTCCTTGACTACAATCCAAATGAATATAAATACGCTAAGCTGGCTGTAATGGTTATGGTGCCAGTTGTGTCCTAGCACAGTTCCATGTTAAGCTGTCAATCTATTTTAGTGCAGACTGACTACTTACCTGTGGCTTGTCATACATCCCAGCTGGAACCAGGTAAGTTAAATGTACAAAACTAGTTTGACTTCTTAATTTGGATGGCACCCGTTCGCTCCTTACACCATAACCACTAAAGTGAGTTCTGCTTTAATGTAATTGTGTCCATTATTTTCGTTCTAAATAATTGATTGCGCTTCTGTGTGACTTCAATTGGATAAAAACTAATTGCTTAATCCGACTTATCAGATCTGTTGATAAGCTGATATCAGTAATTAATATTGGCTATTGGTATGCATGTTGAGCATGGGAATGTATGTAGGGAGGTGAGTGTATACATCTATGCAAATATAGATTGACCTGTGTGTAAAATATAAAGGTGTGTGTGCAGGGCTGCCATCAGAAATTTTGGGGCCCCTGACACAGCTCAAGGCTTGGGCCCCCTGGTGCCTGCACCCGAGTCCGCCCACAGGGATGCAATGTCTGTACTGATTCTGGAGTGTGTATAGTGGATGAAGAATGTGTGTAGTGGATGCAGAGTTCGTGTGTTAAGTGGATGCGGTGTGTGTTTAACGGATGCAGTGTGTATAGTGGATGCAGATTGTACATTTGTGTAATGTATGAGGTGTATATTAGATGCAGAGTGTGTGTTTGTGTAGTGGATGTAGTGTGTGTTTATAGTGAATGCAGAGTGTGTATGTGTGTTTGTGTAGTGGATGTAGTGTTTGTGTGTATTAAATGTGGTGTGTATAGTGAATGCAAAGTGTGTGTTTGTGTAGTGGATGTAGTGTGTGTGTGTGTGTAGTGAATGCAGAGTGTGTGTAGTGGATGTAGTGTTTAGTGAATACAGTGTGTGGATGCAGAGTGTGTCTAAGTATAATGTGTGTATAGTGACTGCAGAATGTGTGTTTGTGTAGTGGATGTAGTGTGTGTAGTGACTACAAAGTGTGTGTTTGTGTAGGTACTGCAGAGTGTGTGTTTGTGTTAGGAAGTAGTGTGTGTAGTGACTGCAGAGTGTGTGTTTGTGTAAGGATGTAGTGTGTGTAGTGACTGCAGAGTGTGTGTGTGTGTGTGTGTGTTTGTGTAGTGACTCCAGAGTGTGTGTTTGTGTAAGGATGTAGTGTGTGTAGTGACTGCAGAGTGTATGTTTGTGTAAGGATGTAGTGTGTGTACATTTTAGTGAATATTGTGTGTATATGTTAGTGTATAGTTTGTATAAATGTTAGTGAATAGTGTGTGTAAATGTTAGTGTATAGTGTGTGTAAATGCTAGTGAATAGTGTGTGTAAATGTTAGTGTATAGTGTGTGTAAATGTTAGTGAATTGTGTGTGTAAATGTTAGTGTATAGTGTGTAAATGTTAGTGAATAGTGTGTGTATAAATGTTAGTGTATAATGTGTGTAAATGTTAGTGAATAGTGTGTGTGTAAATGTTAGTAAATAGTGTGTGTTAATGTGTTAGTGAATAGTGTGTGTAAATGTTAGTGTATATTGTGTGTAAATGCTAGTGAATAGTGTGTGTTAATGTTAGTGTATAGTGTGTGTAAATGTTAGTAAATAGTGTGTGTAAATGTTAGTGTATAGTGTGTAAAAATGTATGGGGCTGCAAAATGTGGGGGGAAAAGCCTACAGTTTTTTTCCCCCATCCATTAATTGTATTGTTTTATTCCCCCCACCCTGTATTTCACCTGTGGCCATGGAGGGGGGAGATCACATTGGCTGGAGCCCTGGAGCCGGAGGTTACTCTGCGCGGGCTGGGGCCGCAACACATGGCGGCGGGCACCTGGTCGCAGGGCTAAGACCCCTACGACTGTGGTATGTATGCCAGTGCATGCAGATACACTTAAAGGACCACTATAGACACCCAGATCACATCAGCATAATGAAGTGGTCTGGGTGCCAGGTCCCTCTAGTTTTAACCCTGCAGCTGAAAACATAGCAGTTTCAGAGAAACTGCTATGTTTCACTGAGGGTTAATCCAGCCTCTAGTGGCTGTCTCATTGACAGCCACTAGAGGAGCTTCCGCGATTCTCACTGTGAAAATCACAGTGAGAAGACGCTGAACGTCCATAGGCGGATCAAGGCGGAGAGATCCCCAGTGCCAAGGGAGTCCGATGCTGGAGAAAGGTAAGTGGTTAAGACACACACACACTCTCACAAACAGACGCATACACACTAGCTAACAAACAAACACATTTACTGACAGGCACACACTCAGTGACAGACATACACACATTCACTCACTCACAAAACACACATTCACTAACAGACGCACACAAACTAACACACTCAGTAACAGACACACACAGTAACACACTCACTGACACACTCTAACACACACACACACACACTCTCTCTAACACACAGACTAACACACACACACTCTAACACACACTCTAAAACTAACACACACACTCTAACACACACACACACTAACACACACACTAACACTCTAACACACACACCCTAACACACTAACACACACTAACACACACACACACACCACACACACACACACTAACACTAACACTAACACACACACACACACACACATTCTAACACACACACACTTTTTTTTTTAATTTCATACACACACACCCCCCAGCCTCCCTACCTTTGGGAGAGCTGAGGAGATTCCCTGGGGTCCAGTGGTGTCACCCGGCGGCCGGTCCTCTGGGCGGGCTGGCGGGCGCGCGAGGGAGCACTCTCTCCCTGGCTGAGTGCTTCCTGTTCAGCTCCCTCGCGCGCCGCGTACTGATACCGGAGCCGGAAGATGACGTCATCTTCCGGCTCCAGCATCAGTGCGGTGCACGAGGGAGCTGAAGAGGAAGCACTCAGAGGGGCCCTGAGGTGACCGGCTGCTGGGCCCCCCCAGGAGAAGAGGCTGGCCACAGCGGGTACATACCGGGTCACAGGGCGGCCAGGCCCCCTGCGACCCCGGTATGTACGCCACTTAATGTGGGGCCCGGGATGACCTGAGCAGTCCAGGCCCCCCAGGACCGCCGGGCCCATGACAACCGTTATGGTTGTCATGCCCTGATGGCGGCCCTCTGTGTCTTTATAAATGTGCTTTATTCTTTATAATTCTTCTCTCTTTTGCGCTCTTGGGTTATCATTGAATAGACTGCTTTATTAGAGTGTGAAGACCTTAGATATATGGTTAAATTTATCGCTGATTAAATGTGCTACAATCAATAACATCAAGTGAGTTATATAATAACACAGTGTCACTCTTCCTTTAAAAGGATATGACAATGCGTTTGGGTTTTTCCTTATTTATTTTGGGTCTATTACTTTATATTATTTTCATTGGCTAAATATCTCTCCCAATGCATCAGAGAATAAGCCCAATACCAGCTTTATTGTAGCAATGTAATCACGATATAGGCATTATGTTTTTTTTTTATATCCCCATCATTTAAATAAGGACCAGGGCCAGATTAAGAGCCCAGCGAGCCTGGTGCTGACAATTATGATGGACCTAATTACAGAATCTTATCGACAGAAAACACTTAAAACAGTCATACCTCCCAAGCATCATGTATCTGATGGAGATGGTGCTGGAGAGAAACTCACAGGATATAGCTTTCAGAAAACACCTACCCTTTGCTAATGTCTCGCTTTCATCTTTCAAGTAAATACCTACACCAGTTTTTTGTTCCCCTACATCCCTCTTTAGTTTACATACGTAAGCAAGAGCATGTGAAGAGTAGTAAACAATGGTCCTATTCCATGGGCATGGGCCTGATGCTGCAACTCCATCGGCCCTATGTTAATCCGGCCGTGATAAGGACCCTATGATGTTGGCAATAACAGGTTCCGCATTTTAAGGCACATTCCAATTCTCACTCCAAATTTTCATCTTGCATTTCTTCTATTGGATGAAGAGCCATGTAACTCCACAGTGGGCCAGCCATAGAGAACGGAATTTGTTGCTGAAACGTTACAATTTACTAGGTGTGGAAACATGCAATGAGCACAATGGAAGCTCCACGGTTTCTGTGATATTCAAACAAGATTCCCTCTTATCAATTTCTTAGTTGTTAAAGGCACACAACAAACATTCAATATTTTTTTAGCATTGTGCGATAAACAAAGGATAAGCATTACTTGGCCACTTGATCAATTCCTGACTTTGGATTTTTCGAAGGATGTATCTCTTGAAGCAGCATTCAAACTGGCCAGCAATATGAAAACGTAACTCAGCAATTCCTTTATATGTGCAGAGATTTATTAGTAAATATCCATGATTATAAAAGGTTTTATATGCTTCCTACAAATTCTGCATAAGAATCAAAATCACTCTATCAATTTTATAATCACATTAAATAATCTGAATATATTATATAAATACCTGCATAATACTATTTATATAGTTTATATAGTTTAGCACCATTAGCAAGACACTAGTTTAAATGATAAATAATAATATGCATTATTTCAATACTAGTCCTTACAACCATGAGGAGTATGGAGATAATGTCATATGAAATGTCTGTCTAGATATAAATTATCAAATTGCAAACCTGCTAAAGTTAAACTGACAGATGTAAATTGATCAAGACACATTTGGTTACATAGTTACATAGCTGAAGTTCAGCCTTTCTCACATATGTTTTTGCTGCTGAACCAAAATAAGGCAAAAAACCCAGTCTGAAGTGCTACCAATTTTGCAACAAACTAGGAAAAAATTCCTTCTTGACCCCAAAATAGCAGTGAGATGTCTCCTTGGATCAAGCAACTATTACCCCACTAATTAGAAATTATATCCCTGTATGTTATGTTTTTGCAAGTATGTATCCAATTTCAGTTTAAACATCTGTATGGACTCTGATAAAGCCACCTCTTCAGGCAGAGAATTCTATTTCCTTTTTGCTCTTACTGTAAAAAAAAAAAACTTTTCTTTGCCTTAGATGAAATCTCCTTTCTTCCATCCTAAATGTGTGACGTTGTGTCCTATGTATAGCCCTGTTTATGAATAGATTTCCAGATAATGGTTTGTACTGGCCCTGAATATATTTGTATAATGTTATCATATCCCCTCTGAGGCGCTGTTTATCCAAACTAAAGAGATTGAAATTTTTTTAACCTTTCTTTGTAACTAAAATGCTCCATTCCTTTTATCAATTTTGTAGCTCGTCTCTGCACTTTTTCTAGTGCCATGAGATCCTTCTTTAGAACAGGTGCCCAAAATTGCACAGCGTGGTCTTACCTGCGATTTATAAAGAGGCAAAATTATATTTCATCCCGAGAATTTATGTCCCTATTTATACATGACAAAACCTTAATGGCCTTAGCAACTGCAGATTGACATGGTACAGATGGACAGGTACCAGTAATACAAAAACCAACACTGGCGTAATGTGTAAAAACGTCTACCACTTAGATGTGGCTAAATAACTTCAAACTACACTTTTTGAACCTGCCCTTAGAGAAGGAAAAGAGGGCTAAGAAGAGCAAGATTTAGGTCAGCTCAGTGAACGCCATCAGCAGACATCTGTACCATCAGAGGGACAGAGATCATTAGATAATCAAGACCTCAGCATACAGCAGCCTTAACTCTAGAATCCTTCTTGGAATTTCACTAGGCACGGTCTTCTCACATAACACATATTGGTGGTGATGTTTGAATGTAATTTCTCTGGGGCTATAACCATTTCCTACAGGTACATTTTGCATTTAATAATACTGAAGTGGAAATGAATAAGTACATTCAATTTTGGGAAAGTCATCTTAGCACTAAGAGTCTGCATGGGACTATTTGTTCCATTAAAATAGCCAAGCTTGTCTATTTCCCTGATTATATTACTGAGTAAAATTGTGATTAACTGCCCTCTGACAATTAATTCAGTAAAGTAAAATCAAAGCTAATATAGTGATTGATCATTTGACATACCAATCTTACCTGTTATTATTCCTATCGAGGTGTAGAACTGTATCAAATAAAAACAAATTGCTGCATCTGTTGATATCAGTAATTAATATTTGCCATTGATATTCACCATATCAATTTAGGGCTGATGGTGTCATGGTTCTTACCACGACATCACCCCAGAAATGCCTAAGGAGGGATTTGAACCTGGGTACTTTGCAGTTTTGGGGCTGTAGTTTTGCCTCTGAGCCACCACATAGCGCATGAAATATTTTGAAGTCTACTCTTGCCTTGTATCCAGCACTTTGGGCTGGGCGTTATCAGAGACTGCTCCTGTCACTCATGGTCCACCTGTGGATGATTACTGATTAGCCAGGTATAAAACACTGCCTCTCCCTGAGAGCAGTGTTAGTTCATTGAATCTGGGTCTTGTATTGCTGTTTCGTGTTCTCCTGTTGATTCCTGACCTTGGCTTGTTATTTTGTGGATCCTGACTTCTGGAATCTTCTGACCTCGGCTCTCTACTGGTTTATCCTGATTTCTGGCACCCACTGACCTTTGGCTTACCCAGGGCCGGATTAAGAGCACAGTGGGCCTGGTGCTGGCCTAATTACAGAATCTTATCGACCAAAAACACTAAAACAGTCAGACCTCCCAAGCGTCATGTATCTGATGGAGATGGTGCTGGAGGGAAACACATACTCTGTGTTAATTTCTCTCTAATTTATGCTTTCATCTTTCAAGTAAATCCATAACCCTTAACAGCAGTGTCCAGTGAAGCAGGAAGTCAATGGGCGGGGTAAAAGGGTGTGACACTGGCGCGAATCACGTGACAAGATCTGCCAAAAGGGGTGAACATGCCCAAAAAGGGGGCATGTTTGTCCAAAGAATTGGAAGGTCAGCCTGGCATGAATGCATGTCAGGCTGCCTGCCAATCCTGCAGGCTGTCCAACTAAGGGCATACTATGCAGGCAGCACCTTGAGGTTGACATAAATGCGTCTAATGATGCGCTCACTCCATTCTTTCTAAGGACTGTCCCCTAGCACTCGCTGGTCCACTTGTCTCCTTACCTTCTTACTAGCAGGCAGAAGTTTCTGGTATATAGTCTGAGACAGAGAAAAGGTGTCTGTAGTGAGTGTAGAAGAAAGAGGACATGCCACAGTGTTAGAGAGACCAACGTCTGCATTACCTAAACTAGCCAGTGCACACAAGTTTTGTTCCCATACATCCCTCTTAAGCTTCCAAACTTAAAGGGACACTATAGTTACCAGAACAACTACAGCTTATTGTATTTGTTCTGGTAAGTAGAATCATTCCATTCAGGCTTTTTGCAGTAAACACTGTCTTTTCAGAGAAAATAACTCCACTGGCCGCTCCTTAGATGGCTGCTAGAGGTGCTTCCTGGAGCAGTATTGCCAAGTGTGCAGCACTGTCATTCAGAATCTCCACCCTCTGCATGCAGACACTGAACTTTCCTCATAGAGATGCATTGATTCAATGTATCTTTATGAGGAGATGCTGATTGGCCAGGGCTACGTTGGACTTGTGCTGGCTCTGCCCCTGATCTGCCTAGTTGACAGTCTCAGCCAATCCTATGGGGAAGTATTGTAATTTGCTCAGACCACCACTTCTGAGCCAGCAGCTGCAGAATTGAATACAAGTAATATTTTACTATATTTAGGGAGGCAAGAAGGGGCCAGGGTGGTGGTTTTAACATAATAGGGTCAGAAATACATGATTGTGTTCCTGACTCTATAGTGCTCCTTTAAGCAAGAGTATGTGAAGAGTAGTTAAGGTTGCCACCTTTCTTGGAAAAAAATACCAGCCTTAATCATTTGTGTAATTAATTAGTTATGCGTAAATCACAAGGAGTGACATCAGAGAAAATTCTGTAAAATCACCAACAAACTACTCACAGTTTGATTCTGCTGTATAGATGGATTGCTCCCAGTGTCTCCCTGTCTCCCAGTGTCTCAGTCTCGCAAGTCACCCAGTGTCTCAGTGTCCCTATGTATCACAGTGTCAGTGTCCCCATGTCGCCCAGTCCCCTAGTCTCCCAGTGTCTGTGTCCCCATTTCTCCCAGTGTCCCAATGTCTCAGTGTGTCCCCATGTCACTAGGATACTGGGGACACTGAGAGGCATGGGGACACTGAGACATTTAGGGAAACTGGGAGAAATGGGGATACTGAGACACTAGGGACACAGACACTGGTAGACATGGGGCACTGAAACATTTGGGGAAACTATGACACTAGGGACACAGACATGGGAACACAGACACTGGGAGACTAGGGGACACTGGGAGACTAGGGGACAGTTGTGGACATAGACATGTGGACACTGGGACATATAGGGACACTGGGAGACATGGGGACACCAGGCATACTGAGACACTAGGAACACAGACACTGGGAGACATGGAGACACTGAAACATTTGGGGACACTAAGACACTAAGGACACAGACACTGGGAGACTAGGGGACACTGGGAGACTAGGGGATACTGGGAGACAGACACTTGGGGAGACATGGGGACAGTTGTGGACATAGACAGGGGGACACTGGGACACATGGGAACACTAGGCACACTGAGAGACATGGGACACAGACACTGGGAGACTTGGGGACACTGAAACACTAGGGACACTGGCTGGGGGACATAGTGTCTCCGTGTCCCAATGTCTCCCAATGTCCCCATGTGTCTCAGCATCCCCATGTGTCCCCATGTTTTCCAGTGTCCCCAAGTGTCTCCATGTCCCCAGGTCTCCCAGTGTCCCCAGGTCTCCCAGTGTCTGTGTCCCCATGTGTCCTAGTGTCTGTGTCCCCTAGTGACAATGTCCCCATGTGTCCCCTAGTGTCTGTGTCCCCATATGTCTCCATGTTTTCCAGTGTCCCCAAGTGTCTCAGTGTTCCCAGGTCTCCCAGTGTCTCTGTCCTAGTGTCTCAGTGTCCCCTAGTGTATGTGTCATCATGTGTCCCCTAGTGTCTCAGTGTCCCCATATGTCCCCTAATGTCTCAGTGTCCCCATGTGTCCCCTAGTGTCTCAGTGTCCTCATGTGTCCCTGCTGCCTTTCCCCCCCATCCCTCACTTACCTGAGCTGTAGAGCTGCTGTCTGGACTCTCTGTGCTATGTAGCTGCTCCCCCACGTATCAATGAGTAGTAGAAAGAGTCAGGGATATTCTCTAACTTCCTATCCCTGCCTCTCTCCACACACAGTGACCCCTACTGGCCAGTTTTGGTATTGCAGAGTAATTTCCAATTATTCTGAGAAAATTACCTGCATTTGTATTGCCGGTATTACTGCAATACCGGCACGGCCAGGCAGCCTCAAATACCATCTGTGCCATTAAAATACCAGATACCAGTCAGGTGGCAAACCTAAGAGTAGTGTGTAAAAAAAAAAATGTAATTTTTTTTTTTTTTTTTAAATGGGCCTATTCCATGGGCTTAGGCCTGGAGCTGCAGCTCCATCAGCCCCTATGTTAATCCGGCCCTGGGCTTACCCACGACAATTCTCGTGTTTATGTCCGTATCTGTACTGCAACTTGGAGCATCATCCTGCACAGCTCCCGTGCACAGACTCACAGGCCAGATGAGTTCTTACCTGACCACCTTGGCCTGTGTTTAATTGCAAGGGTGAGCATATCTCTGCATACCAGACTCCCATTAAAGTAAGCCGTGACAAAATGAACTGACCATATGGAGTCTGCAGAGACGTGCACCCTACTGTCCCAGCAACTGTCTAGCCTGTCCCAGACTGTTTCAGAGCTGCAGCGAGAAATTCTGTTTCTTAAAGGCACAGTACGCCCAGCTCTGGAACCTGCTTATCCAGAACCCTGTGTCATAATGCCTGACAGGTTCGATGGTTCCCGTTCCACTTTCTTGATGTTTAAGATGGATTGTGAACTCCTGTTTGCCTCGAAACCCAGAACCTATGCCACCGACTTTATCAAGGTCCATTCTGCTATCAATGTACTTTCAGGATGGATTAAGGCATGGGCATACCAGAAGCTGCAGGAGAATAGTACTGTCTTGGACACCTGGGAGTCGTTTATGTCCGCAATGGACTCACAGTGCTTTGCTTCTAAGAAGACTACTCTCAAGCCTGCTCCATGTACCCGCAGATCTGTTACCTAGAGAAAAGGACTTTAAACACACATACCAAGAACCTCCCCCTCCCCCCCTTCAGGGACCCACCTTGTAACCCTGTTTATACTTAAGCTAGCTTTGAAACTCCAGTGCACATGGAGGAACCCATGGAGATCGGATTTACCCGAACTAGGTTGCCTCCCAAGGAAAGAGACCGTAGGAGAGTCCATGGCCTGTGTCTATACTGTGGGGAAAGAGGGTATTTCACCTCTCTGCCCAACTTGTCCACCTAGGCCAAGACCCCTTCTGTTGGGTACCCTACGGACTCATCCTGTAATCCCGGCAAGACAGCCTGGAAAGTGCCAGCCCTTTCCCCGTTCTGTGACACCAAAGGGTACCCAAACTATTACATTCAATGTTACCAGTGTCCCTCAGGAACCTGCAACCAGTACCCCTGAGGAATCTCCACCTCCTGCTCCAGAAACATCCGTAACTCTTCCTGAGGGCACTTCTGTTCAAGTAAGCACCATCATCACTTCCTGCCTTGCCAAGAAAGTTCTGCCACCTGACTGCACGTATGCCTCAAATGGCACAGTTATATGCAAGCAGGATCTCGAAGTATTGAAAGCTGCGAATGCCTCCCCTGTGAGAACTACTAGAGCAAAAGCTACGGTAGGTGCTGTGTTTCCATCTAATCTGGTAGAAGGCTGTACATTATATATTTTATGTGTGGCCCAAAACAGTTGCTCTGCATTAAATGTGGCCCAGGAAAACCAAAAGTTTTGACACCCATGGTGTAACTGAAAAGGGCTGTGCTAAGAGGATGAGACAGAGGGCAGAGCTACGCCTCATGGCAGAATTAGAGGGACACTATATAGTTACTAAAAAAAATTTAGGTAAATGAATCAGTTTTGGTGTATAGATCATGCCCCTGTAGTCTTACTGCTTAATTCTCTGCCATTTAGGAGTTAAATCACTTTGTTTATACAGCTCTAGTCACACCTCCCTGCATGTGACTTGCACAGCCTTCCATAAACACATCCTGTAAAGTGTGATCTAATGTTTAAACTTCCTGTATTGTCTATTACATTTAGAATTTCTTATCTCCGCTCTGCTGATAGCCTGCTAGACCTTCCAGGACCCGTGTGTTTAAAGGTCAAATTATGCAGGAGATAAAAAAAATATCTAAAGTAAGCTAACATCTGATGAAAATGTTGTTGTTTTTTCATATAGACTGTGAGTTACATCCAGGGGAAGTGTGGCTAAGGCTGCATAAACAGAAACTAAAGTGACTTAACTCCTAAATGACAGAAAATTGAGCAGTTAAACTAAAGTTGTTTTGATGGCTATAGTATCCCTTTAAAGTGATTTCAAGTAAAATGGTGTTACCCTAAAGTGAGCTAAGAGGGGGAAGAATTGGTTAAAGTTAATCACCACTCTATAATCATCTCTATACCCGCAAATTAAATACTGTCCTGTTGACCTGATAGTGACTTTCTATTGTGAAAAATTGTTACTTGTAGAATAATATGCCAATAGTATGGCCTGATAAAAGCCCTTTACTGGGCTGAGACATTGCATGTCTGCTTTCAATAAATCTGTCTTTCAGGGGCTTCACTTGTGTGGGATCCTTTTTTGTGCTTGTCTTAATTAATTCATATTGCAGTAATGAACATGCTGGTTTGAGAATGCATTTCCTATTCGTACATCATTAAATCATTAAATAGAAGGCATATTGGTCTTGTGGTTACTCCTTACTTTATGCATTTGTGTGTGGGGTTTTTTTTTTTTTTTTCTTAGTTATGAGTGATAAGGCACAGTAGCCAGGCCATCATTTGGTCATAAATCTACTTGTATTTTTTTTTAAACTGTACTTTCTTCAATGTCCCACGTTGTGTTCATCACTTTCTGGCTAGCAGGAAATTAATAACGAACAGGGGTCAATGTGTGTGATGGGAGTCAAAGGCTGCATTGCTTTGCTCCCTTGGCTAAACACACCGCATTTCTCATTTTGATAGTGAGTAAGTGGGCACTTGCCTTAATTTGACAGCATGTCTCTTCAGAGCTTCCCCGGAGTGTGCTCTTGACTGCCAAAGTTCGGTCACCTGGCACTCACTTAGTAGATGGTTTCCGTGCTCATATTTCATCTTGGCACATGATTTTTGCGAAGTTTATGTAGATACTACAAGATTTTTTTTTTTTAATAATTTTTTATTTTCTTCAGCTATGTAGAAGGTGAATTGATCAGTGCTTCCATGATGTTAACGTAAACAGTTATAATTGCCAGGTGGTTATTAAGTGAGGAAGGAATGGTCTTGGTTTTTTTTCTACGACATTCTCCTAAAGAAACAGACATTTCTTGTAACTCGCTTGTTCTTGACCTTCATCATGACCTTGAAGAGTCATTTTGGGTGTCAAAGATCTAAGCAGTGAAATATGTAGTGCTGATAGCCAAGTTGCATATTTCTTTCCCCAAATGTGACGTATCAAGACTAAAACTTGAACTTTGATTTCTGTTCACCATGTTTCACGGCTAAAGAAATATAGTGCATTGTCACTTCATGTTTGACATTTTAGAATGGTCATTATAATATTTAAAACTTACACTTTGGTCTCTATTCCATGAGGACATATCAATAAAATAGTGTGGTGTGTGTGTGTTGCAAATACATTTTCATGTTAAAGGGGAACTGTCACAAGAGTTTTTAATACCATCTTTATAAATAACAAATATATATGTGAGGGTATAAAAAACTAAATTAAATGTAGAAATATCTCTTGATCCGGCAAATGGGCTCCTGCTTCTTAGCTCCCTGTCAATCATTGTTCTAAGCTTTGTCCTTTGCACCTGGCAATTAGCATAGAAAAAGCATCCAGGCATGTCCTAAAAGCCTTGTCCCTTCACTCCATTCTAATGTATACTAATCACCTGGGATAAGACGTGAAGGCTTGTTTGGCAATTAATGCAAGTATCCAACTAACACAGCGGAGTCATGTGGACAGTGCTGTGATCACTCTGATCAGTATAGTGGTACTGTTCAGTATTTTTGAGGTGTGATTTAAAAGTTTTTTTATAAAAATGAATCCTCTTGTTATTTTTAAAAAAAATTGCTTTCTTTTCATCTTTTCTTGCTCTTTCTGATCACCCTGCTGTCTATGGTCTGTCTGATCAATCTGACCTTTTCCTTACTGTATATGTTGGTGTTCTAACTAATGTTTGTGTTAACCCTTTCAGTGCTGTTTAGATCTGATCACAGCTTTTTATTTTCATCAGTCTGCTGTTATTTTTAGGGTGAGGTGTAGGGTTTACTTTGTTGGGTGAATCTGAATACTGGATGATGGGTTGAGGGATGTTTGCTAGTAGACATCATGGCACAAGTACCATACAATGCCACAGAAGAGGCTTACATCATTCTCACCCGTGATTTAGACAGTGACAACCTTATCACTGACTAATGGCATGTGATAGAGCCCCTAAATGAGCATTCTAGTGATGGTGCCCCCAGCCTACCACCATCTAGAATGAGGTCCTCAGAATATCCAGCAATGTCTGAGAATTGGGTACCCCAAATTTAACCCTGAATATCTAACCATGAAATGCCCCCATTTACAGCATTTCCTGGCATCAGAATTTCATTTTGTGAGCCAATAAACTATGTAAACCTGATTCAGACAGATACTATGTTTGAGAATATGGCTATCAAAGTTATATATGCCAGTCATTATCTGTCAGGTTCACAACAACATAAGGTAAACACCTCGCACCCCACTGACCTGAGAGAAGTGAAACGGGTTTGGGAACTGGCCTTATTAATGGGTATAGTAAAAACCATCATACTTTCCTAATGGAACACCTGTCTGAAAAGTTTTCATAAAAGGACACCCGTGACAGAACACCTGCATAGCTGAATCACTGATGAAATTTAGGAGATGGAATAAAAGTGTTCATGCTATGGGAAAAAAAATAATAATTAGAGATTATACCTGGACATTTCACATTGATGAGGAAAGAGCCATCTTGATCCACCAGGATGCCCTGATTCTGTTGGCACAAATCTCAAGATTGTGTGGGATCTCCTGCTACCCTTGATGAACAAAGGCTACCATCTATGGGTCCACAATTATTAAAGCAGCAATTTATTTTTTTAAATGTATTTATCTCTGAAACCCTAACTCATATCTCCCAACATTTCAAATAGACAAAGACTTCTTAATGTTAGGTGTGGAATTGTGGGTCTAGCCAGGGGCTGGGCAGTGCTGAGAAATTGTAGGTGACTTACTAATAACAATGTATGCAACTACAATGTAATTTAGGACAAGAAAATGTATCTTCGTTACACAGACTGATTTCTAAACACATTTTTAATAGTTTACACATTACTGGGAGTATTATTGCTGTGGAGCTCTGTTATACACTCAGACACACCAACCATATGGAGAAAACCAGGACTGAAAGATTTAGGTCCAAAATAGGTACTGTCCCTCCTAAGTAGGGACACATGGGAGGTATTCCTTAGCCTGTGGCACAGTGCACAAAAAATACAAAGGTTTCCCCAAAAAGCACAACACCCCTGTAACGGACCGTTTTGCCCAAAAGAGGTTAAAAACCGTTTAGGTGATATTCCCCTTTTTCAGCTGCACCGACCGCTACTGCAAGCACCAATCTCCTGAACTGCAAACCCACGAATTCACCAACTCCCGACCTGCATACCAAGGGAATACTCGAAACTCCCGAACTGGAGACACACTAATAGCTGCTAGCAGACGAACAGGAAACCCCCCCCCAAGCGGCTTACACTTCTGGCAATCAGTCTCTAACAGCATACAGTAAATCCTCCCCCAACAATGAGACGACACTTCACTTTGAGGGTTAAGCAGGAACTGATTTACTGGGGCTAACTGCCCGGCTTTTATGCAGGTCTCCCACCTGGTGGACACTCCCTTAGGGGACCAAATGGGAGAATGGGACACAAAGGGTAAAAGGACCAATCACACTTACACATTTCAACCATCCCACAATGCATCACAATCCCTCCTCTCTGCTCTGGAGATAATTGAGAAGTAATTCAATTATCTCCAAAGACCAAAGGCAAAACTCCATTAACCACATGGCAGAAAACAAACAGTAAAAAACATAAAATTACCTACAGTTACATTCAGTACATAAAACATACGTTCTACATATCCCCAGATAGCTCAGGTCTGAGCGCACATTATTAAGCGAATGGCGCTCAGACCACACGAATACAGTTTAATCGCCATGGAGCCAAAGTCTTTACACAGTCAGTTTCATGTGAATGGGCTCCATGGGATTCCTATCTGGGGTACAACACACTCAAACAAAACTACCCAACACTGGGCCGTTCATGCACTTTCACCGAACAAGAAGGGAGGTTGGCGGCTTCAGCAGTGTTCGCGCAAAACTGTGTCCGATTTCAGTTCCATGAATTAAGCATCGAACACCTCTGTGCATTCGCATGTTTAAAATGGCCGCGACCTCGTGTTCGTGATACGAATGGCGGCCACCCAGCATTCGTCAATTAAGCTGCGGTTAACCGGAGGTTAATTGCCGGCACACTCCAGCTCCCAGGTGGTCTATTCATTTGTGCGGTAGATTGAATCTACTGAACACCCGGCAGAAAAGCACGAATAAGTCTTTTCTGCAGGGAAAAAGATGTCTTTTAACATGGGGCCATGGTCCAAAGGCAGCAGGTGAGCAACCAGGCTTCTCCAGTGTACAGTGGTGAGGATGGTTTTGCCACAACCTCCTTAATGTGACAATGAAGTGCTGGCCCTCTTGTAAACTGACAAAGATGTGTACATGCTGTCGAGAATACATGATAAAAGTACAGTGCCCGTGTATATCAGGAGCAGGGATGCACAAACCAAAGTGCATTGTTGAGTACAGCAAGTATATTGAGGGAGTAGATTTGGATGATTGGTTTATACAGTCTTATCTGGTTCAGCACAAGACCAAATCTGGCTTCAAACAAATTGCCTTATACTTAACACTGATGGCAGTCTAAAATTTTTACTTGCTGTACAATGAAGCAGGCACAGGAAGCCATGTATTTTTCTAGAATTTACACTAAAACTTTCATTTTGTTTAACTAGCCATTTAATCCTACCACATATAAATCAGATGTCCAGAGATTTTTTTTGGCAAGTATTTTCCTTTATAGGATC
>OW240922.1:16604516-16624097 GCA_933207985.1 Pelobates cultripes | reverse complement strand
ATCCCCAGAGAGTGTCAAATTTATTAACAAAATTGAGTTAAGGTGGGCTCTTGTTACTATTGCCATTCCTGCCCAGCTCCACCTGGCATATGTGTTACAGAGGTAAACTATAGTCAAATGACTCTGTATGCCACTTGAGTTCCTGTATATTTCTGGATTATGACCTCAGTCTTCAAATTACTGTAAGCTGCTAGTACCAATTTATTGGCTTGTTATAAAGATGGAATACACTGACAACTGGATGCCCTAGCCTTGGCCTGTCCCTTTTAACTTAAGCCCAGACACTGTAAGTTTATGATAATATGACTACACAAAACAACTCAAAATACCCCATTTGGAATATGCATGGTTGCCTAGTTTTGAAAATGTCATGCCATTATAAGGGAAATGTTATCACTCAGTCTACCACACTTTCTCAAAATAGGCTCAGAAAAGTGTCAGATTTCCAACTTTGAAATGGGCATGTAATATAATGGCCTTGTAACCTCCCAAATAAACCTGACATACTAGAAAATGGAGGCACTGTTAAGATGTTAACCCTTACTCAACGTTCTTTGTTAAGGAGTTTAAAGAACCCGTGCTTCTCTTTCTAATTTTACACTATAAAGACATTTTAGACTTCCTGTTGACAAACCCTGCATTGCCCAAAGCTAATTTATACATTCATGGTTAATCTTTGAATTTGTGCCCAAACTGTTTTTATTGAACATCCAAATTGAAAATGTAGGAATTAGCCCTATATTTTGCAATATAGAGGCTAGTGATAACCACATATTGTGGTAGAGTTCATGTTATTAAATTACGGTAAACTTGTAGAATTGTTGGTCCAATTCCAGTCTGACCTCTTCACTGGGAAGTAATAATGGTCAAATTACTTTATCATTCCATATCCCTGCCTGTCCACCTACAGCTATGTACTTATAACATCACAAAAAGTATTGTGCCCTTTAACCTCTGGCTATGACCAACAGCAAAATAAACAGTCTATTCCATTATCTTAACAGCGTTCTCTGATATCCGACTCTAAATGAGTTTTTAGAAATTCTTTTATCAAGAAATTCTTATTGCGTTTCTACACAGCTTCTCTCCAAAATAATCTCATCACTACATATACTGCAGAATTGGGGTAATGGGATTATTGTGGATGCTAGCTGTGTTGTTTGTGTCCTATTTTTTTTTATACGTATGTTAGCACTCTATACCAAACGTTCAAAAAATATCTTATTTTTTTTAGTCCTCCAAAGAGGCAGACACTTAAAACCTGTAATGGTCCAGAAATTCCAAATTACAGCTTTGGCTGTTCATTCTCTGAATTTGAAAAGTTAAAATAGGGGAGGGGGAACGAATCTAGGCTTATTTGTTTCTGTACTTTTCCATTCAAAAAGCTAAAAAAAAAATATATATATATATATTTTTTTTTTAAAGCTTTAGAATGTTTCTTGGGGATTTTTTTTTTTTTTTCCCTTTGGAATAAGGCAGTCTTCTGCAAACATTGTTAAAAAGCCAAATGACAGTCAGCCGAACATGCATCAAAAACAACTTTTGTTGTCAAGAATATAGAGAAAAATATAAAATAAACAAACTTGTTTGCGGTAAGATATTTTTATATTTATTGATAACCTGTTATCAATGGATTCCATTCAGCAAGTGCAAGCAGTACTTTAAGATAATTTTAACTTTCTAAGAGACAGTTGAACGTGAAGGACAAAATGTATTAAAAATATTTGCCAAGCAAAATGATTCATTTTGAAAAGCTGGATGGAGTGTTTGGAACAATTCATTTTTTTTTTTTTCTTTAAACTGGCTGTTTTTATGAAAAGACAAAATGCAAAAATAAAAATAGAAAAACTATGCATAAATAAAAAGGAAGGTAAAACGCCTTACTGCCAAACATATACAAAGTAAAAGCACTATTTTGTTTGTGGAGTGCCATTAAGTAAGTTTCTCTTTTTTTTTTTTTTTATATTTACGGAGCAGGTTCAGACTACTTCAATGAATGTTCTATGACTGCTCCGCAACTTTCAGACTTTGAATAAATGTACACGCTCACATCTTTTGATCAATGTATACATTCAGTGCTGTTGAAAATGTTGGCACTATAGAAATATAAAGAATTGGTTTCCAAGACACGTTAGGGTTTGTGGTTCTATTGAAACTAAGGAATATACTTCTAAAAAATGTCTCCTGTAGTCAGGGCAAGATTAACAAACCACTCTTCACATGCTCTTGCTTAACCCCTTAGGGACTGAGCCAAATGTACACGTTGTGATCAAAACATAAACAAAAACTGGCATTTGCGCTATGTCTGGTCAGGCGTAATTCGCCTCTTTCATATTATGTGCACCCACACTTATTATATATCATTTTATTCAGGGGAAACAGGGCTTTCATTTAACATCAAATATGTAGGTAATAAAACAACTTAATATGAATAAAATATTAAATGGGAGAAAATAAGAATTTAAAAAAAAATGTTTAGTTCTACATGACATTCTAACTGTGACATAATACTGCTTGACTTTACTCCAATAAAATACACATTTGTATTCAGCGATGTGTCATGTGTAAAACAATACCCTGTATGTACAGGTTTTATGGTGTTTTGGGAAGTTACAGGGTCAAATATAGCCTGTTATATTTTTCAGTTTTTTTCACATTGAAATTTGCCAGATTAGTTACGTTGCCTTTGAGACGGTGTGGTAGCCCAGGAATGAGAATTACCCCCATAATGGCATACCATTTGCAAAAGTAAACAACCCAAGGTATAGCAAATTGGTTATGTTCAGTCTTTTTTAGTAGCCACTGGCCAAAATTGAAGATTATGCTAGCTTCAGTGTACAGATAATCTTAATTTTAATAATGACAGGAGGCAAGTATTTTGCATAATCTTTCTTTACTAACTCCATAGCAGCAAAGAAAAGAGTGACATAACTGAGAACCAATCACAATGCGGTATAGAGTATGAGAGGTGTAACGTATGACATCATTTCCTCTTTAAAGCATGCGACATCACAAGATCACAATGCAGAAACAATAAAGATAACGTATAACATGAAAATAGAACATAAACGTATGAAGAATTCTTGACAGGGAAGAGTTCTTGATGTCAAGTGACGATCTTCCATGACAAGACGATGATGATATCTTGAAGGAAGTCTTCAGTGTCCTGATTCATCTGGTTAAACTAAAACGAGAATGTAAAAGGGTATTAGATTCCGGAGATGGTTGTGTAAAACAACGAGATGTCTATCCCTTATGATTAAGTAACCATCATACTGCAATAGAGCGAATACATTCCTCCCATCTATTGATGCTACCTAAGCCATCCCACCCATATGAAATATCTGTATTAATTGTAAGAAAACAACTTTGGCATTTAGCACAAATAACATGTGAATAAAGAGATAGAAATATACATGAAGGCAGAGGTGGGGAAAAGCGAAAGAGAGCAGGGTGGGAAAATACTTGCCTCCTGTCATTATTAAAATTAAGATTATCTGTACACTGAAGCTAGCATAATCTTCAATTTTATCACATGACAGGAGGCTTCGTATTTTGCAATTTCAACGCTGAGTAAGTAGAGCAAAAGCTGGATTAGATGGAGGACGGAAATAGAACGTCCTAAAGGTGGATTCTCTGGTCCAGTCCGCCGCTCGTAAAATATCTGGAAGGGAGGCCCCCGCCGCGTAGGCAGAAGAGGCCGCGGCCCCTCGGACTGAGTGTGCACCAAAAGCCTGGTCTATCCCGGCGAGGGCTAATAGCCATCTAACCCATCTGGCCAACGTAGTAACCGAGACTGGAGCGTAGGGGCGGACGTAAGAGATGAGAAGTTGGCGATTGGAAGTAGGCCGCAACGTCGCGGTGGCTTCCACGTATCGACGAAGAGTAGAGACCACACAGAGTTGTGGGTCTGAGGGAAAAAAGGGGTAAAAAACAGAGGAAGAGTCAGATTTCGTGCGTCTAGAGATCTGGAAGGTTACTCCCGCTGGGCAGAAGGTAAATGCGTCGGCATCGAAAGCGCGTACATCGGACACCCGACGAAAGGAAACTAGGCAGAGTAGGAAGGTGAACTTTGCCGTAAGCTGGCGGAGTGATAAGTTCTCATTAGGGGGCCAGTCCCGTAAAAACTGTAAGACTATGCCAACGTCCCAGAGTCTCGAGTATTTGGGTTCCGGGGGGCGCCGAAGGCGCATGCCACGGAGGAGTCTACAGATGAGTGGGTTCTGGCCCACTGGTGTCCCTTGAGTCGGCGTATGAGCCGCTGAGATGGCTGAACGTATCACGTTAATGGACCGGTATGACTTCCCGGTTGTGAACAGAGAGGTGAGGAAATTCATGATGGATGGAATAGGTGCCGTAAAGGGATTGAGATCCCGTCCCAGACACCAAGTAGTCCAGCAGTGCCATGCTGATAAGTAGCACCTCCTTGTTCCTGGCGCCCATGAGTCCCATAGGAGCTCTCTAGTTTCCTGCGATAAATCCTCGGTTCGCCAGGAACCCCTGAAAGAGTCCAAGCCACCAGGGGCAGTCGGCCCTCCTGGACCAGCGGATGGGGTAGTCCCATCGGGTTCCTGAGAATGGATGGAGTATCTGGTAGGAGGAGGGGATCCTTGTTCGAAAGTTCCAGAAGATCCGGGAACCATGGTTGGCTTTGCCATAGAGGTGTGATGAGGGTCAGTATCACCCTCTGCCTGCGGATTCAGTGGAGAACCCTCGTAATCATTGAGAATGGGGGGAAGGCGTAAGCCCCGTGTTGTGGCCATTGTTGCAGAAACGCGTCGGTTGCTAGACTCTCCGGATCTGGGAGCCAACTGAAGAAGTCCTTCGTCTGACGGTTGTTGCGGGAGGCGAATAAGTCCAGGGAGAAGGGGCCCCTCTGTGCATCTAGCATCGTGAAAACGTGAGGGTCTAGTTGCCAGTCGCTGGCGTCCCTCCAGTGGCGTGAGTACCAATCTGCTGTCGTGTTGGTCTCTCCTGGTAAGTGTTCCGCTAATAGCGTGATGTTGCGAGGCAGACAATAATCGAAGATTTCCTTCGTGAGTTCTACTAATGCTTGGGAGCGGGTGCCTCCGAGTCGGTTGATGTATCTTACCGCCGAGACGTTGTCCATCCGGAGAAGGATGCAGCAGTTGGATCGTTCTTTTGCCAGACTGCGAATGGCGAACGATCCCGCCAGGAGCTCCAGACAGTTGATGTGCATCGAAAGTTCTTGGGGAGTCCACACTCCCCCCGTGGAGGAGGTGCCGTCTGTTGCTCCCCAACCTGAGCGGCTGGCGTCTGACTCCAATATGAAGTCTGGTTGGTTTCCGAATATCGCCCGGCCATTCCAAGCCTGCATGCAGTTCAGCCACCAGTGCAGTTCCTCCCGAACCTCGTCCGACATGGGGACCGGCTGGTCGTATGTTGGGTCTTTGCGAAGGAACTTTGTCTTGAGGCGTTGCATGGCTCTGTAATGCAGGGGTCCAGGAAAGATGGCCTGGATGGATGACGAGAGAAGGCCCACTATTCGTGCTAGTAGACGTAAAGGTATGGATGTCAGTCGAAGTACCTTCCGAATTTCTCTGCGGATGGTGGCAATTTTTGCGGCCGGGAGGCGTAGCGTGCACGATATTGAGTCTATCTCGAACCCAAGGAATTCGATCGACTGAGCAGGAGTCAGTGATGACTTGGGGCCGTTGATAACGAAACCCAGTGAGTCGAGGAGGTGTACGGCGTAGTCTGTATGTCTCTTTAGGGTCCTTGCATCCTCGTCGAATATCAAGATGTCGTCGAGGTAGACGATGCATCTTATGCCTTGGGCCCTTAGTCTCGCCATTACCGGCTTCATCATTTTGGTGAAACACCATGGGGCCGAACTGAGGCCGAACGGGAGACAGGTGAATTGCCAAGGTGTCCCGTGCCAGTAGAAGCGGAGGTATGAGCGGCTCCTTTCGTGCACCGGTATGGTAAGGTATGCGTCCTTTAGGTCTAGACGCGTGAACCAATCGTTGTCTTGCAGTAGGTCCCGGAGAAGATGGATACCCTCCATTTTGAAGTGGCGGTACACCACATAGGAATTGAGCTCCTTGAGGTTGATGACGGGACGGAATTCCCCAGTTTTCTTCCTGACTAGGAAGATATTGCTGTAGAACCCGGTTGAGTCCGGAGCTGGTTGGATGGCACCCTTGGAGTGTAAGTCCTGAAGTTCCATGTCTATCAAAGAAGCGTCTGCCCGTGAAAACTGAATCGGGCGAGGTGGTGCCTGTTGGAGTGGCCTTGTCTCGAACTCTATTTGATAGCCCCGCACCGTCCGAAGTATCCATGTGTCGGAGGAGAGGTCTGCCCAATTCTGGAAAAAAAGAGAAACACGACCTGCGATATGGCAAGGGGTTAGAGGTAGTATAGAATGGTAACTTACCATTGGAGAATCTCGCTCGGGAGCGTCCTCGGCTGCCACGGCCACGTTCCGATCCCCTGAACTGATGGAATCGATGGCGTGCAGATGGATCTGTGTAGAATGGTTGCGACCTGGTTGTGCGGGGGCCGGATGGCCAGAAGCGGCTGGTGGCACGGCCCCTCTGCCGACCAGCCCTCCCAAAAACACCACGGGTGTTGTGGCCGCGGAACACTTTCCGCATTGATGTTTGTGCCTTATTGAGGGAAGTGAATATGTTGACCCTCTTATTAAGCTCAGTAAGGAAGGCCTCGCCAAACAATTTGCCCTGTGCCAAAGGGCCTAATTCTTTATCCCCCAGTTCGACAAGCTTGTCATCGATTCTGAAAAGTGCTGCTCGGCGCCTCTCCGAAGAGAGGGCCACATTAGTGTTCCCGAGGAAACAGAAGCACCTTTGTGCCCACTCTCGGGTATCTCGTGCCCACTCACGCACCATATCTGGGGAGAAGTCATCAGCCCTTTCATAGGCATCATCTGCCATATCCATGATCCTCGCCAAAGGCCCGATGGCATCTAATAGTTTGTCCTGAGCTCCCTTGAAACCACGTTCCACACCCTTGCGTGGGTCCCGACCCCCGCGGGACATGAATGTGGTCATGAGCGGGTCGAATTCGGGGGTGTGTGCTACCTTATCTGGTAGGCTCGGGCGAGGACATTCAGATCTCATACGCTTTCTCACTTCTTTGTCCAGAGACTTCCGGAGCCAGAAGTGCATGAATCTGGTCAAGTGTTCGGGTGGTGTCCATTCTTCCGAACGGGGATGGCGAATGTTCCTAGGATCGAACATTCGGAGGCCAGAGTTGTCCAAAAATATTTCTGAACCCTCTTGTGGGGTGTCTAGGGATGTGGTCCCGGAGTCCTGGGGCTCACCCAGGGTCTGTTCCCCTATAAAGTAAGGGTCCGATTTGGCAGCGGAGTAGTCGGATTCCTCCTGGTCGGAGGCTGCCGCCTGCCATTCGTCAACCACGGCTAACGCGTGTGATGGACCTGCGTCCTCTTCCCCAGAGGAAACCTGAGCGGGTTTTTGGGATGATTTGCTTGTGTCTCGTCTGCGTTTAGCAGGGGCCTTTCCTTTGGATTTACGTGGTCCCATAGCCTCGCCTTTCCAATGGCGCTTAGGGGGGTGGGAGCGTTCCCTGGAGGAATCGGAGTCTTCCGAATCCGCCCCATAATGAGCCCGTTTGGGAATGGGCTTAGATGCATCCTGTTCCAATTGGAACGACTTAGCCAAAGCTTTTTCCATGGATGCAGCAACCGCTGCTGCAATCATGGCCTGGAGATCTGAGGGATTTTGGGATTCTTCCATGTTGTTAATCACACCCGGGGCTCACCCGGTGAATATGCGTGAGGGCACTTGTGGTACTTGTGGCACAAAATGGGGAGGCCTGGGGACCAGGGGGTGGTGAAGAATAGGTAGTGGTTAACCTGAAAGCGCTATGCGACTGGTAGGTCAAGCGAGGGCTGTCACTGGGGCTCACCCAGGAATTTGGAATCCTGCATAAACAGGTCCTTTCAGCAGCACATAAAAGGGGGCTCACCCCTGCCAGAATAAGGGTATTCCCACTGGCTGAAACCGACCACAAGTGCAAAGCACTAACCTGATACTGGTCCCACAGTGAGCTGATAAGGCTGCAGAGTTCAAAGAGTATTCCAGAGTATTCTGGCAGTAATAATAAGCTGGAGTAGTAAGCAGGATAGTAGTAGCCGTTTAAAATGGCCGCCGGACTGAAAGTAGTAGGAAATGGGAGGTTTTAGTACCTCCCCTAGATTTTTGAGCGGCAAAAATTACCCGAACGGCGGGCGTTCGTGCGTACGAATCAGCCGAACGGAAGCGTTCGGCTAATACGCACGAATGCAAGCGCCTAATATGAGACGTTCGCGGGAATTGCCGAACGCTAGGCGTTCGTCAAAGGGAACAAGTCTATGCGAACAGAAGTGCCGTTCGCGAAAAAACGTGCGAATGACGATAAGGCGGGAAAGAACCCGCGAATTTAACTGACACTAGGAAGTATAGGTGAAAACGGCGAAAATGCCGTTAAGACTCCCTGAAAGGGGTAAGCCAAATAAAAGCAGTGGAAAAGGTCCCAGAGCCAGAGGGGTGGGGGGGAAGAGCCCCCAAAGGTAACAATACAGAAGCACTTAAAATAACATAATGAATAAATGTAATAGTAATAGAAATATTTAGACAATAGTTCTTAGATATAGATGACAAATAGTGTAAGGACAGAGAGGAAAACCAAGTCTGTACTTATCTTGTGATGGAGCAGCAAAGAAAAAGGAAAAGATGTCATACGTTACACCTCTTATACTCTATACCGCATTGTGATTGGTTCTCAGTTATGTCACTCTTTTCTTTGCTGCTATGGAGTTAGTAAAGAAAGATTATGCAAAATACGAAGCCTCCTGTCATGTGATAAAATTAGTGTTAATATTTGAAAATGGAAAAAACTAATTTGAACGTCACTTTTGGCCAGTGTTTGTGACTAAGTAGCTACTAAAAAAGGCTGGACATACCCCATTTGCAATACCTTGGGTTGTCTAATTTTGCAAATGGTATGCCATCATGGGGGTAATTCTCATTCCTGGGCTACCGTACAGTCTCAAAGGCAACATAACCAATCTGGCGAATTTCAATGTGAAAAAACTGAAACGCAAGCCTTATATTTGACTCTCTACCTTTTGAAAACACCATAAAACCTGTACATGAGGTGTACTGTTATACTAGGGAGACTTCGTTGAACACAAATATTAGTGTTTCAAAATGGTAAAATATATCACAACAATTATATTGTCCATGTAAGTGCCATTTGGGTGTGAAAAATGCAAGAAATGTCACTTTCACTGACCATATCGTTGTAATACATGTTACTGTTTTTAAACACTAATATTTGTGTTCAGCGAAGTCTTCCGAGTAAAACAGTACTCCCCCATGTAGAGGTTTTATGGTGTCTTGGAAAGTTACAGGGTTAAATATAGTGCTAGCAAATTAAATTCACTGGACTTTTGGCCTGGGGTTTCAGGCTGGTCCTGCTAATTGTAATTAATAAAATTACCTAATTATGTAAAATTATTACGTAAATATATATGTAGAATTATTGTATGTATGTAATTTTTAAAAATCTGTGTGTGTGTATATATATTTTTCGTTCTATATTTTTATATCAATATATTAATTTAAAAGTTACAACGAATTTACACATTTCTTTTTTAATGTATTTATTTTATAATAAATATATAATCTCTAGCTCATGGTATGTGTATTTTGAGATATATATATATATATATATATATATACGTAGACAGTGTGTGTGTATATAGAATTGTTTTTGTTTTTTACACTGTGTTTTTTTTTAACATTTAATTATTTTATTTTCAGACCGCAGGGGGAGGATCATTACAGGCACTCCCCCTGCTGGCAAAGCCTTGGACAGCTATGCCGTCCATGTGATTGCGAGGTCCTCGCTATCACATGGCCCAGGGGGGCCGAAGAGGAAGCCGCTTCCTTAAGGACGGCATAAAATGCCCGCCGTCCTTAAGGGGGTAAGTATGGAAACTTAAGGGGGATGTAGGGGAACTAAACTGGTGTGGACTGGCTGACAATGAAATTAGTTAAGGTAAAGCCGACTTTGCGCCCTATGCAAATACTCTTGCTGCTTCAGTTTCTCTAACACTGTGGCATGTTCCCTTCTACACTCACAACAACCTCCCAGACAGTATAACAGGAGATTCTGCCTGCTAGTAAGAAGGTTAGGAGAGGAGTGGACCACCGAGTGCTTGGGGAAAGCATGGAGCGAGCGCATCATTAGATGCATTTCTGCCAAGCTCAGGGTGCTGTCTGCACAGTATGCCTTTAGTTGGCCAGTATGCATGATTTGCAGATAGCCTGATGCATTCTCGCCAGGCTGACCATCTAATTGTTCATGCAGAAACACTCCCTTTTTTGGCATGTTTTGTCCCTTTGGGCGGATCTGGTTACGTGATTCACATCAATGGCCCACCCTTTTATCCCACCCTCTAATGTCCTGCTTCACTGGACACTGCTGTTAGGGGGTATGGATTTACTTGAATGATGAAAGCAAGAGATTAGCATAGGGTATGTGTATTTTTTTTTTTTTTTGATGGCTATATCCTGTGAGTTTCCCTCCAGCACCACCTCCACCAGATACATAATGCTTGGGAGGTATAACTGTTTTAGTGTTTTCTGTCAATAAGATTCTGTGATTAGGCCCTGCATGTGGGCATCAGAGCAACTGGTGGGTATATCAAATTCACTAGAGGGCACATCAGGCTTATCTAGGCCAGGGTGTGAGAATATCTCTGGTACATGGGAAATACAGAATCAAAAACACATCCTAAAACAAGGGTGTCCTAGCTGTTACTTCTATAGTAGCTAAGGGTCTAACTTTGGACAACCTTGCTCAAAACAAATGACCTTTTCCCCAGGAAATCATTTTGTCTTGGCATCCCCACTCAGCTAATCTAACGTCTCAAAAAAGAGTAGTATAGAGATACATCCCTCCACCAAAAAGATAATACTTAACCGGTGTGAGAATTATAGAAACAGCCTCACCAAGGAGTTCCAACAAACTTCCTTCTAAGACAATATATGATGGGCACAATGTACAATGAGTTTACTCTGCTGAATTCTAAATAGGGACAAAATGAATATCTAGTGCATAAGGAGAACGTCTGCTGTTGTATTTGAAGAAAGGGTCAGACTATAGGCATAGGCGCGCGCAGCCTATTGCATTAGGGTGTGTGTGTGTGTGTGTGTGTGTATAACCCTCCTCTCTTCTTACCTTTATGTAGGGAGGGGGGATCCTTGCCGCCATGTGCCATCCCTGGTGGTCCAAGGGAGAGTGAACTCTAGCCTGCAGGGCTAGAGTTCACTCTCGCAAGTTCTGAGCATTGCCACGGCAACGCTCAGATCTCGCGAGAGGAACCTGGCGGAGCTTCTTTCTAGAGCTCCCCGGGTCCTCTCCTGCCTCCCTCCATGCTGCTGTGGGCTGGTGAGGTAGATCTTTGATCTCCCCGCCAGCCCATGGAGGCTTAGAGCAGAGCCAGCACTGCCGGCAGGGGTCAAGTCCTGGGGAATAAAGTGTGGGAACTCTCCCAAGATTCCCACCCCAAAAAAACAAAGTGTGTGTGTGTGTGTGTATTTTATTTTTATATATACACATACAGACAGACACACATACACTCAGACACTGACAGACACACAAATTATTTTTTTCTAATTAAAAATTGTCCACCCAGCCTCCCTACCTGGAGAGCTGGCGTGGACTTGTCCCTGGGGTCCAGTGAGTCGGGTGCCAATCTCCATATCACAAGAGGCGAGGGAGCTGTGTCCTCTCTGGCTCCCGGCATCAGCAAACGGCGCACGGCGAGAGGGAGCAGAGAGGACACAGCTCCCTCGCCGCTTGTGATATGGAGATTGGTGCCCGACTGGGGGGGGGTGTCCATCACCTCTTGCTCCCCCCCATGATAGGGGGAACACGGGGGGAGGAGGGCCTTTAGGGGCGGCAGAGTGCCTGCAGGAACAGTGGGAACGGTGTTCCTGCAGGACTCACAGGCGTGCCGCGGGGATTAGGGTGTGCCCAGGCACACCCAGCACACTCCGTGTGCACGCCTTTGACAATAGGTGCTTGATGTATCCAGGTAAGAGCCTGTGATGACACCAGGACATTCTTTGTACAATAACCATACCATACAGTGAGCGTAAGACTGACCCTTTAAGGACTTTCATATTGTCTAATAGTTATGGAAAAGAATCCGAAAACTGATTTTCACTAAAGTGAGAAGATAGACTTTGCCTTCAATTTAGGATATAAAGGAAAGAACAAAAAAATAACGAAAAGGAATGAGTGCTTCATTTAAAGTGTCTTTGGCTGTAGTCTTCTAGCAATATTCTGCATCGACTTTGTCATAGAAAAGAAACTAAACTGTCTTGATCAGTAAAAACCTTTAGGTTTATGAACACACACTATCTCCGGTGCGAAGAGAGAGAAAGCAAATTAAGCAGACGAGCAAAATACAATGAGACGTGTATCTTCCACTGGCAATCTGCCTGACAAATTTGGAGAGCGGCAGAGATGCAGAACAGAACATTCTGAGTGGCTCTGAATGTAAAAAAGCAGGAAGTAAAAACAGCGCCGGTGTCATTAGTAAAAAAAAGATATGCAGCTATCCTACTGCAGACATTCAGATACCTGCACGAGAATAATGCCTCTTATAAACACAGAATGCAAGATATATTGCCAGCTCACACAGTGCTTTTGGTACAAGAGGGGTTTTGGATTTATGTTTTAAACCACTGCCTTATTATAATTAATTAGATTAATGTGTTTTCACTTTTTATACCACCATTTATTTCTATCTTATGAAGGATCTCATTCAATTAAATAAATTAGACTCAAAGATTAGTGATGTCGCGAACCCAAAATTTTCGGTTCGCGAACTTCCGCAAATGTTCGCGAACCGCCATAGACTTCAATGGGCAGGCGAATTTTAAAACACACAGGGACTCTTTCTGGCAACAATAGTGATGGAAAAGTTGTTTCAAGGGGACTAACACCTGGACTGTGGCATGCGGAGGGGGATCCATGGCAAAACTCCCATGATGCAGAGTCTGGTTTTAATCCATAAAGGGCAGAAATCACCTAACATTCCTAAATCACAATGGATATGGATTGACACCTGACATATGACATATTGACACCTTGACATATGGATTGACACCTGTCCTCAGAGACCCTGATACACACTGACACAGAGCAGAATAGGGACTGTTCCCCCTACATGGGTCACTTGGCAGATATGGATTGACACCTTGTTACAAACTGCTATTTGTAACGGGCCCTTTAAATGGCAAATTGCCCTGCTTCCCTGGGTTGTGGAGAAGCCTATTTGCCAGCCTCCTCCCGCATGACTATGGCCCCTGGGAGATTGTGAAAATGTATGCACTTTTATTTGGTGTGTATGGCCCTTTAAGACTGTCGGTGGGCATATTGGGGCTTATGGACTCTTTATGTGACTGGTGCTGGCCCTTTAAACACCTTTTTTGGGACATCAGGAAGATTGGGACACTGCCCCTTTAAGGCCGTGTCCCCAGACTTGTTGGGGACACTGCCCCTTTAAGACGGTGTCCCCTGTGTCCCCAGACCTGGTGCAAACCCTTTGTGCGTGCCTGGCTGATTCCCACTTGGTTCAGTAAATGGGGCTTACTGAACCAAGTACCACACAGGCAGACCACCCAGAAGTGGAAGTGTGCAGGCAATTTACCTCCCAGAAGCTGCGGTTAACCGCAGCTTAATTGACAATGCTGGGAGGTCTTTGTTCGTTTGCCGAACACGTGGCGGCGGCCATCTTTGATCATTCGACGAGGTCAGCGGTATGTGTAGCCAAATTCATGGAACTAAAATCGGCTACACATTTCCGCGAACACCGCTGAGCTCTACCTTCTCCCCTATTGGTTTTACAGCTGCAGAGACTAAGTCCCATTCGGCGATGGGACTTAGTCGTTTTTTCAGCCTGAAATAGACCGACCTCACAGCCCAAATCTATGGAACTGTTTTGGGCAGGAAAATTTGGGTCGGTCATAAAGGGACCTCCAGCTAACTTTTTAACCCCTGGATGGATTTGGCTGATTTTTGGTTATGTTTATGTTTTAAGTGTGCTGATTCCAAATATGTAATTATGAAGATGGGATGTGTAGTTTTAAAGTTACAGGGTATGGCTAAAAACTGTATTTTTACTGCCTGTGTTTAATTATGTTAATCTCTTCCCAAACGTCATTTCGTTCAAAGTGGAGAGAATGTTAAAAAAATATATTTTTGTTCAGAGTGTGAGAAATGCTTTTCAGCCGCTTCTAATCTTAAGCATCATTTGAGGAGCCATACAGGAGAGAAACCTTATTTGTGGTGTGTTTAGTATTGTTCTGATCAGTTTAATACCTTCCGCGTCTCCTATCAGTGGACGTGTATATGGCAGCCATTTTAGGAACCGTACACCTGGGACCCGAGCAAGGTCACCTCGTTCAACAGGCTTGCAGCGTATCCTCCAGGAAGAAGAGCCTGAACCCTTACCGGCTGCACGTGTCTTACCTGTACATGGAAAGCTGCTGTGGTTCCTTGATGAGCCAGCTGCCCGTGAGTTAACATGTCCCGTGGAGAAGCACTCTGTCCTGTAAAGCCTCACCAAAAAAAAGGAGTGGTGTGTTTAGTATTGTTCTGATCAGCTTAATACCTTCCGCGTCTCCTATCAGTGGACGTGTATATGGCAGCCATTTTGTCAGATTCAAGTTCTAAACCTCTACAGTTCAAAAATAACATTCAAAATGACAATTCATGACAGATCACACAAGGAATAGCCCTGCCAACGCCTTCAGAATTTTTTCGCTTATGAAGAAATAGAAATGCAAGAGCAGAATAGAGACTGTTCAGTTTAATACCTTCCGCGTCTCCTATCAGTGGACGTGTACACGGCATTGATTTTTATCTAAGCCGTGAACTTTTGCATAGCGAAGTAGATTCACTGCCATTGAAAAGGAGTGCATGGCGGTGGTGTGGGCCCTCAAAAAGCTGAAACCTACTTGTATGGACAACCGTTTACCTTACTCACAGATCACATTAAATTTGGGGCACTGCGCGGTCAAGCTAATGCGACACCAGATAGTAGTGGTGTGTTTAGTACTATTTTTATCAGTTTAATCACTGTTACGCCCCTATCCGGCTGATGTGGAGCAAGACGCAGCAGCAGAAGAGGACCAAGCCGAGGAGGTTATGGAAGAGGATGGAGTAGGAGGAGTAGAGGAGGTGGCAGCGTACAGGCAGAGCACACGCTGTAGGGCTGACACACCTGCTTGAAGATAACTAACTGCTATTCAATCTATAACAGTGAAAAAAAATTTTTGTTTTTAAATCCAAGCTATTGTGACACCAGTGAGTGAGAGTAGTGGCACTGGGCACAGTATCCACTGTGAGCCTGACACACCCGCTTTGAGACAACTAACTGCTATTCAATCTATAACTGATGCTTGTTTCACAGGCAGAAAGTGCCCTAAAAGATGGCGGCTTGAACCCTAGTTGGTGGCGGATAAGTCACGCAAGTCAACCGGCATTCAGAGCTAAAATACAGCAGCGTGTGGACCATTTTTAGCCCAAGGCAGCTCATCTCATCAGGCCTTTTTTAATCTAATGTATCGCCCAGTGTCAGTCCCTTCGGGATCCATCCCTCATTCATCTTAATAAAGGTGAGGTAATCTAGACTTTTTTGACCTAGGCGACTTCTCTTCTCAGTGACAATACCTCCTGCTGCACTGAAGGTCCTTTCTGACAGGACACTTGAAGCGGGGCAGGCCAGAAGTTCTATCGCAAATTGGGATAGCTCAGGCCACAGGTCAAGCCTGCACACCCAGTAGTCAAGGGGTTCATCGCCCTCAGAGTGTCGATATCTGCAGTTAAGGCGAGGTAGTCTGCTACCTGTCGGTCGAAGTCGCTTCTCTGAGGGTGGATCCCGAAGGGCTGTGGCGATGCGTAGGACTTAAAAAGGTCCGCATGTCCTCCATCAACAACACGTCTCTAAAGCGTCCTGTCCTGCCGGCGTGGTCATGGGAGGAGGAGGATGACTTCCACCTCTCCCCCTGTTAGATTCCCGTTGTGCTGTGACATCACCCTTATACGCTGTGTAAAGCATACTTTTCAATTTATTTTGCAAATGCTGCATCCTTTCATACTTGTTGTAATTCGGTAACATTTCCGCCACTTTCTGCTTATACCGGGGGTCTAGTAGCGTGGACACCCAGTACAGGTCGTTCTCCTTCAGCCTTTTTATACGAGGGTCCCTCAACAGGCACGACAGCATGAAAGACCCCATTTGCACAAGGTTGGATGCCGAGCTACTCATTTCCCGTTCCTCCTCCTCACTGATGTCAATGAAGGTATTTTCTTCCCCCCAGCCACGTACAACACCACAGGTACCAGATAGGTGACAACGAGCACCCTGGGATGCCTGTTGTGGTTGGTCTTGCTCCTCCTCTTCCTCCTCCTCAAAGCCACATTCCTCCTCTGACTCCTCTTCCTCACAATCCTCTTCCAGCGTTGCCGCAGGTCCAGCAAGCGATGCTGATAAGGCTGTTTCTGGAGGTGATGGTGACCACAACTCTTCCTCTTCCTCTTCACGCTCATCTACGGCCTGATCCAGCACTCTTCGCAGGGCACGCTCCAGGAAGAAACAAATGGTATGATGTCGCTGATGGTGCCTTCGGTGCGACTGACTAAATTTGTCACCTCCTCAAAAGGACGCATGAGCCTACAGGCATTGCGCATGACCGTCCAGTAACGTGGCACAAAAATTCCCAGCTCCCCAGAGGCTGTCCTAGCACCCCGGTCATACAAATATTAATTAACGGCTTTTTCTTGTTGGAGCAGGCGGTCGAACATTAGGAGTGTTGAATTCCAACGTGTCGGGCTGTCGCAAATCAAGCGCTCACTGGCATGTTGTTTCGCCGCTGGATATCGGCAAAGTGAGCCATGGCCGTGTAGGAACGCCTGAAATGGCCACACACCTTCCTGGCCTGCTTCAGGACGCCCTGTAAGCCTATGTACTTATGCACAAAGCGTTGTACGATCAGATTACACACATGTGCCATGCACGGCACATGTGACAACTTGCCCAACTTCAATGCCGCTAACAAATTTGTTCCGTTGTCACAAACCACTTTGCCGATATCCAGTCGCTGCGGAGTCAGCCACTTTTCCACCTGTGCGTTCAGGGCGGACAGGAGTGCTTGTCCGGTGTGACTCTCTGCTTTCAAGCAAGTCAAACCCAAGACGGCGTGACACTGCCGTATCCGGGATGTGGAATAGTACCTGGGGAGCTGGGGGGGTGCCGTTGATGTGGAGCAAGACGCAGCAGCAGAAGAGGACTCAGCCGAGGAGGTTATGGAAGAGGATGGAGTAGGAGGAGTAGAGGAGGTGGCAGCAGGCCTGCCTGCAAGTCGTGGCGGTGTCACCAACTCCTCTGCAGAGCCACGCATTCCATGCTTGGCAGCCGTCAGCAGGTTTACCCAATGCGCAGTGTAGGTGATATACCTGCCCTGACCATGCTTTGTAGACCAGGTATCAGTGGTCAGATGGACCCTTGCCCCAACACTGTGTGCCAGACATGCCATTACTTTCTTTTGCACAATCGAGTACAGGTTGGGGATTGCCTTTTGTGAAAAGAAATTTCGGCCGGGTACCTTCCACTGCGGTGTCCCAATAGCTACAAATTTTTGGAACGCCTCAGACTCCACCAGCTTGTATGGTAAAAGCTGGCGGGCTAATAGTTCGGACAAGCCAGCGGTCAGACGCTGGGCAAGGGGGTGACTTTCTGACATTGTCTTCTTACGCCCAAACATGTCCTTGACAGACACATGACTGTGGGAAGATGAGCGTGAACTGCTCAAGGCGGGAGGCGGAGTGGCGGATGGTTGAGAGGGGACAAGGAGGACAGCAGTGGTTGACGTGGCTGAAGATGCTGGACCAGGAGGAGGCTGGCGGCTTAGAGTAGGCGAGCTGCTTGTACTCATGTGTTGATCCCATAGGCGTTTGTGATGTGAGATCATGTGCCTACGCAAAGCAGTTGTACCTAGGTGGGTGTTGGACTTCCCACGACTCAGTTTCTTTTGGCACAGGTTGCAAATGGCATCGCTGTTGTCAGAGGCAGACACACAAAAAAATTCCACACTGCTGAGCTCTGCAATGACGGCATTCTGGTGGTGGACACAGCATGCGTTGATTGGCGTGCTGTCGGGCTGACCCCGGGTGCTGATGCATGCTGTCTGACTGTGCCACTAGCTCCTTGCGACGACCTCCCCCTGCTTCCAACTCGTCTCCTCCTCCTCCCTGTCTCCCCATCTGAACTTTCGCCCTGTTCTTCTTCTTGACGAGCGGGCACCCACGTGACATCCATGGACGCATCGTCATCATCAACCGCTTCACTTGTATCTGACAACTCAGCAAAGGAAGCAGCAGTGGGTACAACATCATCATCATCATCACACCGTACGTCCATGTGTGTAATGCTGCCTGCCTGAGACATATCCCTGTTATCTACATCCTCTGGCAATAATGGTTGCGCATCACTCATTTCTTCAAACGGATGTGTGAATAACTCCTCTGACATACCAACTGAAGCGGCTGTGGTGCTAGTTTTGGTGGTGGCGGCAGGCGGGTGAGTGGTATCTTGAGAGGTGCCTGAAGCTAAGCTGGAGGAGGATGGTGCGTCAAGGTTCTGAGCGGAGGCTGTAGAAGATTGGGTGTCCTGTGTTAACCAGTCAACTATGTCCTCAGAACTTTTCAAGTTCAGGGTACGTGGCCTCTGAAAACTGGGCATTATTCTAGGGCCAAAGGGAATCACAGCACCATGACCACGATGGCCCCTGCGGGGTGGCCTGCCTCTGCCTGTCATTTTTGTTGGGATTAGTGGTACTATGCATGCAAGCTACTGTGAGACCAGATATGAGTGGCAATGTGCACTGGCACAGTTGTGCAGAGCACAGGCTGTAGGGCTGACACACCTGCTTGAAGATAACTAACTGCTATTCAATCTATAACAGTGAAAAAAGTTTTTTGTTTTTAAGTCCAAGCTATTGTGACACCAGATGTAAGTGGTGGCACTGACTGGGGAAATGGGCACAGTATCCACTGTGAGCCTGACACAGAAGCTGGCAGCAGTGGCAGACAACTAAGTGCAATTACATTACAAGTACATTTTTTTTTTTAAAAAAGCATACCCTAACCCTAACCTAGCTATGCTTTTCCCTATCTAATGAACAGCAGCTACACTTTCCCTCCTCTTACTAAGCATGCAGCTTGAGAATGAATCTAAAATGGATGCCTTCCAGTAGGTGGGAGGGTCTGCTAGGGAGGGTGTGCTGCTAATTGGCTGGAATGTGTCTGCTGACTGTGAGGTACAGGGTCAAAGTTTACTTAATGATGACGAATAGGGGGCGGGTCGAACCGCGCATATGTTCGCCCACCGTGGCGAACGCGAACATGCTATGTTCGCCAGGAACCGTTCGCCGGCGAACCGTTCGGTACATCACTATCAAAGATATGTCAGGGGATCATAACAGACAAAATCGAAGTCTAATACTATTCTTACAT
>OW240922.1:16565347-16604416 GCA_933207985.1 Pelobates cultripes | reverse complement strand
TTTTGGTAATCTACTGATGTCCTGTTCTATCGTCTTCATCCACTTTATATCATTAGAAGACAAACTGAACAGAGCTGCTTCCATAATTAAATTTCCCCAGTGTCATTTTGTATCCACATAGAAAGGTAATTAAATCTGTGTCTTTTATAGAAAATGATGACACGTGTCACTTATATCACTTTGCCCGGTCACTAGACTTGTGCATTAATGCTTTGAACAAATCAAATTTACTCAATGCCAAAGCAAATCGATTGTACGGGATTTACCTGTGGAGTCTTATTTAATGAATAAATATAACTTTTTTTTTTATGGCTCCTTTTCCCCCTCTTTTGATTGCTTTTTATCATATACAGGAGGAGAGGAGGAGGAGGAGAGCTCTCCGCCCAGCGCTGGAAAAAGGTAAGTTTAAACCCCTTTCCCCCTTCCAGAGCCGGGCGGGAGGGGGTCCCTGAGGGTGGGGGCACCCTCAGGGCACTATAGTGCCAGGAAAACAAGTATGTTTTCCTGGCACTATAGTGGTCCTTTAAGGGTAAGACAAGCTTCCTTAAGGAGTTTTTATAAGTGAGATCTGTATTTTTACACGTAAACACTAGTTGTTATGTAGTATCTAGGATGCTATCAAGAAATTTAGCATACACTAAACAATATGATATAATAGGCATTACTGAAACATGGTGGGATGAGACATGACTGGGCAGCTAACTTAAATGGGTACATGTTATTTAGGAAGGATAGGAAAAACAAGAAGGGTGGTGGGGTATGTTTGTATGTCAAACATGATTTAAAGCAAAATGTTAAGCAAATGGAATGCGAGGAGGATAATGTGGAAGCTTTATGGGTAAATATCTGCTTGGGGGAAAAGAAGGGAAACCAACTATTGGTTGGGATATGTTATAAACCACCTAATGTTAATATTGACGAGGAACAACAGCTGTTTGAGCAAATTGAGAAAGCTGCAAATCTAGGTAACACTTTAATTATTGGAGATTTTAATTACCCGGATATAAATTGGGACAGAGGGACTAGTGCCTCAGCAAAGGGAATTAGGTTTTTAAACTTGTTAAATGACACCTTCATGTCACAACTTGTACAAGCACCAACTAGAATGGATGCTTGTCTGGACCTAGTTTTAACAAACAACGTTGATCTTTTGACCAACATTCAAGTAGGTGAGCACTTGGGAAATAGTGATCACAATATAGTGTCCTTTGAAATAAACTCAAAAAAACAAAAGCACATGGGGAATACTAAAACATATAATTTTAAAAAGGCCAATTTCAATAAGTTAAGGGAAGCTTTACAATATATTGACTGGCATAAACTCTTTAGTGAAAAGAACACTGAGGATAAATGGATCATCTTCCAACAAATATTACAAAGGTACATTTCTCAGTATGTACCATTGGGAAATAAATATAAAAGAAACAAATTAAAACCAACATGGCTTAGTAGAGAAGTAAAACAAGAGATTACAACTAAGAGAAGGGCATTTAAAGCATTTAAATCGGACAAATCAGATGCATCTTATAAAAGATATAAGGATGCAAATAATGCGTGCAAAAAGGCAATTAGACTTGCTAAACTTCAAAATGAAATAATGATAGCTGAAGAGAGCAAAACCAACCCCAAAGCATTTTTTAAGTACATAAATTCTAAAAAAAAACAAAATGAAAGTGTAGGTACACTAAAAACTGAAACGGGGGTGTTAATTAATGAAGACCAGGAAAAGGCAGGAATTTTAAATAACTATTTCTCCTCCGTATATATTAAGGAAGAACCCATGGCAATAGATGTGCAAATGATTGCTACTAAAAACTTGCAGAATAATTGTAATTGGTTAACTCAAGACAAGGTGCTGCAGCAACTAAAGAAAGTTAATATAAACAAAGCTCCAGGGCCTGACGGTATCCATCCACGTGTACTTAAGGAACTAAGTGCAGAAATAAGTGAACCTCTGTTTTTAATCTTTCAAGATTATTTTCTTTCAGGAAGTGTTCCGGAGGATTGGAGGAAGGCAGATGTGGTTCCTATATTCAAAAAGGGTTCAAAATCCTTGCCTGGAAATTATAGACCTGTGAGCTTAACTTCTGTGGCTGGTAAAATATTTGAAAGGTTATTAAGGGATAATATTCAAGAATTCCTTGAGAAGAACATGGTTATCAGCAAAAATCAGCATGGTTTTATGAAGCACAGGTCATGTCAAACTAACTTGATTGCATTCTACGAAGAAGTAAGTAGAAGTATAGATCAGGGTGTTGCCGTGGATGTGATCTATTTGGATTTTGCCAAGGCATTTGATACAGTTCCACACAATAGATTAGTGTTCAAACTCAAGGAAATCGGTCTAGATGAAAATGCTTGTTCTTGGGTAGAACATTGGCTTAAAAACAGAGTACAAAGAGTTGTCATTAATGGTAAATTTTCAAGCTGGACAGAGGTGGCAAGTGGTGTCCCTCAGGGGTCTGTTCTGGGACCCCTTCTATTTAACATGTTTATAAATGATCTTGAAGACCGCATTGAAAGTCATGTTTCAGTGTTTGCAGATGACACCAAACTTTGTAAAACAATACAATGTGAGCAAGATATTACTTTGCTGCAGAGGGACTTAGATAGACTGGGGGACTGGGCACTCAAATGGCAGATGAAATTTAATGTTGAAAAATGCAAAGTTATGCACTTCGGCGTAAAGAATACACAAGCAACGTATACCCTTAATGGAAGCGAATTAGGGATAACAACACATGAAAAGGACTTGGGAATTGTTATAGACAACAAACTATGCAACAATGTGCAATGTCAATCAGCAGTGGCCAAGGCCAGTAAGGTATTGTCATGCATGAAAAAGGGCATTCATTCTCGGGACAAGAATATAATTTTGCCTCTTTATAAATCACTGGTAAGACCCCATATTGAATATGCTGTGCAATTTTGGGCACCTGTTCTAAAGAAGGATATTATGGCACTAGAAAAAGTGCAGAGGCGGGCTACAAAATTAATAAAAGGAATGGAACATATCGGCTATGAAGAAAGGTTAACAAATTTAAACCTATTTAGTTTAGAAAAACGTCGCCTGAGAGGGGATATGATAACATTATACAAATATATTCGGGGCCAATACAAACCATTGTGTGGAAATCTATTCACAAACCGGACTTTACATAGGACACGAGGCCATGCGTTTAGACTGGAAGAAAGAAGATTTCGTCTAAGGCAAAGGAAAGGTTTTTTTACTGTAAGAACAATCAGGATGTGGAATTCTCTGCCTGAAGAAGTGGTTTTATCAGAGTCCATACAGATGTTCAAACGGCTACTAGATGCATACTTGCAAGAACAGAATATTCAAGGATATAATCTTTCAATGTAGGGTAATAACTGCTTGATCCAAGGATAAATCTGACTGCCATTCTGGGGTCAAGAAGGAATTTTTTTCCTAGCCTGTTGCAAAATTGTGCTTCAAACTGGTTTTTTTTTGCCTTCTTTTGGATCAACAGCAAAAAACAAATGTGAGGTAGGCTGAACTTGATGGACGCAAGTCTCTTTTCAGCTATGTAACTATGTAACTATATGAAATCGGACACTCAACTTCCCGAACACCGGTCTCAAACAGACGAATGCTGGAACTCTACTTACTGAATAGCTAGAAGAGCGCTATTCGGTACATTCGACAGAGGGGGACAATCGCCGCTAAGAGCCAGGGGGATCCATTCGGTAGTTTGTTCGTTTTTCTCCTCTTTCTAAAGTGACTGGCAAAACCCCAGTGTGAGTTGGTCACAGAAGACCTCCATAGTTTTTGTGAACCCCTGAACCGATCTGGGTGAAATTCGAATATGTTGGTCACCCAGATCCGGGCTATCAGGGGACATGTTATTTGTGGGGATATGCCAAGTATAAAGGGGTGTCCCAGTTATTGGGGAAAAAGGTGATTTTTCTGCCTGGAGATAATTAAATTATTTTATCAGACTTAATTATCTCCAGAGCTATGGAAGGGAACTGTGTCTGTGTGTGTTATGTTTTTACAGTATGTGATTGGTTAATGTTTGTCCCTCCCCGAGGGATGTCCCCTTGCATGGGGACTTGCATAAAAGCCTGTGTGACCATTAAAAGTTAGTTCATTTTTGTACCCTTCTTCTTGACTTCGGCTGATGTTTGGGGATTCGTGTGTTTCACTAAGGGAATCATCTAGTGAAGCTATTGGGATTACTATATGGTTCGTCTACTTTATCTACCGAACGGAGGGCTATAATCACTAAGGCTCTGGCGGTTCAGGAGGAAACTACTGAATTAGGTTTAAATATACTTGGTTTCCTTACAGCAGGCAAACATGAAAACAATTTACATTTACCTGGTTTTTGTTTTTTTTCAGTCTGTGGAGGGAGGCAACTGTCTCATTCAAAGCTAAAGCTGTTGAATTAGACAGTTGTCTTAAAGTGATGCCTGTTCCTTTAATAGTCGCACATACTATATAACTAGAACTACAATATTATAATTCATTATTTATATTGCAGAGCTGTGGCAGATATGTCAGCTAAAAGCACCTGGATTTAACAATCTCTATGCCCCTTCAGTCGGTTTTCTTTTTATCAGCAGTTTCGGCTAGCCCACTCGTCTTCCTACTAATCACAGAAACAGGTGTTTAATTTTGGCACCTTTTACTTTCTTCTCGTCCAATTTCTGTTCTTTGAAAATAACGAGAAAGATAAAAACAATAGAGCACAAAAGGTTCCTTTACTTTTTTGATATCACCATCTGTCTGATCTAAATGGAAATCTGTATTAGTTCATTTCAAATAATCTATTAATCTTACCAGCGGGCTGTGAAATTTCGGGAAATTGAGCTGTAATTAATTTGGTGCGACTGTGTTAAGTTCCTTGCGTATATTATGTTAGTCCTGTGCGCTAGGGGTCTGTACCCATTCATGATGAGAGCAGTCATTTTGGATAGACTTGAAGAATGTCATTTAGCAGCTGGGGCAAAGTCAGCTCAGTGACTATTTGAAATAGTTTCAGAATGTAAAAGTCTTTTTAGCCTTTTTTGAACATGAATGTCATTAAATCCCAATGAAAGCTCAAAAGCAAATTTAATCTTCTAATAAGCTCCTAAAGTGGAACTGTCTCCTCTTTATAATTAACAGTTTCTCAATCCGTCACTCTAAATTCTATTGATGTGGTTACTGGGGTGAGCAAAAAGTACTCACCGCCAATGTTCTTCTGTGTTCAGGGCAACTTTCTTGACCCATGATGCTCTGGACAAGCAATTTTTATTATTCATTATTCTTTTTATTTTTATTTTTATTTTCATTTTCATTTTTATTTCCATTTTTTAATTATTGTTCATTTAATTTATTTTATCCAACTCTTAATTCATTTTATATTATTTTATATATTTATACAGTTTGTATAAGTTTCATTAGGATTGAGTTTGGTGTATTATGAGTAAATCTTATGTAACTAGAATTCTGTAGTACCATTTGAAGTGTGTAACCTTCCCCCACTCTCTTTTTTTCTGCCTCCGGTCCATATACACTGAATTTGTGCCTTTTGAAAGGGACTTTGATAAAAGAAAAAAAGATGTGTGATTTGTGAATTGAAGATTTGGAGTACTTCCGGGTTTCAGCGGTGGAACGCATGTGAGATGGACGGGCGCATAGGATGACGTCATAGAAACCGGCTGCCGGACCGAAAACACCTGGATCAAATGAAGAGTTTTGTGGACATTGGGAGGGGTATAAAGGGTGGAGGAGGGAAAGGTTTTTTATATTGTTCATTTGTATGCTGTCATTTCTGGTCACTGAAGTCCCTGAGGAAGTCCTACATACGGACGAAACACGTAGGACCCCTGGTGGTGACAGTGAGAATACATCCATTGTTTTATATTTAGATATAAGTGATTAAATTATTTTTTCTACATTTTTAAATGTGTACTACAGTTCTATATTTTTTTCTTTTTGAGCACACACACCTTTTAATTGTTCCATGAGAGTTTAAAAGTGATGGAAGAACTTTTCCTGGAAAAGCATTTATGCTGAAAAAAAAAATTATTCTCAAGGCATTCTTATTTCAAGGAAAGTGTGAGTGGCCACTTGTCATTTATACATTTGGTTTATTCATATACACAGTTATGCGCTATGCATTGTTCTTGTTATTCATTTGGCAGATCATCCCATTTTTTGCTACATATATCCTTTTTATAATTAACAGTTTCTCAATCAGTCACTCTAAATTCTATTGATGTGGTTACTGGGGTGAGTAAAAAAGTACTCACCTCCAATGTTCTTCTGTGTTCAGGGCAACTTTCTTGACCCATGATGCTCTGGACAAGCTCATGTGTGCACATGTGCTCAGACATTCCTGCTATTTTATGATACATGTGCCTATACATATAGTGCTACTGGGGTTAAAATGGTGTGCTCTGACTGTGCCAGGACAGGCACACAATGTAAACCGCGTTTGTTTACCAATTATTATTTGTAAAGCGCCAGCAAGTTCCATAGCGCTGTACAATGGGTGGACTAACAGACACGTAATTGTAACCAGACGAGTTGGACACACAGGAACAGAGGGATTGAGGAACAGTATTCATTTAGGAATACAGTGCCCCTTCCCCTAGTTCTTCATAAGTCCATCTCTCCCCCCTCCCCCCCCTTCTCGTGCCATAAGCATTAATTAAAGAATGGATTTTCTAGCATCAAAGCATAATCAGCACTGCTCAAGTTACTGCCTCCAGCAACGTCATGGTCCAATCTATGCTTTGCGCATGCTTTCCTAAGGACTTCCGCGTCACATGACCAACAGGATATTTCTAAAGTTTTAGACTACCATCCTCATGGTAACTAGACCTGAATATTGTCAGGATTAGAGTTGTGTGAACCCGGACTGTAAAGTTCAGGTTCGTACCGAACATTACATTTTTTGGACCCCGGACCCGAACACGGACATATCACTGTATGTTCGGGTTGGAGTTCGGTGATTTTATGGCGCGTTTTGAAAGGCTGCAGGCAGCCAATCAACAAGCGTTTGACTCGTGTGCCCTTAGAAGCCATCACAGCCATGCCTACTAATGGCATGGCTGTGATTGGCCAGTGCAGCATGTGACCCCAGCCTCTATATATAAGCGCCGCACGCACATGAGGTCTTATTAGTGTAGGAAGAGGATGCTGCCGCTGTGAGGGACAGCTTAGGAAAGAATACTGAAAACTAGTACATTAGTGGGGTGCACTTCATATCTGAGAGTCAAATAGAAGCGTCAAATACTGTGCTTACAGCGCAGTTGTAAACATTCTAATTGTTTTGCTGCTAATCTTCTAAATAGTACATTTTGGGCGTGCTTTTCATATCGGAGAGTCAAATAGAAGAGTCTAATAGTGCGCTTATAGCGCAGTAGTAAAAATTCTAATTGTTTTGCTGCTAAAGTGCTAAATAGTACATTTTGGGCGTGCTCTTCATATCTGAGAGTTCAAATAGAATTTCAAATACAGTGTCCCCCTGGACAGAATAGGGAAGGGGGAGCATGACTGCTGCCCAGGATAGTGGGATGGTACAATGGTAGCAACAATGTTGCAAAGATGGAAGGATTTATAAAGGGGTAGCAGGGGAGGAGACTTACCAGTCAGAAGGAGATTGTCATTACCCTGGTTGAATTTCCCACCCTCCCTCCCTGGTTTTGTTTGTTTGTGGTGTTGGTGGTTTACGTGTTGTTTTTCTCATTGTCACAGCTGGCGGTTTTCCCTGGACAGCGGAATCGAAAAGGAAAGGACTATGACGCAAGGTCACATTGGGGAGACGACAGTCGGCGCAAGGCTGATGGCTAGCGATGGCTGTGTTGGGCTCATGGACAACAAAGGAGGTGAACTGCCTGTTGGGTCCTCACCCAACAGCTGGCAGGAATTAACAATTAAGTTTACTGTTTAATAAAGCTGTGGCCGTTGCCCTTATCCACTAAAAGGTGTCCAGTGTATTATTTGGGGGCAACGGTGGGGATGGAATATGGGTCAGCAGTCATGTGGTTACAGCGCAGTTTGACCAATTCAAATTTTTTTGGGTGCTAAATAGTACATTTGCGGCCTGCACTTCATATCGGACAGTCAAATAGAACCGTCAAATACCAATATAACAATATTGTAATTCAGGGGCAATACCCTCACAAGTCAAACTGAGAGGTGAGTTTATAGGGAAAACTGTTGCCTGGATACAATTCTAAAAACAATTTCCATATGTCCTTTGAAGACAGGTGCCAACTGCTTTGGCTTTCTGCAGTGTGCAGACCGGCAAGGAGGGCAGGGTTGAGGAGTGGGTGGAAGATGATGTGGAGGATGATGAGGTCCTAGACTCCACATGGAATCAAGGTCATGCGAGTGACATGTGCAGTTTGGAGGAAGAGGCACCAGCACAGCATAAGAGTGCATTTGTGCAGGTATTCTCTCTATGTTCCTTTAATTACAGGTGGTAGTGCAGGTTGAGTTCAGTGAGATAGGAGGATTTAGGGGGTGAGGGACAGTAGTTATTTTAGGATAGGTTTTATGAATATATAACACAATATACTTTGGGTTTTTAGTTAAAGGATTGGATGGAGACAGCGATGGCCAATATTTTGTTGGTTGAAACCATTTGGTTAACGTAATGGGAAGTTTGGTTATTTAACTAGCTAGTGTTATTAATTGAACTAATTCAGTTTATTGATGATGGTATTTATGCTATGTTTATTATGTTCAGTGTGTTTGGTGGTTATCTTTTTTTTGTTAAATCAAACTGCTTTTTATTCTGATCTTTTTATAATTATTTATTTCAATAAATGTACTGTGAACCTTCTGACTACAAAATACTAACTTGTGATGTTGTGTTCATTTTGTATGGGCAGGGATTATAAGTATATACAATAATGGGCAGACACAGAACATAATTTTGGAAGGAGCATTGGTAGATTAACCCTAGAGATGACAGAGACAGAACATACACACACACACACACATATATATATATATATATATATATACACACACACATATACACACACACACACACATTATATTATATATACACACACACACACATTATATATACACACACACACACTATATTATATATTATATATACACACACACACTATCTATATACACACACACTCTATCTATACACACACACACACACACACACACACACACACACAATTTTTTCAATATATTGTATAGAAAGATAAACTCACATACATGCACAATCAAGCTCACTGACAGACCTAGGCAAACTCACTAAAACACAATCCCATTGATACACACATAGAATCTCACTACACACATCTCACTGACACACACAAGCAGCTCACTGACACAGTCCAGTAAAGAATGCTCACTGACACCCACAATATCACTATAAACAGCTCACTACAGAATGCTCACTGACACAGTCCACTAAAGAATGCTCACTGACACAAACTCACTATACACAGCGCACTACAGAAAACTCACAAACACACACTACAAGTACACTACAAATGCACACAGCTGATTACAAACAAGCTCACTGTCACTCACTCAGCCCTTGTCGTGGATAGCTATTATTTGCCCCATGCCAGTTTCCAAGGCTGGTCCTGTCAGATGGGCCCCTGGTTGGCCTGGGGGCAGAGCTTAGGTGCTTGCTTTGGTAGCAACCAATAGGGGGCACTAGGGGGTTAATATAATGGTTTACAGAAAAAGCTGGGAGGGGTTGAGGGAGAAGAAAATGTGGGCTGCTGCTTAACCCCCAGTGCTGTGATGGCTAGTACACTTCATAACAGCACCGAAAAATAAAAAGGTGTCACTGCACATATAGGCTGGAAAGGAGGGGGGAGCATTTGCCCCTATTTATAACACTTTGAAAGAAATGGGTATCTTACATTCTCCCCTGCAGCCAGTGAGACCTATTTCAATGCTAATACTTTAGTCAGCTTCCCATAAAATTGACCAATAAGGTGACAAACAAATAAAAGTTGGTTATAGAATACGTAAATACAGTGCTGTGAGCCCATCCTGCTGTATAAAGCTGTGCAGGTGATTATGTTTACCTGGTTGCCATGGTGACTAGTGATGTCACAGAGCAATAAACGGTCACTGTTTATTACTGTGAGGAGGCCCACCAGTAGGATAACATCAGGATCTCTCTATCTATGTGAGAGTCACACTGAGCACGTGGCTCCCTCTTACTGTCTTATAATGATTGCTGTCTCCATTTTCTACTTCTTCAATGACCTTGTTAAGCTGCCTGCTGGTCAGGTATATGAAAAATCATAAGCAGTCACTCACTCCGAGGGACATTATGGGGTAACATCTCTCATTCTAATTAAAAGTAGGTCCTACATTTTGTCATCATACATTATATATGTATTAAGGCAGTTTTGCCTGTATTTGTGGGAGGGGCTTAAATGAATTCACTCCCCTATATAAGGGACACCCCTTACCTGACTCATATCGCTTGAGGTCAGCATCAGAATGATTTCCACTTCCGGGTCATCCAGACGCCATTTTACCTGATTACTCCATGAGGTTTTCTAAGCTGAGCTGTGTCAGGAATCCAGCCACAGGCTTTTCCGGCCTACCACCTTCTTTCTTCAATCTATCGCTGTGGATGGTGTCCAAGTGACTCACAAACAGTAAGTCGACCTACCCGTTACACCAGGCATCAGTCCCACGGCACCATGCACGGGTCAGGTCCTCACTTTACGGCTGCATTTTGTCTATGTCTGTTCTAAAACCATTGCATGTTCATGCATATCATTCGTTTAAACCCCCTACCGGTCTTTGGGTGTACTACAGGCTTCTTAGACATTATGGCATTTCATGTACAAACCAACGAACCACTGCATTTTCGCCTACACACTGACCCCTACCGGTCTTTGGGTGTACTACAGGCTTCTTAGACATTATTGCATTTCATGAAAAAAACAACCAAACACCGCATTTTCACCTACACACTGACCCCTATCGGTCATTCGGTGTACTACAGGCATCTTAGACGTTTTTTGCATTTTCATGTACAAACCAATAAACCACCTCATTTTCACCTACACACTGACCCCTACTGGTTTTTGGTGTACTACAGGCTTCTTAGACATTATCGCATTTCATGTACAAATAAACGAATCACTGCATTTGCGCCTACACACTGACCCCTACTGGTCATTTGGTGTACTACAGGCTTCTCAGACATTATTGCATTTCATGTACAAATCAACGAATCACTGCATTTGCGCCTACACACTGACCCCTACTGGTCATTTAGTGTACTACAGGCTTCTTAGATATTATCGCATTTCATGTACAAATCAACGAACCACTGCATTTGCGCCTACACACTGACCCCTACCGGTAATTCGGTGTACTACAGGCTTCTCAGACATTATTCCATTTCATGTATAAACCAACAAACCACTGCAATTTTCACCTACACATTGACCCCTATCAGTCATTCGGTGTACTACAGGCTTCTTAGACGTTTTTGCTTTTCATGTACAAAACCATAAACCACTGCATTTTCACCTACACACTGACACTTACCAGTCATTCAGTGTTCTACAGGCTTCTCAGACATTATTGCATTTCATGTACAAACCAACGAACCACTGCATTTGCGCCTACACACTGACCCCTACAGGTCATTCAGTGTACTACAGGCTTCTCAGACATTATTGCATTTCATGTACAAACCAACTAACCACGGCATTTTCGCCTACATGCTGACCCCTACCGGTCAATCAGTATACTACAGGCTTCTCAGATTTTATTCCACTTCATAAGCAAACAAACGAACTACAGCATTTTCGCTTTTATACTGACTCCTATCTGTCAAATGGTAGCATTAACCCCTTAAGGACACATGACATGTGTGACGTGTAATGATCCCCTTTTATTCCAGAAGTTTGGTCCTTAAGGGGTTAAAGGGTATTTTAACATACAATCAGCATTTCTGACCCCTACTGGTCAACAGCAAACTGTCTTCACATGTCATATACAATTTACCAGCCAATATAAATTACACATAAGATTGTTTTAAACATAACTATAGACCATAAATTAAACTCCAGCACGGGCTCAACTTCAGGTTTAATTCACAATAATTTACATTTCACATCAAGACCAACAGTGGTTCTATCAACACTGCCACCTACAGGTCTGTCAAGTACATTGACAATTTTCATGGGGTTTTACAAACACCAAAACACTGACACCTATAGGTCAACAGACAAACAACATTTCACATACCAATCAGTATCCAACTACACTGCCACCTATAGGGCACTCGGCAGATCTCCAGTGCACTTGCATTTTGCAACACCATGTTCACTGACCCCTACCATTCAATAAGACATACAACAATTCACATAGCAAGCACTATATCAACATCTGGTATAAATACATATATTATTACACAGTAGCAGACGCATCTGTATATATGTAACTGGTAATATAGTTCACATACATTTTTCACAGCACGCTGCTCCCGCAACAGACTTCCCCTAGCAAGGGGACATACAACATACAAGGTGGGGACAGACCACATTTTCACTTGTACATACGGCACTTAATGGGTTAAGATTGATACATATTTAACCAGTATGGCTACGATGTTTAATATTTACACATCACGTCACTTTACTTTTCACATATACTGTACGTATTAAGATAAGCTTGGTCTATGCCATATTTCCTTATGCCATACGGTTTTATCCATTCAGGTTACAGTTACTACTAAAAACCTATACGGATTGTCAGGTTCAATACCATACTACCAGGTACATACACCTGCTCACGTAGTTATCCATCTCTTACCTTCCCTGGAATAGTAATAGTGTACTGGCAATTAGGGTTCTAGGGCCCAATAGGTATTACCCCCTTTTTTCTCTGCATTATGCTTCGGTTAGTGGTCCCGCGAGGCCAACACCCCGCCTCACACTCGGAGGCATACACCCCTCGGGCCACTCGTGAGCTAGCCGCCTCGCATTGTATCATAGAGAGGACCTCACCTGTCACTCCCCTTCCTATTTTCTGGTTACTGTCACCGAGAGGCCAACATCCTGCCACAACGTTCGGTGGCCACACAAAATCCCCTCGCGCCAAGCATAGATAGAGCCTCTCAAGCCACTTGGCAACTAGCAGGGCCTCACCAGTCACCAAAAAACACCAAGTCTAATCGTTTCGCCTTACGGCTTAGCTAGCAAGCCAGTACAAGAACCCTGGGTACAAATAATAATTGCAATCTTTATTGTTATTTAAGTATTTCTCAAAAAGATGGTGAAGAATCACCTCTTCCTAGCACCCCGGCTAGAATTGATACACCTTCAAGCAGAGGAGATGTTGCTAGTCCAGCAGCAATCAGATCCTGGACGATCCCACACATTACCACCGACCTAAGGAGGTGACAAATCCCCTACCCTGCTACAGCAAGGAAAGCAGTTATTCAAACTCCTCCATACATCAACGGACAACACGGAGGCAGGGGAAGGCCCAGCTACATCAACTCAGGTGACACCCAGGCTATGCTAGCTTCACTCATAAACTCATGAGCCAAAAATTTATGACAGACTGGCAATCTCGAGTTGGTCACCACAGCCCTCACAAGGCTGGGCCTCACGCTACTGTACAACCAGCACCAACCGAAACTCGGTTACCTGGTACAATCAATTCTTATGACACACAAGATGTTAAACCTGCACGTATGATCCCAGCACATTGGGGAAGCAAGGCATATATATGTATGATGATGTATCTGTGATGGTCAGATCCAGGGATTCCAGGTAAATCGGGAACTGACCATCCCTTGGTTGGGTTGGCATTTGGAATATGTGGAGATGTTTATTTGTGCAGGTACCCATACAGAAGGGATTTTGTCCCAAACAAATGGACGAGCACTCTCAGGCTCCAGGTACCAGCACCTCTGAACTACCAGAGACCACTGATATGAGTAGTTGCATTGCATACAGACTGTTGCATATATGTTCAAATAGTTCAGGGCACATGACAAACCATGTGTCCCAATACAACTTACAAATAACGTATTCACCATCTGTACACACCAATGCATTTTCAACACTACTGACTCATCACCCTTCCAGACTTGTAGTAGATTTACTAAAGCTCTGGAGCTTCAAAGGGCTCCCATACAGGTATCATAAACACACCTTCAAGGAATATAGCATGCCCTCACTTACAGTCAGCACAACAAAACCATTGGCTGTAAACACACTCATAGCCAAGATTTGCAGAGGGGTCTTCCAATCTCCACCATTTACAGCATGGCACCAAACACACACATTGGTATTGTCACAAGGAATCTTCCCTTAAACAAAGACTAACCATGGACTTATTGGTAACACACACCTCCGCTACCCCAAGTCTCAACTCCCTCATACCCTCCGAGGATTTTTCTTACTATACAACACCATTGATCTACCTTTACAGCTATCACTCAAGCATGGGTTGAAGCTTGATTAAGTAAGACCAATATCATCAACGCAGTAAACGGCTACCATCTACCCTACACACTGGCACTTACATGGCATAAATTGGGCAATCCTTTCCCCGCTCAACTTTCGAGCTACAGATTAGCCTACTATCGATATTCGCAGATACTCTGTGCTGGTTATGATAACATATCCAGAGGCCTTACAGTCATACACTATCTAGAAGACTTCTTGTTAATCAAAGAAAGCATATTTTTCACTAGAAGCCTCACGGCAGCTTAGTCTGGTTGACCACTTGGGCGTCCCAGTACCCCATAAACAGAAGGCCCAGACACTATCTTTACATTACTGGGCATATGACTTGAGTCAGCATCCATACACGCAAGTTACCACAAGACAAATAGGGAACATTCTCAACTACATCAATCACTACCTCCTGCTTAGTACTTACAACTGCAAGGAACTACGATCCCTACCAGGTTCCTTAATTTTGCCATGCTTTCACATCCAGAGTACTTTCCCCTTTTTTCCACACTTCCAACATGACGATCAGAGGAGGTGCCTAGACACCTCAGCAACAGCAGACCTGCACATGGGGGGGGGGATTTCTTAACCACTTGGCATGGTAAAAGCATGTTCCTTCCAGGATTGTCTGACACTTCTCCAACCAGATGGTCAGACGCAGCGTATACCACGGGTTTGGCAGCGATCTACCGGGAACAATTGCTTTGGGGCTGTTGGCCATGGCATCCAGGTTTGGAAATTTTTCCACCACTTCAGCCCCTTTGGGAGATCTACCCCATTGTAGCAGCTGCTGTGGCATGGGGTAAATCATGGTCAGGGTCATCAATCCGTTGTTACTCAGACAACTAAGCACATACCATATCATCAACAAACGCCACTACTCATCCATAAGTTCATGATGTTTCTGGGGAACTCACTTGGTTGGCCACTTATCACATTTCACTTTCATGTACCAGACGGGGTATACATCCCTGCCGACAACTGTCTCATTTATATTCCAGGCATGTTCATCATACGCTTCCTACAGCCGCCCATACAGTCACGTCCACTCTTTCGTTCCAGAGACAAAATCATGGATTAGACATACTCATGCAGCATAGCATGCACTATCCCACCTAGCACTTTCGTCCCATACTTGTAGAACGCATAACACAGCTTTTCACCTGGCTTAAAGAATCTCATTGGAACACGACATAGCTCAACCTGTGTCACAAAATTTCTCCTAAGTTTTGCTTATTTTTGCCACCTTAAACTTAAACTTCTCATACACCATTAATTATATATTTTACAGGCATTCAACAACACATGATAACCTATGGCCAAAACTACCATAAACTTCATGCTATCATACCAGAAAAGAATATACTCAGAGGTTTTCAGGAATCCATTCCCCCACGTTCCTCTCAGAGATTACCAATAGCCATCCAACTGTTCATCCTTATCGGACCTATTAGATCTACAACCATTCAATTATACTACCAAGTCGGCCATTACCAGCCATGCACATTGCCTTTTATGCCTTTCTCAGGCCAGAGAATCCACTACCATCACCACCACTCAGACAGATCATTGTCTTCAACGATCCCACGTACGTAAACACATATATCATTACCTATTGGCTCTACCACATTCCGAAATGAGTCAACATGCACCAACAGTAGAGATAACATACTATCCTACCCACAACAAATGGTGCCCACTTTCGGTCCTAGATTCCTACCTTCAAAATCCTTTCAGGAATTAAATACTGTAATGCATTTAAGGAAATGTCTGGTTAATTTGTATATATTTGTTGACTGTATTAAATCTTTGATTATTCATTTTTGCCCTCTTTATTTACAGGCCTACCGTATCGTCGGTATCGGCACACCACAACCGACTTGCTCCCTTTACACTATCCTAAGCTTATGCTGGATCCTTACTCCATATACGGCTATTTTGCCCCTTACACAAGTATTAAGGCAGTTTTGCCTGTATTTGTGGGAGGGGCTTAAATTAATTCACTCCCCTATATAAGGGACACCCCTTACCTGACTCATATCGCTTGAGGTCAGCATCAGAATGACCCTCCCACCCACTCCTCATTTCAACACTTTCTCTTTTCTTCCCATTTACTTTACTTTCTTACTCCTTGGTGGGCCCTCTTTATTTACAGGCCTACCATATCGTCGGTATCGGCACACCACAACCGACTTGCTCCCTTTACACTATCCTAAGCTTATGCTGGATCCTTACTCCATATACGGCTATTTTGCCCCTTACACATACATACATACATATATACATATACATACACATATATATATATATATATATATATATATATATATATATATATATATATATATATATATATATAAAAAAAACAGTTTGTAAAGCTGCAGTCCTCCTGTCTGCATCCTTTGAATGCCCTGCCCTCTTTCCAGGTCTGTGCTGGGGGTGCCTCTGAACGTTGCATCTCACTGAGAATGGGGAAGGCAGGGATACTCTAGTCCACGCACACCTCCAACCTCTGAAGTGGAAATTAAACTCCCTGGCAGTCTGAACGACAGCCATGGAGGTTTTTCTGCACCCAATTCTAAAAGTTCCAATTTCTATTGAAATCAGCACTTTTATAAACTTTCAAAAAATGACAAACTTCAGACACAAAAAGCACTTTAGACTTTGCTGCAATGCTTTCCTATGGGGATTTAACGGACACTGGATGTCCTCGTGCAGAGCGTGAGGACATTCATCATAAGTTAGGCAAAAAGATCTCCTAGAAAGCAGGATGTGCCTTCAGTGGCTGACTGATTGACAGCCACTAGAGGCAGTCTTATCCCTTCAATGTAATTATTGCAGTTTATCAGAAACTGCACCTATTAACATTGCAGGGTTTAGGGGACAGGGACAACGCATCCAGAGTCACTCAGACTGCCAGGGAGTTTTACATTTCATCCAGAACATATTCTGTTCCTCCATAGGGATGGAAACAAGTTGATAATCTGTGTGCGGAATCTGTGTGCGCTTTATAAATAGCAATAATAATAATAATAATAAAATGTTTACTCTAATTCTTATAAATAACAGGATTGTTCTTTCTCTATAAGCATTATCGACATATACATAGCAGGAATATATAAAAGCATGTTTAAGTGAGTGCAGCCAGCCCCTTGTTTTCTCATATATTGGAAGGCATGGCCTGAAGTTGTGGGAGGGGCTATAGACCTACTCAAGGGACTCCCCCCTTCCCCTACTTACCTTCATTGGTCTAGACGAACAGCTGATGATACTCGTCGGCTTCTTCCCTTCCGGCTTTGTTTCGTTACGTCACTTCCTGTGAGACGCGGCGCCTTTGTGATGTCACTCCGTGAATATCCGGCGCATGCCCAGCACCTCCGCACCGGCTCCCCAGCTCAACGGGGCAGTGAGCCAGGGGGAACCATACTCGCTCGGGCAGCCCCAGGCCATGGGCGGGAGCAGGCTCAGAGACTCCTTTACCGTGAGGAGTCCCTGTTCCAGTTGGAATCCCTCAGGTTAAGGGGGAAGGTTGCCTGGCCGCTTGGGGCAGACTCACGGCACGGACGGGAGCAGGCTCAGAGACTCCTGTACCGAAAGCAGTTCCTGTTCCCGCCGGTCGCCGTCATCCCACAGGTTAAAGGGGGAAGGTGGACTGGCTGCTTGGGCAGACTCACGGCACGGGCAGGAGCAGGCTCAGAGAATCCTTTACCGAGAGGAGTCCCTGTTTCCCACTGGTCCGCCGTCTCTCACAGGGGGAGGGTGGGTGTTGTGCTGGTCTGGCGCTGGCTGACCCCTAGTTCAGCCCCAGGGACCATCAAATGCGGGGTTACTGGTCACAATACAGCCATATCAAAGTTTGTCTCTGTTACAATACCAGCATGTAATTCTGGTTAAATGCTTTGTTTAGTTCTGTATATTATTTGCCTCAAGTGGACACTCATGCTAAATACATATATATGTGCTACATGCTTTACAGGTATAGCAGTTATAATGGCATATGCATACTTACTGGTGGTTATTTAGATATTATCATACTATATCTGCATTGTTAGTTATAAGCTTTTATGTTTTGAGATATCCAATCCCCGTTGATGTTAAGAGAACATTGCTGCTGGGAGCATGTGTCTGTATGGGAGTCGGTGCTTTCTACAGTCACCCAAAAAGTTCCTCAGATGGCACAGGTGACTGCGGCGGGTATGGTTTATGTATAGAGTTATAGAGTTATGCTCCTTTTAGTGTCAACCCTTTCGCCTGCTCCCGGGTTATGAGGCTGGGAATCTATACCCTCTAGGCGCTGACTACTTTCAGTTATACGGTCTTATGTGTAATGTCTTACAAGAGTACCTTATCTGAATTCTCGTACCTCCAGGAACCCTGAATATCCCTGGATGGGTCATCTAGCCTAGGCCTCCCCACCCCGATTTCTATCATACAGAAGCAAGGGCTCACTTATCCTGCAGGTATGTGGTTCCTATTATTGACACAGCCTTTTAGTTATATTTCCCTGCCCCTTAGTCCTAGCGGTCTGCAAGGCCAACTCCCATCCTCCACTTCGAGGTACTATACGCCCCTCGGGCCAAAATCATAGTTCGTCGCCTCGCACATTATATAGAGAGGGCATCACCAGTCATGGCCAAATACCCCTCTATTTACTCATGGAGAGGCCAACATCCCATCACCGTTGTGTGATACCACGCCCCTCGCGCCAACTCATAGAGCCTCTCTAGCCACTTGGCACTAGCAGGGCCTCACCTGCCACAAATCCTAGCATATTTTTTCGCCACCTGGCACTAGCTAGCCACCTGTTATTTCTCATCCCTGGTTACCAACACTATTATATTTTCAGTATGTCCCAACTCCCAGACGATAGTGAGGATATGTCAATCCCTAGCACTCCTGCTAGGTCAGTTACCCCGACTCGCAAGGGTGACATGGGAAATCCCTCGTCCATCAGATCATGGACTATCCCCCGCATCACTGCAGAATTACGCAAACGCAGTATCCCTTTCCCGGCTACTGCCAGGAAAGTAGAACTGTTCAAATTGCTAAGAACCGATACCCTTAATACGGATGCAGGGGAAGGCACAAGCGGCTCTTAAGATCCGACTCAACTCTATAGTTGTCTCCCTAATCTCTTCTATGGGGAAGGTCAACGACAGGTTGGAGAGACTAGCCCGTAGCTTCCCAGTACAGCCTCCTGGCCCTCTCACCGATGTAATACCGGGTAATTCCATATTCACTAAGGCAGCCGCCCACGTGATTAATCCTGCCCACATGGTTCCGGCTGATCTTAAAAAGGACATCCTTGAGGGCAAGGATGTAAACCTAGTCTCAATGCTCATTGCTTCCCAGGATGTCGTGGAAAACTGTTCTTAAGACTACAGGGACATCTCGGTGGTTTTAAAAGCCAGAGACCCAGACTCCGTAAGAAACTGGCCATTCCCAATTTTGTTCTAGCTTTTGGTATCTTTAGGGATATTCTATGTGCGGTTCACCCCCATAGGAGGGAGGAACTGGATCTATATATGCATAAGCTGTTGGACCTAGGTAATAAGTATGGTGGCTATACTTTACGATTACCACAAGTCCTTTTCATCAGAAGTGTCGGCCACGTTGTCCCAGTATGGCATCCATATGGATTGGAGCCAAATGGACAATGAACTGTTCCTCAGACATTTCGCTGGGCTTAGGACACCAGCTTGTGCCATATGTACATCACCCACTCACGCAGCTAATCTTTGCCCCCTGTGTCCGGACAGCATCCCCCAAGGGCTGAGAAACAGACCAGAGACAAACTGGGTCGTCCAGTAGTGTACCTAGGCAAATGTCAGATTTGCAACAACTTCACTGAGGGCTCCTGTGGCTACAGCGCCTGCTGCTTATTACACGTATGCTCGCATTGTTTCAGGGCACATGCAAAATCCATGTGCCCAAATAAAATGTACCAGAAACCTTATTTGTCTTCGGTGAACGTTCCTGTATTTGCATGTATGCTGTCCACTCACCCCTCCAAACACATTGTAGAATTTATATGCACAGGTCTCACCCAGGGTTCCTTTACATGCCAGCAGGGGTATTAGAGTGTCATAATTTGCAGTCCGCCACTAATCAATCTACTTCAGTCACTACCTTGTTACAACTTGAAGTGGATCAGGGATTTGTCATTGGGCCTTTCTGTAACCCCCCCTTTTCCAGCTGGAGAACTAACCCTATCGGGCTGGTTTCCAGTAAAAATTCTGAGAAACTGAGACTCATCATTGACCTATCCGCACCTCACTCTTCAGCCATTCCCAGCCTAAACTCATTGATTCCCTCTGAGGAATTTTTCCTTCAGTACTCCACTATTGATGACGCTATTGCGGCTATCAGATCGGCAGGGTTGGGGGCCTGGCTTAGCAAGACGGATATTGTAAATGCCTTTACATTTTTACCTATACACCCCTCTTTGTGGCACCTGCATGGTGTTAAATGGCAAGGTGCCTACTACTTTTTTACAAAGCTCACCTTTGGGGCCAAGAGTAATCCGAGGATTTTTGACACGTTTGCGGAAGCCTTGTGTTAGCTCCTCCTTAATACCTGCAGGTGTCCAAATGTGATACATTACTTAAATGACGTTGTTCATAGAATCTAATTCCACCCCCCACGTAGTCTAGACAAAGCAGTCACGTTATTCACCTCAATTGGTATCCCCGTGTCACCCACTAAAACTGCTGGGCCGGACACGATCACCAGCTTTCTTGGTATTTTACTGTATTCATAAACTATGATGGGCAGCCTCCCTAGAGTTAAGATCGATCACATCCTGCACGATATTAGTCACTACATGCACATGGTGTCTTGCAATCGTAAAGAATTGCAATCACTTTTGAGGTCACTAAATTTCACCACGCGCATAATCCCCAGGGCAGGGCTTTCATTTACAGGCTCCTCGCCCTGTTCCCCACCTTCTCCAAGGACTATGTCCGCATATCCTTGGACTGTCCTGCGACTACTGACCTCCAGATGTGGTACAAATTCCTCTCGGACTGGAATGGGAGGAGCATGTTCCTCCCGCAGATTGATTCACAGTCACCTTTTTGGACAGACGCGGCATCATCCGCAGGATATGCGGCTATTTTCGCCACAGAATGGCTCCGGGGGACTTGGCCGGCAGAAACACGGGGCATTGAAGGGTTTTACACTAACTCAGCCCTATTTGAAGTATACCTTAGAGTTGCTGCTGCTGTCACTTGTTGTAGGTTATGGAGAGGGCAGTCCGTGCGCTGCTTTTCCGACAATTTACCACATTATCAATAAGGGCCGCTCTTCCTCCTTGGCGATTGAGTTTCCTTAGGAAACTGACATGGCTGGCAGCTACCCATCAGTTCCACATTAAATGCTACCATGTTCCCGGTACATTCAATACGGCAGCTGACCAGCTATCTCGCTTTTGATATCAGGCCTTCAGACTGTCCAGCTCTCACCAAGTTAGCCTTATCCACCAGCACTCAACACACGTATCACAGAGCTTTTCACTTGCACAAACAATTTATGTCTGACCATCACCTAGCCAACTGGTTTGAGGTTTCTTCACGGATAGCTTTTGCCTCTTTTTGCCACCTTAAATCTAAATTCTCACATAACACTATTAAGCTGTACCTCACGGGTATACAACACCATATGTTTTGCTCCTTCCCTAACCATAAGGGTTTCTTAACTTCTTACCCCATCCGAACATTGCTCAAGGGCATAGCGAAAGCGGACGGTCCAGCAACAATCAAGAGACTGGCCATTGACATTAAAATGTTCAAGTCCTTGTCCGACCTACTCGACCAGGCACCATTTGAAACCCATACGAACGCGGTTATTAAAACCGCCATTTATGGTTTTCTTAGACCGAGAGAATTCCCCATCAGTGGCCAGCACCATAGCCAAGGGTGCCTCCTCACCTCTTACCTTAGGAAACACACAGACCACTACATACTGACCCTACCCAAAACCAAAACAAGTCAGATGGGGGAACCGGTTCATATAACCTACTACCCTACAGGAAACAATTGGTGCCCGGTGAAGGTGCTGGACGCTTTCTTAGCCACAACGCCAACACGCACCACAGAACCACTGCTATTACTACATGATGCAGTTCTTACCACAGCTAAATTTATGCCCGTATGCTCATCACCAGGCTTGGTCTAAATCCTAGCAACTACTCAGGGCACTCCTTCAGAATCGGAGTTGCCTCCACGGCCTCTAGCCAAGATATCCCAGCACACGTGATTAAAACACTGGGCCGCTGGAAGTCCTCAGCTTATGCCACTTACATCCCACATCCAGTCCAAGAGATTAGGAGGGCTTTTATTAAGATGTCTACCTAATATGTAATGTACTATGGTTCTGAATAAATGTTTTGCTTTGATATCTCTCTTTATCCCCACTTTATTTACCGGCCTACAGCATACATCGGTTTCGGCACACCTCAACAGACTATTCCTTTTTATTTACTCTTCACCAGCGTATTCAATATCATATGAGAATGCCCCCGAAAATGCCACAAAAAAAATAATAATAAAAAAAAAAAAATATATATATATATATATATATATATAGCGCTCCAGCTCCTTGGGTTTGCATCCCTCCCTGTCACAGGTGTCTCATCTCAGGACCCTATTTAGCCTTGTACTGCAGAGAACTCGAGATGGAAGTATTTCCCCAAGTAAGTAGCTCATTTAGCAGACAGTTGGCAGTTAGAGTAGGACCTGGGGTACATTGACGTTGTGGCAGGCTTATGCAATGTATGATCATATAATGTAACTAAACTACCATTATTTTTTGCCTAGATTAGGGGTTTTTAATAAAACTAGCCAAATCTGTAAGCACCAAAGTAGCTGTTTAGTAGATAAGGGAGTGCACTGGATTTTCATTTAATTAGAATCAGAGGTGTTACCCGATAATCTCCCCCCGTGCGAGTGACTTCTTATGGTTTTTCCTGAGCATTGCTCCATCCTCCACATACCTTAGTGGTGACTGACTAGCAGGGAATCCTCAGTAATAAACAGCTTAGTGCTCTGTGACATCACTAGTTTCCATGGCAACCAGGTAAACACAATCACCTGGGCAGGTTTATACAGCAGGCTAGGCTCACAGCACTGGATTTACATATTCTATAGCAGAGTTTTTTCTGTCATCTTATTGGTCAATTTTATGAAAGTTGACTAAAATATCAGAATTTAAATCATGTACTCTCTTTCCAAAGACTTATAAACTGGGCAGATTGGGGAGGCATCAGGGCAAATGCACCCAGACCACTTCAATGAGCTGAAGTGGTCTGGGTGTCTGTAGTAGCCCTTTAAAGTCACATTTGGTTATGGAGAGGACAGTAATCCCTTTGATGAGTACCAAAAACGTACTTATAGAAAGAAACTAGTCCTGCGCTCAAACTCCAATTACTCCTGGGCGGCAGCAATGACTATAGTATACATCAGCCAAAATACATATAGTAAAAACCAAAGGAAAAAAGTTACCTGCGCTCTTTCCACATCCCTATCTATTTTTGTATCACACAGCTAGGTTGCAATGCTGCTGCCCATCCCATGTTGTCCCTATTAAGGGTTAATAAGCATGTAGGGATGTATATAAAAAAAAAATACCCCTTTCTGTCTCAGAGATATTTTTGCCAGAAGCTTAAGGAAGCAATTGAATGGTTAGAGTTAAGACCCACCTAAGAGGTCTGCCATGACGTGGCAGGTGGGCTTGCCCTCTCATGTCCATTAGAGGTAACTAAAAACCTACATTTGTTTAAAAATACATAGGGATGCGGAAAGCGTGCAGGTAACTTTTTTCTTTGGTTTTTACCAAAACGTACATAGTTGAGTAATGGCTAAACTTTGACCAAAATGCTCAGCTAGCAAAATGACTTGGGTGAGCATCATTCCTCTTCCCTCCTCCTTCCTTCCCCACAGCCTGTGTCGAATTACTCACTCTTGGTCCTTTTCCCAACCACATGGGATTCAGACAATCTGGGGACTCTGGACCCCATACTCACGATTAGTGAAAGGGATGGGTCTTAATCAGGGAGACAAGGAATGCAGGTAGATATTGATGATGAATAATTATTTAATGTTTTTTTTTCACTCTATTATAGTAAAAGCTTGGTCCTTGATGATTTTAAAAGGGACGCCAGATAAAGCAAAAAACGCCACGGTCAGCTTGATTTGGAGCAAGGCAAAGCTTTATTGGCACTTTAAGAACTGTTGTGACACCGTTTTATGTGTCCTTTCTCACAGGAATACCGGTAGATGTTACAAAGGACTATTTGTAGCCTGGAAAACCAATGAACCCATCAACCAATCACTGCAAGTTAACCCCTTACTGGGAACATCTTCAGAGCTCTTACATGAGCCTGACCCCTAACAAAAGTGAGAAAAATAAATAAATAAATAAATAAAAAAGAAAAAACCAATGCTATGCAAAGCTGTAGATTTTTTTGCAATGTAAAATCCTGGATGTTTTTATATTCAAATGTAATAGAATATCTGTCTGCCTCATTCTTTCTGTAATGGCACAAGATGAGCTAAAACCAGTTTGAGTTCTGAGCGGGGACCCACCGAAGGGCAGGCTATTTCCACTGCTGTCCGTTCTCAGAATACTCTTGCGACCTGTTTTTTGCTCTCCATTAGTTTAAAGGGTAACCCAGACGTGGACCCCTTGCTCACGGTGCCTAGAGAGATATCAGCTATGCCTCACTGATGATGCCTAACAAGGCTGAAACGATCGCTTGGGGTTGCTGTATCTCTCGTGCAGAGAGAACTTGCTGGCATTTCGGATCTGGACTGCCCGTATGGGTGGGACCAGTCTGATATGCTTCAGAGATGTTGTCTCTGTAATGGAACAAGATGAGCTAAAACCAGCATGAGTTCTGAGCGGGGACCCACCGAAGGGCAGGCTATTTCAGTTGCCGTCCATTCTCAGAATACTCTTGCGACCTGTTTTTTGCTCTCGAATATCAGTCTGCCTCATTCGCCAAAACAACTGCGCCTATCAGACTGCCCACTGGATGAGTGAGATCAAAGGAGAAATTTAACTGCTTCCTTTACTGTCAGAAACCCATCCAGGTGTTCAGACATTTCTCTCCTCTCCAGTCGTAAAGAGAGCCAGAGCTGCACATGGTCCCATCCTGTCCCTTTAACTGTGAGCATGGCGGTATGGAAACTGAAATCAGGCTCAGTTTGGGTGCCATAAGCTTGTGGGATATATACATATCCCATAACACAGACCAGACTGAGAGGTTCCTCATATTTGGGGCCTCTCCCTGAAATCAGCTTGCTGGTGCAGTAACTTGTGCAACTCTTGTAGTTACATTAAATTGTGTCGGTCATAATACACACAATGTAAAACTAAATTATGTGTCAAAAAAAAAAATATCTACCATATACTAGCAATAATACTAGCAAATATACATATTTTATCTTTAAACTTGTTTAAAAAGATACTTTCAACTTTCTTAAATTTTCATGTAGAATACTCTATGGAACAACTGAGTGACGGGGAGAACAGTTGAACCCTGCTACAGGTGGTTCTCCTGCTCTCCATCAGAACAGGTAGACTGTATGTGTTATAGTATTCCCAAGCAAGCTGGGTATAGGAACTGAGTGACAGATGCCACTCCATTTGGATGCCAGAGCACTGGTAATGAAACCGACATGTCAGCAACATTGGAGACAATTAACCTGCTTAGGAAAGTGTCCCCACCAGAGAGGCTGGACCAAGGCAGAACCTCTTATAACGTTTGTTACAGACCTCTAATCATGGTGGAGCTGGCACACTGAAGAAGGGGGATTATTACAGTTACTAGAGAAAATATATAATTAATCTCTCTTTATTATGAATTATTTCGTTGTTGGAACTTTAGGAACTGTTATTCGTTGGCCCTATCATGGCAGTTCACTTTAAAAGGTATTTTTCATTCCTTTAATTATTTTATTTGGATATTTTAAATAATCATATATAATGCATTAAGACGTTGAGGGTTATTTTCTCCATATTCTGCCACTGTAACATTTAGTCTGTAATTAACAGGGCAGCCATCAGAAGTCATGGGCTACTGTGCCTTTTACTAACAGGCCCCATAATTGGGTCCAAGGAAAACCGAAACCCCTGAGAGGTATTGAAATGTCAAGAGAAAAGGGGTGTGTGGAGATATCAGCTGTATGTATGTGTAACATCAGCATGTGTGTTTGCGATTGTTTCTGTTTGTGTGTATTTGTATAAACAGCATTCTCAGGGCAATTACTTCAATAACCTAAACCTTCGTCATTTAAGTTCCCACATTCCCATGCCAAATGAATCAAGAATCAGGACATGCAAACTCTGTACTGTATGAATATTCAGGAGAGAACTGGGGAAATGAGAGTTGTGTGCAGATGGTCAATGCTGCATACAACATTTGCATTACACAAATCCCCTACAGCTGTGTAATGTGACTGTTGTGCTTGCCAGTTGCAAAGGCGACAATAGTAGATATTACCAGGATGTCCTGTCTATATGGGTGAGTGATGTAATCTGTCACTAAGCAATGGATGCATCTCCTTAAACTCATCTCCTGCATTTACCTATCACGGTGTGGCAGACTCCCTTCTCCCCCCCACGGTGTGTTCCCTGTTTAATTGCACAGGATGCATAAACACTAAGGCTGGTCCTGACCTTGCAGTAAAGTTACAATATTTAGTGAATATCATTTTTTGGCATTACTTTGCTGCAAAGCCAAACAAATTAGAGGCTTCAGTTGTTAAGTGCAAATGATCAGATTTCTAGATTAGTTTTTTAGAATATTTTTGAAATCTTGTTTATTGATAAAAACGGTGCTACATAACATTTAACATATTTTATTCCCACAACATTTAAAATGATTAAATTAAAAAAAAAATTTGAATATTGTGAATTTAAATAATTCATTTTTTTTTATGTTTCCTTGAAAAACATTTAGTCCACGAAACAGATGGTTTACATTAATTTTATGTGCTAACTGTGCGCTCTGTGTTTCAAATAAACATTATTTTGTTTTATTTATTGGTAACATTTATAAAGCTCTAACATACTCCGCAGCACATGAAATGAAGGGGTTAAGCCATTGAAGTAACATGTACATAAAATGTATATTTCTTGCCGAACATGTATATATTAAAAATGCATCTTTTATGAAGATATAATGTATGTAAGTGGTATGTGGGTATAAATGTGTTTCAGTATGTGTAGTTGGCTGGTCGGTGTGATTTGTGTAGGACATAAATCAGTAGGGAATATTCAGTAAAGATTTATCATCATGCACAACTTGAAATCTGTGTCTTACTCCCTAGCAGGAATCTGCAATCTGAACAGCAGAACGTAACTCCTTCTGTGATTAATGAGCTCTTTAACATTCACCCAGCGCTATAAAAGGAGAAGAACGGCCATTATGGTTTTTTTATTGGAGTAGAAAAGACTTGGTAAGAGGTCTAAGCCCCCCAGTCAGAACGATGTGATATGCCTTATTTAGCATTACAAAAGACTGAATGGGGCATTGTGCAGGAATGAACGAACGCCAATCCAGTACTTCGTATATTGTGTGTTAAGAGCCCCTTTTGACGTGTAACTTGTCATGATCGTATAGGACAAAGTTATGATAGGGCACCAAGAAGATAAACAACAAACCCAATAGGGCAGACCGCCGCAGTATTTATGGTGAAAAGGGCAGTAATCCTAGTTTTGGTGATGAAGACTATGTAAGTGTAAAAGTGGCGTTTTTGAGCCATGTATGCACCATAAACAATGCGATTCCCAAATATGAACTGATGGCGATATTACTCAGTCAAACCTCAGTGCCAAAGGGTGATTTCTCAGCAGGATTATACTGCGCTTTTCTAAATTCCAGGCTGATATTATGGCCATCAGTAATTTGGGTTACACTATTATTTATTGCCCTCTAATTTCATTTAGTCGATGAGTGTGCTAAGGGCTTTGAGTTCCTTTAGGTAGAAGATAGTTTTATATAGGTTGTTATCTGATAATGTGAGTTCTGCCAGGAATCTAGGTCTTTGTATTTTCCTCCAATTTCCCCACTTGGATATCCGATGATATAGCTTCTATACTATTAAGCTCTTCAAGAACAATGGAAGGAAGCAGTTGTAGCGGATGGCATTGGGCTGTCCTAAAAATGACAGTTATTCCTATGTGTTCGGTTAAATTGTAACCTATGTGAAATGTATGCAGCATTCGACTGATTGTTCGGTAGAATCACTCCAGTTATTATGAGAGTGAAACTACTGAACAGTCAGACCACCCCAGTAGTAAGTGTGCCTCCAGTTACTGTTTGCAACAATGTTGCGAACAGGTAATTGGCAATCCGTGCAGTGGGTTCTTTGTTCTCTGGGTGGCCGTCTTTCGGGAGACGAACACGTGGCGGCAGCCATTTTAAACTCCCGAACAGCGGTGTTTTGCCGTCGAATGTCTGGAACTCAAATCGGACACTCGGCTAGGCAAAAAACGCGGAGACCTCCACACTGCCCTCAAATTCGTATAGAAACTACCGAATAGCCACCCGTTCAGTAGAAAGAGACACCCGAACAAGGGGATTTATGCAAACTCTCCCTAGTCTCCATAGCCCAAGTCTTTTGTGCAGTTATTCCCTTTGTGACCGACCGCAGGGCCAAAACTCATGGAACCAATTTCGGTTGTTCCCTCCAGCGCGGTCAGTCTTTTTATTACATCCACAAAATTCCCGAACCCCTGGTCTGATCTGGGTGATTTTTGGATATGTCACTCACCCAGATCAGGGCTACTAGGGGATGTAATATTTAAAGGGGTACCCATATGTTTAGGGGTACATCCAGAAACTGGGGGAATTTGTGTACAGTATAATGGGATTATGAGTCAAGCTAAGGGGAGGAGATGTGTGGGAGGTTACTCGGGTATGATTGGATACTGTACTTATTATTGTAAATCCCTCCCTTGCATGGGAGAATGCTTTATAAGGAGGTTGTGTGAATTAAAAGTTCAGTTCTGCTCCTGATGCTGTGTGTCGTCCAGTCATTGGGATTGATGTTGGGATATTGTGGGATTGTTTTGCCTGCTGAAAGCCTTGCCTTATGGATTTATAATTACTTGTTCCTGAGCCTCACTGGGATCTTAAGTGGAGATAACCTGTGGAATATCAGCTCTCTGCTACAGCAGTTATTAATTCTTGAAATTAAATGATACAGGTGATATTGGAATACAGGTATTTGATTAAATCAGAAACTGGTATATAATGGGGCATGCATAGGTCTGTAGTGAGAATGCAATTATAGTACAGTATCGTAATCCTTTTAAAGGGTTGCCCCTGCTGGGCAGGGATGTCCTAAAGGATGAGTTGAGGACAGCAGAGAAGGAGGCGTGGGTCATGCAGCTTTTGCTTTTATCTGTCACTACGCTGGTGCCCAATATACCCAGATCTAACATTGGCCAGCCTGGAATGTATGCTAATGATGCTGCACATACAGGACCCAAGCACCATAACCACTCCAAATTGCTGAAGTGGTCATGGTTTTTGGACTAAACCTTTAACTATGGCAAGCAGCAATACTCAGTTATCTTACCTAGGAGCAGGGTGGATCAGAGTACAGGAGCCAATGTCCAGCATGTTATGGACGTCAGGCCAGGGTGGTTTTTTAGTTAATATAACACTTCATTATTCATTTTCATCAGCACACATTAGACCATGCTCTAAAAATCATGATGTCCTTTGACAATGTTTTTGGGCAAAATGTCCACTCTGTCCATTGGATAAAGCAGCACTAACTACAGGCTTTCACGGGCTGTATGAGAAGCTGGGATATACTATTCATTTTGGCTGACATGGCTAACTCTGCTTCTTATTCATTTAATAATGTCAGCACTAGAACTATTTTAACATTGTGATTGTTGCACCGATGCTGTCCCTTCAGGCTGGAATGTTTACATATTGTCTAAAAACACTTAAGGTTTTCTGTTAAACTGTACTAATGCTTCTCATAGCGAAGCATTCGATTCTTTGAGTCCAGCAATTGCCACAGGCCTACAATGCTTTGAGAAGCATCTGATTGGTCCAAAGATTGAAAATCTTGATAATGTCATTGTAGGAGGATACGAATCCAGATAAGAGGCTATCATCTTGATGGTTTTTGTATAATGGGTAATCTAAGTAAAAGATTAACACTCTTATTTCATTGTAATTAATTATTTTGATTGTTCATTTAAATGTAGAACATAAATAAGATATTTAAATTAAGCGTCAGACATATTACACAGCAAGTTATACTACATTTAAGCAGAGCTTAATAATCGTGGGTTCTTAAATGGCTCTATGGCCAGAGATGCAATTTAATACCCCTAAAGAGTTCTTTAATTCATTAATAGGTCATTTAAATACTGCAGCTTATGCCATAAATAAATGACTTTAATTTGAAAGCAATAACGTAAGGCACACTGGGGTCATTTTGTAGTTAATGACAGGTTTAAACCAAGATTTTGCTTTTCGTTTTCAAACATCACGCTAGAAATGATATTACTCACTTATTTGTTTCATTTGGAAATTTTGCAAGTTATATGCGTTTTAAGCCACAAATAAAAATCCAAGTTACATCATGTTACGATATTATGTGTTTAGCCTGTCTTCTCTAACTCCTTAAAATGTGCTATTTTTCTTTGCCATGATAATGTTCATTGTTTGCTGCTCACACCCGCAAGCATTTTATTTAATTGAAAGCACAACATAAATAAAAATAAAAATAAATCCATGTTACAGAACTATAGGTCTTGTTAAAACTACACACGTGCATTAGTTTTCGTACTAATGCGATTTCGTCCGAAAATTACGTTTTAGTAAACAAATACGAAAAAAACAAAAGCCCTACAAACGAAATATAAACTAAATGAAAGGGCAAATGCCGAATGCATTATGTTTTTGTTTTGTTTAGTTCGTTTAATAGACTGCATGCTGCAAGGGAATTAACCTCCACAGCACGGAGAAATAACAATGTGCATGCGCAAAATAAATAAATAAAAAGGAGGGAGACGGCAGTGCTACCAGCTCCCTCCTTGTAATATAATTTCTCAACTTCCTATTAAAACCTATGTTGGTCACATGTTGCCTAAACAGTGAGCAGCCAGGGGCTACTTGCTGTCAGTTAAAACTAAATATAAATCAGTATGGGGGTGGGCGGGAACCCTAGTTAATTAAAAGGGGGACGTAATCTCCCCCCTGGTCCCCACCCATTAATGATGGGTGGGGACCAAAATAAAATAATGGGAGGGACCTAATGTGCCCTCAGGTCCCCACCCATGAGCGGTGGATTGGTTGACTTCAATTTGAAAAGCAACCAATCACAGTGTTATGAGTAAAATTACACAGCATGGGAAAATTCCAGAGAACTTTCCCACGTTGTGTAAAATGACAGCACTCTGATTGGTTGGAGTTCAAGCCAACCAATCAGAGCACTCTGACCCTAATTGCAGGGCGGGGCAAGGCTTTATAAGGAGCTCATTCTGCGCCGTGCCCTCCATGGGTGAAGAAGGATTTTTTTTTTACCGTAGAGATTTTTTTCTGCATTTTTTTGCGCTCAGGTTTTTTTGTATTTTTTGCGACGCGTATTATGGATTTATATTTGGCCCCTTATGGGCTGAAGAAAGAAAAGAAGAAAGAGGATATCACATGGTAAGTATGACATTTTATTTTATAGGGTGAGTTTATTTCTTCCCCCTCACTATTATTAGAGTGAGGGGGGTAGGTAGGATATTTTTTATTGGGGAGGGTGACTAGGGGTTTGGGGACCCCTAGTCACTTATTTTTTTTGGTCCCCCACGCGCCGGTCATTGGTGGGGACATTAGGTACCCCCATTATTTATTTAGGGTCCCCACCTGCTGCTCATGGGTGGGTACCAGAGGGGACATTAGGTCCCCCCTTATCTATTTAGGGTTCCCACCTGCCGTGAGTAGGGGCATGCAGGAGGATTTAACCTCCCTTTTTTCAATATGGGGGTCATAGTGACCCCCATACTGAATTATACTTAGTTTTAAATGACAGCGAGCCGCCACCGGCGGCTGCTCGCTCTAATTTCAAACTGGATATAAAAGTATCTTGTATAGAAGTGTAACGAGTACGGTAAGAGTACGTGTAAAAAGTAGCTATTTAGTTCAGTAGCACAGCCTTATTGTGTTACTGATCTAAATTGCTACTTTTTCATATCGCAACATTGTTATAGTTCTTGCTATAACTTTTGGTTACATGTACTCTTACCGTAGATCTCCATCACTTCTATGTAAAATACAGATTTTTATATTCAGTTTTAAATGACAATGAGCAGCCACTGGCTGCTCACTGTTTAGGCAACATGCCTCTACTACACGCTGGAAACTGGCACAGGTAGGGGCATGCGGCAGAATTTAACCTATGCCAGGTCACCCCTTTTGCACTAGTGACTGGTCAGCAAAAACTAGTAGTTCTAAGTTTGTTTAGGCGATATGCCCCTACTCGCGGATTTAACCTCCCTTTTATCAATATGGGGGTCATAGTGACCCCATACTGATTTATATTTAGTTTTAAATGACAGTGAGCAGCTATAGTGACCCCCATAGGTTTTAATGCAGTGGGGGTAGGAATGATTATTACAAGGAGGGAGCTGGTAGCGCTGCCGGCTCCCTCCTTGGTGTTTTTTTTGCCCTAATGAACGAAAAACACAAACCACGAATGGTTTGCTGATGAAATTCGGGACGAATGAAATTTTTATTTAGTATGAAATCATTTGTACGAAACAAAAATTTCACTGTTGCACATGTCTAGTTTAAACACCTAGTGTCACTGTCCAAAACTTTACAGGGAATCAATTTAAACTGGAATTTCTACTCCTCTGGAAGAGACATTTCCTTATTCCCTTAGTGCGTAAATACTATGAAAGCTGATCTGTCAATTTTGGGGTATTTTGTAAAGACAAAACTGAAAGATCAGGTTGTGGAGTCAGAGGGGGGTGAGATGCAATGGAGGTGAGTTTAACTTATCTCAAGCTGTCCCTTGTGGCTGCCACCATCTTCATGAGGCATGTCCTCTTTGGCTCCTGATGCTACAGTTGCCAGGAACCAAGTCAGACACCGGAATCCTCCATAGATAAAGCCTGAATCCCACAACCATCATTTGTAATGACTGCTTCGAATAGTCAACAGTTTAAAGGGGAGCTCTGCCTTTTGTCAAGCTCTGACATCATCATAAGACAAAGTTGTCACTTCTTTAGCTTATGAAATTTGATTGCTTTGGGATTTGAATGACATTCCAAGGCAGTCTTAATCAGTATTCCATAAAGCTTTAAAGTGCTTAGTGGGGTGAATAGTGAAGCTGAGGTAAGTATAAAATGCACTTCCTAGTTCAGGGTGATGTTATTAGTCCATCGTTATGCTCCAGGAATTAGGACATCCCTCCCATAGTACTTAAAGTTAGCTAATGGCTTATACATAAATCTCGCATGTGACAGTTGCGCTTTGATGGGGTCTGTCACTTTCCTAAATGCTAGTTTTCAAGAAGGCATCCGTCTTAAAGCAGTACTGTTACTTTGGACGTAATGAAGCTTTGGACAGCTAAACAAATCTAACTATTAGTTGTGCAATATTGTTTTGTTTAGCTTTTTTTTATCTGTCAAAATGATATCTTTTATGCATTTTGAAACTGAAAATATTTGAATTTAACGATTTAAATCTAATGTTGCATTATCTAATATTCACTATAAATTACATATTGTGCTTAACCATGCACAACAACATGCTTTATAGCCATCTCTCTATTTACAATATCTTCTATTTCAATAAATAGAATAAAATCGTAGACTTGAGAAGACAGCTGTTTTGGACATAAAAAAATAATTGTAATTTTAATGAGAAAAAATACAGAGCTCTGTTGATGTTAAAAATGATGGTACAAATTTTATTTCAGATTACAGAAGGACATCATTGTTAAAATGGACCTTTACCAAGGCATGACCATGTATTAATTTATTCATTTCTTCTACAACCAGCATGTTGCATTTTATTTACTCATTGGATGTATTTGGAAGAACTTTGTGAGAATTGGAGGTAAACGCTTTAGAAAATATTGTAAAATGTTGTGGTGGCCTCTGTAGAAACCATGGTGAGATTTAGAGGCTGACACTTTCGAAACCTTCGTGAGATTTGCAGATTGACCACTTGTACACAATCTTCACATGACTAATGTTCATTTAATCTTTGACTTTTCATAAAAATAAAACTTAGCTATGGTATTGGCATGAAAAAGACACTGATTTAATTAGCAAACCATTTGGAATGAGCTAAATGTAAATTTTTTTGTAATTCAGTTTTATGGAAAAACCGTTGGGAGGAGGTCATAACCTATAATACCCAATATTTATCATCCCAATGGTACGGAACTCCCAGCAGGGACATCTAGAGGAAGCAGCAATTTGAGAACCTATCATGCATTTAGAGTTTTGAATGTGATTTATAGATTCAGCTACTTATACATCTGCTGTTCAATATATGACATCTTTGTAGCACTAACCAGATGTGCCCATTGGGATGATATATTGGTATTGGTTTGTGTAACAATAATGATTTCAATGATATCAATAAGAATGTATCTTAATGTATTAAACTGCCATTTCCATCACGTCAAGCTTAATTTGAAAAAGAATGCTTCTAAAATATCCGTATTGCAGGGCCCTGGGGTTTAACTCTTTGGGTCCTATTATCAGTGTGTTGATTATTATGGTGTTTAAGAGACTACTCTTATTAAATTACATTAAAATTCTTAAAGTGTGTTTTATAGTGTCAGGTATGTACGGTATAGTTTGATTTGATATTATGTTTCTGGAATCCTGAATTTTGAAATCTAACGTAGGATTTTTATTATTAAGAGACTAGGTTATCGGCACTGCCTTTACAAAAGGATACAGTGAGTACATAAGACATCATGTAAAAAAATAAAAAATGATGAAGCGTTAGAGAGTTAATTTAAAGGGATTTTACTAGTCTGTATTCCTAACACTATGTTGCTCTCTGGTCCCTCCTCCTTCGTGGCACCCCTCACCCCCCATCTGATTTAAGTGCCAAACTCCCTCGTCCCTGGGAGGTGCCTAATGCACATGCGCCGCGAGTGAATCAATGCTTTTCTTTGGGATTTCACTCACGCTGTATGTCCTCATGCAGAGTGTGAGGAAGTTCAGCGTTGTTTAAAGGACTCAGAGTTCGCTAGAATCCAGGAAGTGCCTTTAGTGGCTGTCTAATAGACAGCTACTAGAGGCAGTCTTAGTACTGCAATTACATTGCAGTTTTTATAAAGAAACGCAATGTTTTACATTGCAAGACTAAGGGGGACAGGGACATTGCACCCAGACCCAGGGACGTTTTAGCCGCGAGGCAAACAAGGCATTTGCTTTGGGCGGCATTTTCCAGGGGGCGGCAAAAAAAGCCGCCCCAAAATGCCCAGGGCAAATGCCTTGTTAGCCTTGCGGCTAACAGTCCAGGCAGGAGGGGGTCGGGCGGGCAACACTGGTGAGGGAGCACTTTCCTCTGAGCTGTCTGCTCAGCTCCCTATGGATGCCTATAGTGTCCATTTAAACAAAATTCAAGTGTTTTTTTTTTACAAGGGTTTCAGGTATCTTTTACTCAAAATATCAAGCACTCATGAAGTATATTCAGTAACTGTCATGGAATCAGAAAAGAAGCACCGAGCAGTAAGATATGAAAAAAGGTTCATGCAAAAATAACCCCATGGTGACAGAACGCCTCTAAGACATTTTCTTTCTGTAGCAGATAAGTTAATAACCCCAGGTGATCCAGTCTTGCGTCTGCATGGATCCAAGTGTTCCTTTTACAGTTGAAATGGGCGTTTAGCATTTACCATGTGCCAGGCAACTGCCCGCAAGAAATGGTTTCCTGTAACTAATTGTACTATAACAAAATGAGTCACCAAGCTAATGTCTTGTATATAGTGATGTCCCGAACTGTTCGCCGAACGGTTCGCCACGGACTCATCATTGAGTAAACTTTGACCCTGTACCTCACAGTCAGCAGACCCTCCCTCCCAGACCCTCCCACCTCCTGGACAGCATCCATTGTGAAGCTGCATTCTTAGTGAGCTGTCCAGGAGGTGGGAGGGTCTGCTGCTGATTGGCTGGAATGTGTCTGCTGACTGAGGTACAGGGTCAAAGTTTACTCAATGATGAGTCCGTGGCGAACAGTTCGGGACATCACTACTTGTATATCATTTTCAGTACCAACCATAAGAGATTAAGCATCACTGCTTGGTGCCTTTGCAGAGTTTGTGGGTCACTTCCCCTCTTTGTGTTTGTAATTTATTTTTATTTTTTGCATTCCTACCCACTGCTCCCCTATGCTTCATTGTATCCAGAGTATGAACCAGTAGCCCGGCCTCTCACTGTTTCCCATGGCTCTCTTGCTACTCACAGATTTCTCTGGGTGGTAAGTACAGCAATGTGGTATGTGGCCGGAATTTGCTGCACACAAGTGTTATCTTCCCTCTTTGGCTCAAGTGAACATGGGAAATGAAATATCCCTCTATGATTCTCTAACATACTTTGTTATACGGTCAGGTAGACATGCAGAGAAAGTCATGCACAGCGACCAACTGTGTTTACTCATTTATATATTCGTAAGGTTTTTTTTTTTTTAAAGTCTAAGCTGTAATCTACTAGTGGACTCCATGCTTACTGCACCACCAGGGGTATCAGTGATCTTCTAATTGGCTTCTAACCATAGAGCAGGTTATTAAACTTCTAACCATTCTCACTGTCTCATTAGCCACAGTCACTTCCTTGGGAGTTATGAAGTTATCGTGCCCAGAGTCTTCCTATAAGCATATCAATTAAACTGCTCTGGTGCCTGGAGGTCCTGAGCGCTGTTATAGCTTAAGGGGTTACCTTAACGATTTATGAACGATGTAACTACAAATTTGTTAAGATGCATTTCATCCACTGTGCCCTGGTGATCATCCAAGGATTCAATAAGGAAGATAGGTACCTTTCTCATGTAGTTTTGTAAATGGTGATGAGCTGAGAGCATCAGCTGACACTCTTAGCCCATCAGTAGTGCCCAGTCCTGGGCTTCCTCATTGAACCCTCTAACCATCACCAGGAACCAGATGGCAGTGCTTCTGAGCACCATCTTTGCAACCATTTAAGAAAGTTTTAACTCCTTAAGGTCAGTTGGCGCCCATGTCCCCCTAGCACCATAAACAATTGATATAAAGTTGTTATGGGCCTGGGTTGTTCTTTGAAGCACCCCTCTGGGAGAAAACAGATGAGTAATCTGTGTTTATATTCTTGTGAACTATATCATAGATTCAGTTGGTTAGTTTAACCCCTTAAGGACACAACTTCTGAAATAAAATTGAATCATGACGGAATATATCCATCATGTGTCCTTAAGGGGTTAAATATTCCAATAGAATGTCCATATTATCTCATTTAATGGTATGTAAAAATATTATATTGACATAGGAAGATGTCTGTTTTGGTCCTGAAATGTTACCTTATTCTAAACAAATAATTAAAATTATCACCTCCAAATGAGTCGTAAAAGAAATTGTCAAGAAACTTACTTTAGATTTAAGGCAAGCTATATTTATGTTAGACAAAAATATTTTAAGTATCGTTGATTAAAATCCTGTAAGCCTTACAATTTAAAAAATAAAAAATTAAATTTCTTTTATCTATAAAACCTCACGTCAATCATATAGCTTTTACGATGCCGGAGAAATTTGAAGAGCTGGTTCAATTATTTAAAAGTACATATTTATGATTATTAAATGAAGCTATCCATCTCTCTGCCGCTGAAACGTAACCAGACTGAGACTGCATCCTGCTCCCGGATAATTCTAAGAAATGTGATAGCTTCAGAAATATGATGGAATAGAGATAGTTACCCTCAGAGACAGGAAGGGGGGCTCAGAACACACGAGCCTAGTAGTGGATGTAGGAAGCCATTCTTTTAAAATAAAATAAAGTCAGAGCGGACAGCTCCATTAGCAAGATATTTTTATAATGTCAACATACTATTAAAACAGTGTGCCATTAAACATTTTCAAAATGTCTTCCATTAATTTACCAACATCTAGAGCAGTATACAAATGAGACATAAATGGCACACATACATTATGTTGCTCTATTTAGAATAAACATCTACAGCTTTGTAGGAAGGAAGAGGTTAATGTTTTTCCGAAATGTTAAAAAACACTATAATAGTTTCCATGGTAATTAGCTGCCTAGTGACTCACCTTACATTTGAGGGGGAAGATAAATTGACCAGACCCCGTATATTAGGACCAGCGTATCAGAATATAATTAATGGAAGTGTGGTAAATAGAAGTAAATATTTGATGTATAACATGGGAATCACGGGGATTCTCAGTTACAAATGGACGTTTTTATTATACTTCTATCTATATCTAATACGTTAAAAAATAGCTGGTTCTCTAAATGGCTAGGAAGTTTTTACATTTCTAAGTAAAGATTGGGCCTGCAAATTTTTTTTTAGTTGGACCTGAAAACATTTATTTAAAAAAAAATAAAAAAAATACATTTTTATAAAGCGATTGAATTTGCATATTAATG
>OW240922.1:16350537-16565247 GCA_933207985.1 Pelobates cultripes | reverse complement strand
GAGGGCTGTGGTGACCAACTCGAGATTGCCAGTCTGTCATAAATTTTTGGCTCATGAGTTTATGAGTGAGGCTAGCATAGCCTGGGTGTCACCTGAGTTGATGTAGCTGGCCTTCCCCTGCCTCCGTGTTGTCCGTTGATGTATGGAGGAGTTTGAATAACTCTGCTTTCCTTGCTGTAGCAGGGTAGGGGATTTGTCACCTCCTTAGGTCGGTGGTAATGTGTGGGATCGTCCAGGATCTGATTGCTGCTGGACTAGCAACATCTCCTCTGCTTGAAGGTGTATAAATTCTAGCCGGGGTGCTAGGAAGAGGTGATTCTTCACCATCTTTTTGAGAAATACTTAAATAACAATAAAGATTGCAATTATTTGTACCCAGGGTTCTTGTACTGGCTTGCTAGCTAAGCCGTAAGGCGAAACGATTAGGCTTGGTGTTTTTTGGTGACTGGTGAGGCCCTGCTAGTTGCCAAGTGGCTTGAGAGGCTCTATCTATGCTTGGCGCGAGGGGATTTTTTGTGGCCACCGAACGTTGTGGCAGGATGTTGGCCTCTCGGTGACAGTAACTAGAAAAATAGGAAGGGGAGTGACAGATGAGACCCTCTCTATGATACAATGCGAGGTGGCTAGCTCACGAGTGGCCCGATGGGTGTATGCCTCCGAGTGTGAGGTGGGGTGTTGGCCTCGCGGGACCACTAACCGAAGCATAATGCAGAGAAAAAAAGGGGTAATACCTATTGGGCCCTAGAACCCTAATTGCCAGTACACTATTACTATTCCAGGGAAGGTAAGAGATGGATAACTACGTGAGCAGGTGTATGTACCTGGTAGTATGGTATTGAACCCGACAATCCGTATAGGTTTTTTAGTAGTAACTGTAACCTGAATGGATAAAACCGTATGGCATAAGGAAATATGGCATAGACCAAGCTTATCTTAATACGTACAGTATATGTGAAAAGTAAAGTGACGTGATGTGTAAATATTAAACATCGTAGCCATACTGGTTAAATATATATCAATCTTAACCCATTAAGTGCCGTATGTACAAGTGAAAATGTGGTCTGTCCCCACCTTGTATGTTGTATGTCCCCTTGCTAGGGGAAGTCTGTTGCGGGAGCAGCGTGCTGTGAAAAATGTATGTGAACTATATTACCAGTTACATATATATAGATGCATCTGCTACTGTGTAATAATATATGTATTTATACCAGATGTTGATATAGTGCTTGCTATGTGAATTGTTGTATGTCTTATTGAATGGTAGGGGTCAGTGAACATGGTGTTGCAAAATGCAAGTGCACTGGAGATCTGCCGAGTGCCCTATAGGTGGCAGTGTAGTTGGATACCGATTGGTATGTGAAATGTTGTTTGTCTGTTGACCTATAGGTGTCAGTGTTTTGGTGTTTGTAAAACCCCATGAAAATTGTCAATGTACTTGACAGACCTGTAGGTGGCAGTGTTGATAGAACCACTGTTGGTCTTGATGTGAAATGTAAATTATTGTGAATTAAACCTGAAGTTGAGCCCGTGCTGGAATTTAATTTATGGTCTATAGTTATGTTTAAAACAATCTTATGTGTAATTTATATTGGCTGGTAAATTGTATATGACATGTGAAGACAGTTTGCTGTTGACCAGTAGGGGTCAGAAATGCTGATTGTATGTTAAAATACCCTTTAACCCCTTAAGGACCAAACTTCTGGAATAAAAGGGGATCATTACACGTCACACATGTCACGTGTCCTTAAGGGGTTAATGCTACCATTTGACAGATAGGAGTCAGTATAAAAGCGAAAATGCTGTAGTTCGTTTGTTTGCTTATGAAGTGGAATAAAATCTGAGAAGCCTGTAGTATACTGATTGACCGGTAGGGGTCAGTATGTAGGCGAAAATGCCGTGGTTAGTTGGTTTGTACATGAAATGCAATAATGTCTGAGAAGCCTGTAGTACACTGAATGACCTGTAGGGGTCAGTGTGTAGGCGCAAATGCAGTGGTTCGTTGGTTTGTACATGAAATGCAATAATGTCTGAGAAGCCTGTAGAACACTGAATGACTGGTAAGTGTCAGTGTGTAGGTGAAAATGCAGTGGTTTATGGTTTTGTACATGAAAAGCAAAAACGTCTAAGAAGCCTGTAGTACACCGAATGACTGATAGGGGTCAATGTGTAGGTGAAAATTGCAGTGGTTTGTTGGTTTATACATGAAATGGAATAATGTCTGAGAAGCCTGTAGTACACCGAATTACCGGTAGGGGTCAGTGTGTAGGCGCAAATGCAGTGGTTCGTTGATTTGTACATGAAATGCGATAATATCTAAGAAGCCTGTAGTACACTAAATGACCAGTAGGGGTCAGTGTGTAGGCGTAAATGCAGTGATTCGCTGATTTGTACATGAAATGCAATAATGTCTGAGAAGCCTGTAGTACACCAAATGACCAGTAGGGGTCAGTGTGTAGGCGCAAATGCAGTGATTCGTTTATTTGTACATGAAATGCGATAATGTCTAAGAAGCCTGTAGTACACCAAAAACCAGTAGGGGTCAGTGTGTAGGTGAAAATGAGGTGGTTTATTGGTTTGTACATGAAAATGCAAAAAACGTCTAAGATGCCTGTAGTACACCGAATGACCGATAGGGGTCAGTGTGTAGGCGAAAATGCAGTGGTTCGTTGGTTTGTACATGAAATGCAATAATGTCTAAGAAGCCTGTAGTACACCCAAAGACCGGTAGGGGTCAGTGTGTAGGCGAAAATGCAGTGGTTCGCTGGTTTGTACATGAAATGCAATAATGTCTAAGAAGCCTGTAGTACACCCAAAGACCGGTAGGGGGTTTAAACGAATGATATGCATGAACATGCAATGGTTTTAGAACAGACATAGACAAAATGCAGCCGTAAAGTGAGGACCTGACCCGTGCATGGTGCCGTGGGACTGATGCCTGGCGTAACGGGTAGGTCGACTTACGGTTTGTGAGTCACTTGGACGCCATCCACGGCGATGGATTGAAGAAAGAAGGTGGTAGGCCGGAAAAGCCTGTGGCTGGATTCCTGACACAGCTCAGCTTAGAAAACCGTATGGAGTAATCAGGTAAAATGGCGCCTGGATGACCCAGAAGTGGAAATCATTCTGATGCTGACCTCAAGCGATATGAGTCAGGTAAGGGGTGTCCCTTATATAGGGGAGTGAATTCATTTAAGCCCCTCCCACAAATACAGGCAAAACTGCCTTAATACATATATAATGTATGATGACAAAATGTAGGACCTACTTTTAATTAGAATGAGAGATGTTACCCCATAATGTCCCTCGGAGTGAGTGACTGCTTATGATTTTTCATATACCTGACCAGCAGGCAGCTTAACAAGGTCATTGAAGAAGTAGAAAATGGAGACAGCAATCATTATAAGACAGTAAGAGGGAGCCACGTGCTCAGTGTGACTCTCACATAGATAGAGAGATCCTGATGTTATCCTACTGGTGGGCCTCCTCACAGTAATAAACAGTGACCGTTTATTGCTCTGTGACATCACTAGTCACCATGGCAACCAGGTAAACATAATCACCTGCACAGCTTTATACAGCAGGATGGGCTCACAGCACTGTATTTACGTATTCTATAACCAACTTTTATTTGTTTGTCACCTTATTGGTCAATTTTATGGGAAGCTGACTAAAGTATTAGCATTGAAATAGGTCTCACTGGCTGCAGGGGAGAATGTAAGATACCCATTTCTTTCAAAGTGTTATAAATAGGGGCAAATGCTCCCCCCTCCTTTCCAGCCTATATGTGCAGTGACACCTTTTTATTTTTCGGTGCTGTTATGAAGTGTACTAGCCATCACAGCACTGGGGGTTAAGCAGCAGCCCACATTTTCTTCTCCCTCAACCCCTCCCAGCTTTTTCTGTAAACCATTATATTAACCCCCTAGTGCCCCCTATTGGTTGCTACCAAAGCAAGCACCTAAGCTCTGCCCCCAGGCCAACCAGGGGCCCATCTGACAGGACCAGCCTTGGAAACTGGCATGGGGCAAATAATAGCTATCCACGACAAGGGCTGAGTGAGTGACAGTGAGCTTGTTTGTAATCAGCTGTGTGCATTTGTAGTGTACTTGTAGTGTGTGTTTGTGAGTTTTCTGTAGTGCGCTGTGTATAGTGAGTTTGTGTCAGTGAGCATTCTTTAGTGGACTGTGTCAGTGAGCATTCTGTAGTGAGCTGTTTATAGTGATATTGTGGGTGTCAGTGAGCATTCTTTACTGGACTGTGTCAGTGAGCTGCTTGTGTGTGTCAGTGAGATGTGTGTAGTGAGATTCTATGTGTGTATCAATGGGATTGTGTTTTAGTGAGTTTGCCTAGGTCTGTCAGTGAGCTTGATTGTGCATGTATGTGAGTTTATCTTTCTATACAATATATTGAAAAAATTGTGTGTGTGTGTGTGTGTGTGTGTGTGTGTGTGTATAGATAGAGTGTGTGTGTATATAGATAGTGTGTGTGTGTATATATAATATATAATATAGTGTGTGTGTGTGTATATATAATGTGTGTGTGTGTGTATATATAATATAATGTGTGTGTGTGTGTGTATATGTGTGTGTGTATATATATATATATATATATATATGTGTGTGTGTGTGTGTATGTTCTGTCTCTGTCATCTCTAGGGTTAATCTACCAATGCTCCTTCCAAAATTATGTTCTGTGTCTGCCCATTATTGTATATACTTATAATCCCTGCCCATACAAAATGAACACAACATCACAAGTTAGTATTTTGTAGTCAGAAGGTTCACAGTACATTTATTGAAATAAATAATTATAAAAAGATCAGAATAAAAAGCAGTTTGATTTAACAAAAAAAAGATAACCACCAAACACACTGAACATAATAAACATAGCATAAATACCATCATCAATAAACTGAATTAGTTCAATTAATAACACTAGCTAGTTAAATAACCAAACTTCCCATTACGTTAACCAAATGGTTTCAACCAACAAAATATTGGCCATCGCTGTCTCCATCCAATCCTTTAACTAAAAACCCAAAGTATATTGTGTTATATATTCATAAAACCTATCCTAAAATAACTACTGTCCCTCACCCCCTAAATCCTCCTATCTCACTGAACTCAACCTGCACTACCACCTGTAATTAAAGGAACATAGAGAGAATACCTGCACAAATGCACTCTTATGCTGTGCTGGTGCCTCTTCCTCCAAACTGCACATGTCACTCGCATGACCTTGATTCCATGTGGAGTCTAGGACCTCATCATCCTCCACATCATCTTCCACCCACTCCTCAACCCTGCCCTCCTTGCCGGTCTGCACACTGCAGAAAGCCAAAGCAGTTGGCACCTGTCTTCAAAGGACATATGGAAATTGTTTTTAGAATTGTATCCAGGCAACAGTTTTCCCTATAAACTCACCTCTCAGTTTGACTTGTGAGGGTATTGCCCCTGAATTACAATATTGTTATATTGGTATTTGACGGTTCTATTTGACTGTCCGATATGAAGTGCAGGCCGCAAATGTACTATTTAGCACCCAAAAAAATTTGAATTGGTCAAACTGCGCTGTAACCACATGACTGCTGACCCATATTCCATCCCCACCGTTGCCCCCAAATAATACACTGGACACCTTTTAGTGGATAAGGGCAACGGCCACAGCTTTATTAAACAGTAAACTTAATTGTTAATTCCTGCCAGCTGTTGGGTGAGGACCCAACAGGCAGTTCACCTCCTTTGTTGTCCATGAGCCCAACACAGCCATCGCTAGCCATCAGCCTTGCGCCGACTGTCGTCTCCCCAATGTGACCTTGCGTCATAGTCCTTTCCTTTTCGATTCCGCTGTCCAGGGAAAACCGCCAGCTGTGACAATGAGAAAAACAACACGAAAACCACCAACACCACAAACAAACAAAACCAGGGAGGGAGGGTGGGAAATTCAACCAGGGTAATGACAATCTCCTTCTGACTGGTAAGTCTCCTCCCCTGCTACCCCTTTATAAATCCTTCCATCTTTGCAACATTGTTGCTACCATTGTACCATCCCACTATCCTGGGCAGCAGTCATGCTCCCCCTTCCCTATTCTGTCCAGGGGGACACTGTATTTGAAATTCTATTTGAACTCTCAGATATGAAGAGCACGCCCAAAATGTACTATTTAGCACTTTAGCAGCAAAACAATTAGAATTTTTACTACTGCGCTATAAGCGCACTATTAGACTCTTCTATTTGACTCTCCGATATGAAAAGCACGCCCAAAATGTACTATTTAGAAGATTAGCAGCAAAACAATTAGAATGTTTACAACTGCGCTGTAAGCACAGTATTTGACGCTTCTATTTGACTCTCAGATATGAAGTGCACCCCACTAATGTACTAGTTTTCAGTATTCTTTCCTAAGCTGTCCCTCACAGCGGCAGCATCCTCTTCCTACACTAATAAGACCTCATGTGCGTGCGGCGCTTATATATAGAGGCTGGGGTCACATGCTGCACTGGCCAATCACAGCCATGCCATTAGTAGGCATGGCTGTGATGGCTTCTAAGGGCACACGAGTCAAACGCTTGTTGATTGGCTGCCTGCAGCCTTTCAAAACGCGCCATTAAATCACCGAACTCCAACCCGAACATACAGTGATATGTCCGTGTTCGGGTCCGGGGTCCAAAAAATGTAATGTTCGGTACGAACCTGAACTTTACAGTCCGGGTTCACACAACTCTAATCCTGACAATATTCAGGTCTAGTTACCATGAGGATGGTAGTCTAAAACTTTAGAAATATCCTGTTGGTCATGTGACGCGGAAGTCCTTAGGAAAGCATGCGCAAAGCATAGATTGGACCATGACGTTGCTGGAGGCAGTAACTTGAGCAGTGCTGATTATGCTTTGATGCTAGAAAATCCATTCTTTAATTAATGCTTATGGCACGAGAAGGGGGGGGAGGGGGGAGAGATGGACTTATGAAGAACTAGGGGAAGGGGCACTGTATTCCTAAATGAATACTGTTCCTCAATCCCTCTGTTCCTGTGTGTCCAACTCGTCTGGTTACAATTACGTGTCTGTTAGTCCACCCATTGTACAGCGCTATGGAACTTGCTGGCGCTTTACAAATAATAATTGGTAAACAAACGCGGTTTACATTGTGTGCCTGTCCTGGCACAGTCAGAGCACACCATTTTAACCCCAGTAGCACTATATGTATAGGCACATGTATCATAAAATAGCAGGAATGTCTGAGCACATGTGCACACATGAGCTTGTCCAGAGCATCATGGGTCAAGAAAGTTGCCCTGAACACAGAAGAACATTGGAGGTGAGTACTTTTTTACTCACCCCAGTAACCACATCAATAGAATTTAGAGTGACTGATTGAGAAACTGTTAATTATAAAAAGGATATATGTAGCAAAAAATGGGATGATCTGCCAAATGAATAACAAGAACAATGCATAGCGCATAACTGTGTATATGAATAAACCAAATGTATAAATGACAAGTGGCCACTCACACTTTCCTTGAAATAAGAATGCCTTGAGAATAATTTTTTTTTTCAGCATAAATGCTTTTCCAGGAAAAGTTCTTCCATCACTTTTAAACTCTCATGGAACAATTAAAAGGTGTGTGTGCTCAAAAAGAAAAAAATATAGAACTGTAGTACACATTTAAAAATGTAGAAAAAATAATTTAATCACTTATATCTAAATATAAAACAATGGATGTATTCTCACTGTCACCACCAGGGGTCCTACGTGTTTCGTCCGTATGTAGGACTTCCTCAGGGACTTCAGTGACCAGAAATGACAGCATACAAATGAACAATATAAAAAACCTTTCCCTCCTCCACCCTTTATACCCCTCCCAATGTCCACAAAACTCTTCATTTGATCCAGGTGTTTTCGGTCCGGCAGCCGGTTTCTATGACGTCATCCTATGCGCCCGTCCATCTCACATGCGTTCCACCGCTGAAACCCGGAAGTACTCCAAATCTTCAATTCACAAATCACACATCTTTTTTTCTTTTATCAAAGTCCCTTTCAAAAGGCACAAATTCAGTGTATATGGACCGGAGGCAGAAAAAAAGAGAGTGGGGGAAGGTTACACACTTCAAATGGTACTACAGAATTCTAGTTACATAAGATTTACTCATAATACACCAAACTCAATCCTAATGAAACTTATACAAACTGTATAAATATATAAAATAATATAAAATGAATTAAGAGTTGGATAAAATAAATTAAATGAACAATAATTAAAAAATGGAAATAAAAATGAAAATGAAAATAAAAATAAAAATAAAAAGAATAATGAATAATAAAAATTGCTTGTCCAGAGCATCATGGGTCAAGAAAGTTGCCCTGAACACAGAAGAACATTGGCGGTGAGTACTTTTTGCTCACCCCAGTAACCACATCAATAGAATTTAGAGTGACGGATTGAGAAACTGTTAATTATAAAGAGGAGACAGTTCCACTTTAGGAGCTTATTAGAAGATTAAATTTGCTTTTGAGCTATCATTGGGATTTAATGACATTCATGTTCAAAAAAGGCTAAAAAGACTTTTACATTCTGAAACTATTTCAAATAGTCACTGAGCTGACTTTGCCCCAGCTGCTAAATGACATTCTTCAAGTCTATCCAAAATGACTGCTCTCATCATGAATGGGTACAGACCCCTAGCGCACAGGACTAACATAATATACGCAAGGAACTTAACACAGTCGCACCAAATTAATTACAGCTCAATTTCCCGAAATTTCACAGCCCGCTGGTAAGATTAATAGATTATTTGAAATGAACTAATACAGATTTCCATTTAGATCAGACAGATGGTGATATCAAAAAAGTAAAGGAACCTTTTGTGCTCTATTGTTTTTATCTTTCTCGTTATTTTCAAAGAACAGAAATTGGACGAGAAGAAAGTAAAAGGTGCCAAAATTAAACACCTGTTTCTGTGATTAGTAGGAAGACGAGTGGGCTAGCCGAAACTGCTGATAAAAAGAAAACCGACTGAAGGGGCATAGAGATTGTTAAATCCAGGTGCTTTTAGCTGACATATCTGCCACAGCTCTGCAATATAAATAATGAATTATAATATTGTAGTTCTAGTTATATAGTATGTGCGACTATTAAAGGAACAGGCATCACTTTAAGACAACTGTCTAATTCAACAGCTTTAGCTTTGAATGAGACAGTTGCCTCCCTCCACAGACTGAAAAAAAACAAAAACCAGGTAAATGTAAATTGTTTTCATGTTTGCCTGCTGTAAGGAAACCAAGTATATTTAAACCTAATTCAGTAGTTTCCTCCTGAACCGCCAGAGCCTTAGTGATTATAGCCCTCCGTTCGGTAGATAAAGTAGACGAACCATATAGTAATCCCAATAGCTTCACTAGATGATTCCCTTAGTGAAACACACGAATCCCCAAACATCAGCCGAAGTCAAGAAGAAGGGTACAAAAATGAACTAACTTTTAATGGTCACACAGGCTTTTATGCAAGTCCCCATGCAAGGGGACATCCCTCGGGGAGGGACAAACATTAACCAATCACATACTGTAAAAACATAACACACACAGACACAGTTCCCTCCCATAGCACTGGAGATAATTAAGTCTGATAAAATAATTTAATTATCTCCAGGCAGAAAAATCACCTTTTTCCCCAATAACTGGGACACCCCTTTATACTTGGCATATCCCCACAAATAACATGTCCCCTGATAGCCCGGATCTGGGTGACCAACATATTCGAATTTCACCCAGATCGGTTCAGGGGTTCACAAAAACTATGGAGGTCTTCTGTGACCAACTCACACTGGGGTTTTGCCAGTCACTTTAGAAAGAGGAGAAAAACGAACAAACTACCGAATGGATCCCCCTGGCTCTTAGCGGCGATTGTCCCCCTCTGTCGAATGTACCGAATAGCGCTCTTCTAGCTATTCAGTAAGTAGAGTTCCAGCATTCGTCTGTTTGAGACCGGTGTTCGGGAAGTTGAGTGTCCGATTTCATATAGTTACATAGTTACATAGCTGAAAAGAGACTTGCGTCCATCAAGTTCAGCCTACCTCACATTTGTTTTTTGCTGTTGATCCAAAAGAAGGCAAAAAAAACCAGTTTGAAGCACAATTTTGCAACAAGCTAGGAAAAAAATTCCTTCTTGACCCCAGAATGGCAGTCAGATTTATCCTTGGATCAAGCAGTTATTACCCTACATTGAAAGATTATATCCTTGAATATTCTGTTCTTGCAAGTATGCATCTAGTAGCCGTTTGAACATCTGTATGGACTCTGATAAAACCACTTCCTCAGGCAGAGAATTCCACATCCTGATTGTTCTTACAGTAAAAAAACCTTTCCTTTGCCTTAGACGAAATCTTCTTTCTTCCAGTCTAAACTCATGGCCTCGTGTCCTATGTAAAGTCCGGTTTGTGAATAGATTTCCACACAATGGTTTGTATTGGCCCCGAATATATTTGTATAATGTTATCATATCCCCTCTCAGGCGACGTTTTTCTAAACTAAATAGGTTTAAATTTGTTAACCTTTCTTCATAGCTGATATGTTCCATTCCTTTTATTAATTTTGTAGCCCGCCTCTGCACTTTTTCTAGTGCCATAATATCCTTCTTTAGAACAGGTGCCCAAAATTGCACAGCATATTCAATATGTGGTCTTACCAGTGATTTATAAAGAGGCAAAATTATATTCTCGTCCTGAGAATGAATGCCCTTTTTCATGCATGACAATACCTTACTGGCCTTGGCCACTGCTGATTGACATTGCACATTGTTGCATAGTTTGTTGTCTATAACAATTCCCAAGTCCTTTTCATGTGTTGTTATCCCTAATTCGCCTCCATTAAGGGTATACGTTGCTTGTGTATTCTTTACGCCGAAGTGCATAACTTTGCATTTTTCAACATTAAATTTCATCTGCCATTTGAGTGCCCAGTCCCCCAGTCTATCTAAGTCCCTCTGCAGCAAAGTAATATCTTGCTCACATTGTATTGTTTTACAAAGTTTGGTGTCATCTGCAACACTGAAACATGACTTTCAATGCGGTCTTCAAGATCATTTATAAACATGTTAAATAGAAGGGGTCCCAAAACAGACCCCTGAGGGACACCACTTGCCACCTCTGTCCAGCTTGAAAATTTACCATTAATGACAACTCTTTGTACTCTGTTTTTAAGCCAATGTTCTACCTAAGAACAAGCATTTTCATCTAGACCGATTTCCTTGAGTTTGAACACTAATCTATTGTGTGGAACTGTATCAAATGCCTTGGCAAAATCTAAATAGATCACATCCACGGCAACACCCTGATCTATACTTCTACTTACTTCTTCGTAGAACGCAATCAAGTTAGTTTGACATGACCTGTGCTTCATAAAACCATGCTGATTTTTGCTGATAACTATGTTCTTCTCAAGGAATTCTTGAATATTATCCCTTAATAACCTTTCAAATATTTTACCAGCCACAGAAGTTAAGCTCACAGATCTATAATTTCCAGGCAAGGATTTTGAACCCTTTTTGAATATAGGAACCACATCTGCCTTCCTCCAATCCTCCGGAACACTTCCTGAAAGAAAATAATCTTGAAAGATTAAAAACAGAGGTTCACTTATTTCTGCACTTAGTTCCTTAAGTACACGTGGATGAATACCGTCAGGCCCTGGAGCTTTGTTTATATTAACTTTCTTTAGTTGCTGCAGCACCTTGTCTTGAGTTAACCAATTACAATTATTCTGGAAGTTTTTAGTAGCAATCATTTGCACATCTATTGCCATGGGTTCTTCCTTAATATATACGGAGGAGAAATAGTTATTTAAAATTCCTGCCTTTTCCTGGTCTTCATTAATTAACACCCCCGTTTCAGTTTTTAGTGTACCTACACTTTCATTTTGTTTTTTTTAGAATTGATGTACTTAAAAATGCTTTGGGGTTGGTTTTGCTCACTTCAGCTATCATTATTTCATTTTGAAGTTTAGCAAGTCTAATTGCCTTTTTGCACGCATTATTTGCATCCTTGTATCTTTTATAAGATGCATCTGATTTGTCCGATTTAAATGCTTTAAATGCCCTTCTCTTAGTTGTAATCTCTTGTTTTACTTCTCTACTAAGCCACATTGTTTTTAATTTGTTTCTTTTATATTTATTTCCCAACGGTACATACTGAGAAATGTACCTTTGTAATATTTGTTGGAAGATGATCCATTTATCCTCAGTGTTCTTTTCACTAAAGAGTTTATGCCAGTCAATATATTGTAAAGCTTCCCTTAACTTATTGAAATTAGCCTTTTTAAAATTATATGTTTTAGTATTCCATGTGCTTTTGTTTTTTTGAGTTTATTTCAAAGGACACTATATTGTGATCACTATTTCCCAAGTGCTCACCTACTTGAATGTTGGTCAAAAGATCAACGCTGTTTGTTAAAACCAGGTCCAGACAAGCATCCATTCTAGTTGGTGCTTGCACAAGTTGTGACATGAAGGTGTCATTTAACAAGTTTAAAAACCTAATTCCCTTTGCTGAGGCACTAGTCCCTCTGTCCCAATTTATATCCGGGTAATTAAAATCTCCAATAATTAAAGTGTTACCCAGATTTGCAGCTTTCTCAATTTGCTCAAACAGCTGTTGTTCCTCGTCAATATTAACATTAACATTAGGTGGTTTATAACATATCCAAACCAATAGTTGGTTTCCCTTCTTTTCCCCCAAGCAGATATTTACCCATAAAGCTTCCACATTATCCTCCTCGCATTCCATTTGCTTAACATTTGGCTTTAAATCATGTTTGACATACAAACATACCCCACCACCCTTCTTGTTTTTCCTATCCTTCCTAAATGTGTACCCATTTAAGTTAGCTGCCCAGTCATGTGTCTCATCCCACCATGTTTCAGTTATGCCTATTATATCATATTGTTTAGTGTATGCTAATGCCTCTAGTTCCCCCATTTTGTTATTTAGGCTCCTTGCATTAGTAAGTATACATTTAATATTATGCGCCACTTGTATATTTTGTGAATTTTCAACATTACACAGCTTCTCTGTTCTGAGCTTGCCCCTCCCCCCGTTTCCACCCCCCTTATACCGTGCTAAAGCCCATCTCCTTTCTGTCCTATCTCCATTTTGTAGATTGCTATGACCCTCTCCCCCTACTACTAGTTTAAAATCTCCTCCAACCTTCTAGCCATCCTATCCCCCAGCACTGCAGACCCTCTCCCGTTTAGGTGCAATCCATCACCACTATAAAGGTTGTACCCAATCGCAAAGTCGGCCCAGTGCTCTAAAACCCAAAACCCTCCTTCCTGCACCAAGACTTAAGCCACGCATTGACCTCTCTAATCTCCCGCTGCCTTTCCACTGTAGCATGTGGCACAGGTAATATCTCAGAGAATACCACCTTGGAGGTCCTTTTCTTAAGTTTGCTACCTAATTCCCTGAAATCATTCTTTAGGACCTTCCATCTTTCTCTTACTTTGTCATTGGTACCAACATGGACCATGACCGCTGGGTCATCCCCAGCCCCTCCCAATAATCCATCCACTCTGTCAGCAACATGCCGGACCCGAGCACCCGGGAGACAGCAAACTGTCCGGTTGAGCCGATCAGAGCGGCAGATTGCCCTATCTGCTCTCCTAATGATTTCAGTTCCATACACTCGACGACCAAGTCCCACTGCCTTTGTTCGCATGAACAAAGATGGCCGCGGTTTTCTCTGCCACGTGGCGTTCGGCAGTACAAACACTGGCCGCACAGACAGAGGCATAAATTGAAGTAATCTTTGATGTTTAACGAGCCAGGGGGGTGGTCTTTGTTTGGTAGTTACATCTACCGAATGCAATAGGCAGAAATAGGGTACTAAAAGGGGGATTTCTTCACACCTGCCTTATCTCTCCTATACTTTCCACACCCACTCTGTGGGGGGACTTTGATCTAACCAATCAATGTCCTATCCCTAGGAATGCTGGAAAATGCTTTGCGCATGCCTGACAGATTTACACATGTCTGGTTGGAAGATCTCTTCACCTGCACATCCTGACAGGGACAGAAGAGAGGGAGATTGATCAGTGCTTTCATGCAGAGCAGACTATAGAGTCCGACCTCTCTCTTGTGCGGCTGCACAATGATGCCCTATTTCTGTCATTAGTATACTGGTCTGAAACTAAGCTGGGTGGGTCAGAGGGAAAAGAGAGAATATGGACAGGTTGGAGGCATGTAATAGTCTCCAGCTGCACTCTACTCCCTTCATGCATTTGTAAAACAAGACAACTTGTGCTATATAATATGGTTTCACTATAAAAAAGGTTATTCACTGAAAAGAGAATTGGCTTGGTGAATTTTTCTAAATCTTGGCCTGACTTTTGAATTTCCTGGCAATTCTAATTTTTGTGAAGAGACCTGTCAGATCAATTTTAATGGGTGCCATATGGCCCTTGTCATCAAATGCATAGGTGGCAGTGCCATACCATGTAGGACACCTGTCACAAAGGGGTTCATTTTTCCTCAGTCAGCCTTTTCATATCATCTTTACCCTGATTCCCGGTTATTCTTTAATTTTATTACGATAGGAAAATAGTAAATATAAATACACATCATCCTATTCTCCTAGTCCAACGTGTTTTATGCTACTCACTTATACATAGACTCTAATTATGGTGCTGTGCCCTCAGTGCATTTATATTGACTTTGTTTCACTGAGTCTTGAATAGGGTATTTGAGATTTTATGCATCCTGAATTCCGAAATAATTATTTTTATTAATATTCTGTCCGGTTAGTGTCATGGGTTACAGAGTGTTTTTTTGTTGTGACAGAGTTAATTAGCTTGGGTATAATGAGGGTAAATTATATAAGAGAGAAGGTTGTGCATTATAAACCTTTTCCCCCAGTTTTACACCTATCAAGAGCTGGTGTCAATTTTTAAGATATTTCAGAACAGATATTTGCATATTTTATTGTTTAAGCATATAAAGTTCTATATTTGGTGAATTTTAATGTAAGTCACTGTCCATGGTTAACATTACCTTTGCACTGAATATTGAGCAGAATACCATATGGTATTTTCATCATATGTTTTGCTGCCCATATTGTTCATCATTTACGCCCTACCCAGGTGTGTAGGCTTGAGAAAAATTCTCAATACAAACAATTATCTTAAGGGCTAGAACACAAGGCTTCTCTTATTAATCTAGAAGTCCCATCACCGGGGTACGATAAAATGCACAGAGGATTCAATAATTGGGTGTGTTATATGGGGACATAATTCCTTCAAGTGAAAATTGTTTGGGAAAATTTTAAAGGTTTGAAATTAATTTGAAATTCACTTCAAATTAACACCAATTTTCACCTATGTAAATAATCCTGATGGTATCTTTTGCTCTAGCTCCTTAGCCAGGACACAAGTAAAGGGGGGGGGAGGGGGCATATAATAGATGATATCACAGGTGCTACCTGGAGGATGATTCCCGTCACAGCCAGCCTGCCCGATGGAAGACTGAGGATCCCTTCGGAGTAGTGTCACAGCATGTAATATATTTTCATTGTACTAAGTGATGGGATCTGTCATATGTCCATAGATATAACATGCAGCTCGTTCTATAGTGCTTGTTTATTACCTACTGGAAAATCAGATAAATAAAAGTGCTACACTCCGCTTTGTTGGTGTTTAACTGTGGACTAAAATACATTCTTCCTGTGCTCCTAGTGGATTTTGTGCATTAAAAAAAAAATTCACATCCCTGAACCTGATTTTAGTATCTTTAGTTATCACGCACTCCCTATCCATTGTGTCATGGCATTATAAAGATATCATACTAGCATCATTCGTGCAACTCTGGTCTAGGTTTTTCAATCAAAAGATCCAAGTCCTCATGTATCCCCTACCAGTTCAGGAGTTAGGAATTACCCAGTTGTGTCTAAAGTTGTGATTTTAGAAGAAAAAAAAAACAACTTTAGACACAACTGGGTAATCCCTAAATCCTGGACTGTTAGGGTGTACTTGAGAACCACTGGTCTAGAAAAAAGACAGTAAAGGTCCATTGTCCCTCTTGCATCTATCTCTACATGATATGTTCCCTTGGACTCCTCCTGTCTTATCCTGGTGCTCTGTCTGAAAGGAACAATAGGAGCTCGAAGAAACATAACAATGGAGAATTAATACAGACTTCTGAGTCATATATGTATTTGATTTCCACAGGTTACTCTTTGTTACAGCCAGACTGTTCTGTTAATAGCCCACTTAGAGTCGAACAATTTTTTATTTTAAATAGTCTCCAAGAGCCAGACAAAATTACATTATTTAGGACAGATTTTTGTGCTTGTGCATAAAAAGTTTTGAGTTTGGTTCATAACTTTGTGTCTGCCTTCCTTACACTCCATTTAAATGAAATCCTCCTGAAAAAAAAAACCCTTGATCCAAATGTTTGTTTCCAACAGTTACCTTGACAACTAGCAAGGCTAACGCATCTCCAGCTGAAGTGGTAGAGGTTAACACAGTGAAGGAGTTTAAGCATGCATTGGATAGGCATAAGGCTATCCCAGCTATAAGATAAGGCCAGGGACTGATGAAAGTATTTAGAACATTGGGCAGACTCGATGGGCTAAATGGTTCTTATCTGCCGTCAAATTCTAGGTTTCTTATATACAGTATATACATAGTCTCACTGTCAGACCTACATGCACATATATTTTGTATGGATTTTCTGTACCTGAGAGAATTATAGGTTTTACTCACGCAATTATCTCTCAGGCACAGAGGATCATGGTAATGAAACCCCTGTTTTATTGTATTGGAGACCCCACGTAGGGGTCTGTGCATAAAAGCCGTGTGTGGCCAGAAGAAAACCAGTTGACTCCCAGAACTGTTTCGTCTGGTTTCTGGGGGAATGGATGTCTGTATGCTTTAATGGTTCCAGAGTGGCCGAGGAACGGAATTAGCGGAGGTAACCAGCCGGGTTACCCGTGGCCCGCTACAAACTGCAAAGAAAATATCTTTATTTAAAAAAAAAAAGAGAGAAATTGGAGGAAAGTTTAAAGTAATGCTGTAAATCTAGAGGAAAGGGATTTTTTTTAAACACAATCTCTTCAGAATCAGCTGCATGCAAATCATGTTAAAGATGTCATGCTTAATTTCACTGTGCTGATGCAGGTTTAGAAACAAGCATATGTACTAAGCACCTGCACACGGGGACAACACCATTCGTCATACAGAACCTTTACACCCATTAAACTACCAACGTGAAAGGAGCAAAGATGGAAACAAAGAAACCGATACGATTTGTAGATGGACAGATGTTGTTAACCAGCTGCTAGGAAGATACATTAATGTTAAGATGCTTATCAAAGCAAAACCGAGCATCTGCTTTAGCAAAATCCATGTGTGGGAGCGGAGAGGGTCTTATGTAAAAAGTATTCTGTTTATGGAGTCACTGAGAGTTTATAAAAATGTGTGGCTATAGCTGTCAGACACACACGCTGTGTTTGGGAAATCTTCTGATGAGACCTGTGAATGGGTAATAAATAAAGCAGGTGTCCAATTCATTTTAAATATCACAGGGTTAAAGAGCATGATGGGAGGAAGTGGCATATGGTGCCATGCCTTATCCCCCCCAGGCGCCATGTGAGAGATACCAACTGATTCATGGTGTTGGTTACCCAGTAAATCGATTATATACAAGTCTTGACAATGAAGAAGAATAACTGCAGATATTCTCTACTTATTCAGAAATTGTTGGGGTTTTTTTAAAGGCACAGTGAAGCCTAAATTGGCTTTGACATGACGTTAGACTTGTAAGTAAATATTGTGACTTGCTAGTAAAGAAATAGATAAAAATGTCACGCATCCTTTTAGTGATGATACAATGGCCGTGCAATCATTAGAGCACAATGTCATTATGGAAAGCATCATCACAGTGCGTTATGTAGCAAACAACGACTGGTTGTATCTGGCTGAAAGTGATAAGTGTTACATCCTGCTTGCAAGTGTACCAATGACTCAGAGTCTAATGACTCCTGAGTTTTTAAAATACATACCATCTAAAGTTGCTGATAGGGATACTCAGGACATCATAACCAATCCTCAGAATTCGACAATGAAGTTTTGGTGATGTTTATAAGTCATCCACCAAATAGTTAATGGAGCGCGAAGGATTATCGCAATTTCCCAAGTTATCAAATCCTAAGAGAGGCTTTACCGGCTTATACCTGCAGTATTTCGTAGTGAGTGCCTGCTACCTGCGACTGTGACAGGATTATTTACCAAAGTGAATTTTACATTTAAGGCCACTGAGCTGAAATCATAGCAGTTTTGCTGTTTTGACCTTAAATTTAAAATTCACTTTGAGTTCTCACTTTAGTATAAAACCACGTAATTCACTGTTACAAGCTGTCATTGAACATAGTATGTGAATCTAGAGAAACGTGTGGACTGGCATGTGATACCAGTTACTAAATTTTTAACATATATGTTAAAGGGCTACAGCAATCATCGTGGCCACTTCACTGATTTAAAGTGGTCATGGTGTCTGAAGTCTGTATATGAACATACAGAGTTTAAACACTTTACTTTAAGAGGGTGTAACTCCATCAATTATTGCGTCATTGCTTGGAACCAAAGTTCCAGGCTGGCTAATGTCAGTTCTGTGTATATTGGAAGTCTGTTATCAGTACGCATGGCATGCTGGCAATAGGTATCTAATGGCAGCAAGGTCCTCCTCTCCATGCCGCCCAATTCCTCCTCCCAATCCTACCTCCCTGATATTCCTCCCCCTACAGCAAAGGGAAGTGATATCAACAGAGAGGATCAGTGGCCGGTAGGGCTGGACTGGGAAAAAAATTTGGCTCGGGCATTTTTTAATCACAGCAGCCCCCTGGAGAAGGGGGTGGGGTCAGAGAGGTTGTGTTTTGTCATCCCCAATGACAAGCACGCCCCATCTCAAAGTGAGCATGTTGGCTCAATGCTCTTCCAGGGCAGACCATGCGCAGAGTGTGTGAGGATGCTGTGTGGGTGGGTGCTATGTGTGCGTGGGTGTGAGGTGTGCAGTGTGAGTTGTGCAGTGTGTGTGTGTGAGGGTATTGTGTGTGTTTGGAGAGATTGTGTGTTGCAGGGAGGCAGGTTAATGAAACACAGCGGGGCCAGTGCTCGGATAGATCCTGTAACCTACCCTGTCAGCCTCGGACCGTGGACATCGCGGCCCGGTGTGCCCGATGGCCAGTCTGGGCCTGGTGGCCAGAGAACTTGACTTTGGCACTGGATGCAGTGTAAACTTAATTTGTGTGTTTTTTACTTTTTTAAAACATTAAAACAGGGTTTTTTAGTTGGATTACCTCTTTGAAAAAAATAATGCATCGAGTAAAAAAAAAAGAAAAAAAAAAGGGGGTTAGCATGGGTTATAGGTGACTTTCCATGTTGAAGAACCTTTCCAGAAGTTACAATTCCCCTTTAAATTCACAAGATCTTTTCAAATTTTTTCAGCTGTGTCATCTATATTTTGTCTGGAGCACCTAGTCCATTGGATATACATGAAACTACATGTGCCTATGTCTTTACAGCTCCGGATAGGGAATTTAAGACAAACTATTATAAGATGCACAAGAACATGCTAGGTGATGGCTCGGTCGGTATATTTGTATGCTAGGAAAGGGTGCAATAAGAACTTTTTTTTATTCAGAACCTTAACAATATCATAAATAAAATTTTGCAAAACTTGTATTTTTTTTCATTCCAGTAGACTTGATGTTTTTTTCAATAAGTTACCCAACTTTTCTCTTTTTTTATATTGCCTGAAAGAAATTGAACATACATGCACAGATCAGCAGGTCTGTCCAGATGATCAACGCGTACAATTCTTTAATCATTTTAAAAGTAAAAACAGAAATCTCAAGTCTGCCTTTACCAGAATTTGTGTATTAAATATTCAAAAGTCTCTTGAAAAATCCCTGAGGCAGTTTACTGAACATGCTGAAAAAGTTCTTTATTTAAATGCTTTGCCAGGCTGACCTCTTGGCAAAGACAGCCAATCTGTCCCCTGCAGTGTGTACAAAATTATTTATATCCCTGCAAGATTATACCTCTCTCTTTTACACTATGCTCATCTGTATTTAATGGCTAACTTAAAGGGACATCATTCCAAAAATATGCTGGCCATAATTACCGTATATAAATGTGTGATAATTCCATTTTGATATACTCATTTACAATTTGCATTTTTATTTTGAAAATCAATACATACATCATAAGGATACATCATGACAAGTGCACAGTTGGTAAACCAGCATAGTGGCTAAACCATATATACCCATAACCCAATAAGACACAGACACAAGATTAAACTGTTGGAAATTATTAGGGTCATTGATGACCAACAAAATAATTAAACTGTAATATCCCCCAGCAATGGCCCGGATTACAACTGCTTAATGCTAGGGGTGTACCGAGACACCCCTACACCCCCAGTTTCTAAGCCACTGACAGGTTCGAACCTACCAACCAAGTGTGACATTAGTCTAAACCACCCTAACCTAGCCCTCCCCACTTCCTCCTTCCTGCACCCCCCTAATTTAACCTATTCCTTTCCCACCGCTTTGACAGAACAGGAAAACCCTGCCGTACTACAAAATGGGAGGGTGGGAGGGACAACTCACAGGTGTTAAATTAATGAAGATGGACACTTCACAAGATGGCCACTATATATAGGCTCAACTGGCCCCACCCCAACCACCTGAAACCTTGGCCAAAACTACAACTTCCACAATGCCTACCTCCTGGCCTTGTCAAAGCCCATTCCTCTGGTTGCGTTGATCCATAGGCTACAAAATGAAAGCTGGTATACATCAGAAGATATGACTAAAACACAACATGGCAATTCACTTCAGATTCTATAATGAATAAGAATACCTCATTTGTATTAGAAGAGAAAATAAGGAAGCAGTGCACATCAACACTATACAATAAACGGGCAGCGATACATACACTGGTAGTAAAAACAGATTAGGAGTGGGTAAGAAATGCAATAAGACAACATAACATATAGTACTATTAAAACCACTGGGCAATTGTAATGGAAGCTTCCGTTACCGCGGCACTTGATAAGGACTGCAAGTCACCCTTCTTTTCACTGGCTGCAGACCCTGCTCTGGAAGGGGGTTCTGTTTTGAGGAGGCAGATGCACAAGACTGTTTGAACTGCTCCCCCCCCACCCCCCTCCATTGCAATGTTGGTGGCAGAGGTGTTGATACCAGCCATGGAGAGAAACAGAAGAGACATAGGCAGAGGGGATTATGCCTGCCTGGAAGGAGAGAGCTGCAGTCTGGACCAATGGAAGTGGACATCTGAGACCCCAGTCAAGCTTTGGCGACTGGGTCTAAAGCTCTCTAGAGTCCCTGGCAGCAGAGAGGAAGCTGATCTGGCGGAGGTACTCAGTCGGATTATGGGAGCTCCATCACAGAAATTATAAGTGAGGTCTAGGGAAGAGGCCAGCAGATCGTGTCAAGGGTTCACAGCATGACAGTGCCCATATTTAAGAATATATAGGCAGTATGAATTATCGCAGACACAGGCTTAGACTTTTGGAGAGATCATCAATGCAAAAGCGCCACAGAGGAAATAAACAAATAAATTCTAAAATTACTTTAACTATTAACAATGTATGACAATATGCCTCCTTACACTGGGAATACTTAGCAATCATCCGATTCCCTGTGCTGGAAGGAATCAGTTCATCAAACATAAGGGCTCGCACAGGGAAGAGAGATCAGCCGACACTGACAAAGGCAAACCGCTTCCAAGAAGAGACTTTGGCCCATCAATCCCCAGGCTTCAGGTAGACAAGTAATGCTCCCTGATCCAGAAACACCTGCTGCCCAAATCATGATCTCTGGTTCTTCATGGTGAGCACACCATAGACCTTCCAAAGTGTGAGCCGCGAGTAGGGGTCCTTCCATTGGGATTTCAGAATTGGAAGAAGAGTGCTGATTGTGGCTTTGTTCAGTGGCAGAATCAACTTGAAGGTGGGAAATCCCCTGCATTCTTCACTTTGTGTGAGCGAGCAGGCCCCAAACACTGGTTCAGTGTACGCACTAAGATGCGAGAAAACGCCATCCCAATCGAGGGTAGAGTACACTCTGACCATCCAAGATGAGTATACTTGCACAAGGTTGCTATAAATATCAATCTTGACCCTATTATTTGAAGTCAAACATGGAGCTCCATGAGAGAGAATCCTGCTAGGTTGGCGTTTAGGCCCTGCCCCCCTCCCTTTTGCAGTTTTCATTCTATATGAATAAAGACAACATCGAAACCTGATGTAGGCCATGTACAATTGGGGCCTGTGCCACATCCAGCTTCTCCTGCCCAGGATGTTATCTCTGAGATACAGGGCCATAGTCATTGACTGAGAGCAGTGATCTGACACTCTTAGCAAATGAGAGCAGGCCCTGCATGGCCCTGTTTAGCTCAAAGGAGCTAATTGATTTTTCTTGAAGGAAAAATCTGTAGCAAGGACAAAATCCATGGGCACCCAAAGTGACTCAGATAAGTGGTCAAAGTGTTCTCAGTGATTTGACTTACTCTTGGAGGATGCCAAGGCACTCCTGGCACTATAACCTTTACAGTGGGCTTGGAGTGTTCTTTAATAATCTGATATTGTAATAGAAAGTCCCACTCAGATTAATGAAGACATGCCTTGATAGATCTGCAGATGCTTCATACATAAGAAATTAAATATATCAAATACCTGGTAATATCCTGGGCAGGCAACCAGGTGACCTCTACTCAAGGTGATTCCCACACTGAGGGCACCTAAACCTACCAGTGGATACCTTAATCGACGTCCTGAGGCAACAGGAACCGAAGCCTACTGGATTCAGACCGGGGGAGAGACTGCTGTTCTCCTTCCGCTGAATAAAGTGACGTTAAGCACAACTCCATCCACCTCCACCCCCCCCAACTAGACCGGCGGGGGATATCCCAGTCCCCCCCTGGAGAGCAGTCAGCTACACCAACGTTACCCCTGTAGCCCACTGAACAGATCGCACAGACATCCATATCCCCATAATGGCGGACGCAGCCCGCACAACAGCACGTGGCACAGCTGCAACAGAGGGGACACTCAGCGACGCCTATACCTACTCATTGAGGCGGCTTGATCAAATCTTCCAGGAAACAGGAAAAATCTTCCATGAAACAGGAGAATGGGGTACTCAGGCATGGTAAAGCCTCCTCAGAGCACTAAATATAAAACGCTCCTGCGACCTCACTACCGCTTGCCCAGGCGTAGAGCCAAACAAGGAAAGTCCTCCAAGCATTGCCCACGCGGGCGGAGAACCGTACACCAGCTGAGACAAATCCTCACTACCTCCGCCACCCCTGAGATGGGGATAGACTTGGTTCCTCAACGAATCCAAGTCTGTGGTTCACAGATGCCGGCCCTCCTGGAAACCTGGGGCCGAGGAGACACCACGATTCACAGTGCCACTAGCTCCAGTGATGCAGCTACCCTGCCACCTGATGGAATCGGCTAAGCTAGCTTATGGGACTGATACCGGGCTGGACTTTCCCCTTAACAACCAGAGAAGCTATTTTTGCCTTTAAATGCCATGATTACCTAAAGTAACACTTGGATATATCAACATGTCTAGCTAGATGTCCAGGTTCCCAACAATTAACGAGCATAACAAGTCTGATATACTGTACTAGGCCCTCCTTGTTTTACTTTGGTTGTCATACTTAGTAGATAGGGGTGTCTATAAGTATCCATGCATATGAGTAAATGTCTTGACCCCCTCATGCAGGTCATGATTAACTATTGTATTACACTTATACAAAAGTACTTCAACACATATGCTTTGTTAGCTTATTAATCAATAAGAGATATCTAACAGTTGACACCTTGCTTCCACTACAACAAAAATGTGCATGACTAGCGACTACCACAACCTGTACTACATACTGTACTTCTTTATACCTTGATACTGCTGTTGTGGCATGCCAAGGATGTTATGTTAATTTTGTGCAATTTTTTTTTTATATATTGGCATCGGGTCTATAGAGGCAAGAGTTGATGACAAAATTGGTGGTTAAAAGATTATAGCTGACATAGAATATTTTATTTAGAGCGATGAATAAATCACTTATAGAGCATTATATAGCTCAATTTCATATTTTCACAGTTTCTATGTCACACTGCAAGCAATGTTACTACACACTTTTTATTAACTGGAAAGAGTCACAAGGTATCTGTTCACTTGAATGTTTTTTTTATTTTATTCGTTTATTTTGATAGAACTTTAATTAAATAAGTATATGCTAATGGAATAGTAACTAGGGGAAATATATCCTTTAACAAGAGAATTATAGCCATTGATTTTAGTAACATTGTCTAAAGCAGGATGCATGAACCAATCAGTAGCTAGCAAAGACTTATGGAAAATGTAATTCAACAACAGTTAGAGGGGCAATGGTTAGTCATTACTTGTCTAGTGCATATTTTTTTATCACATATGGAATTGGTAAGAATGTATTTTTAAAGAACATATTAGGAAATGTCCTACACATTTGACACCTCCCCTTTCTTCTTCCATACAGATTCTGACCCACTCTAATATTATATGGTAATGGTCTCAGAAATCTGTAATCTGGCCTTACAGGACAAAGACATATAAAACATATGCTGCAGTACCTCTAGGTCATTAAAAAGTGGATTCTTTGCAAGGTCGCCATGGAATCTGATTGGACAGCCTTTCTACAGGTTATGAACATCACCCTATCGGGGACAGGTCTAATGACCTCTACACATTGATGGTAAGTTACAAATATTACTCCATTATTGCTGGAAGAACAAAAAAGCTGTCTCTTTTAAACTGACCATCTCAGCTAGCACCTAGGATGGTTTTTGGTGTATAGTAACTACTGATTAATCACCTGCCAACAAGGAAGGCATAATAAACTCTAAGATTGATGGGAATATGAGCCAATACATGAACGAAATACAGAAATGGTTTGGAAACACCAGAGATATAAAAAACCAGCGGCTGGTAGACCAAGAAGTCACACGGGATTTCTAGACCAGACAAACCAAGCTGTGCACAAGCTGAATTGACTACAAAAAATCCTACTACACAGTGCCCCACACATGGATATTGGAATGCTTTGCTCTCTATAAGCTCAACAAGAACCTTCATCAACTTGTTGGGTGAGTGGAAAACAACTCTAGAAGCCAAAAGCTCTCCATCTATATCATCATAAATAGTGAATACAAATACAGGCTACCATCAGTCACCTTTCCTACATGGACAACATCAAGTTGAATGGCAAGAATCCACCTGACTAGCATACACTGAGAGGCACAACCATGTTGCTGGGATGGTTTATCGATATATCTGTATAGAACACCAGCTGTACCTGCCTGATAGAGGAGCTAGAAAGGATATGAACAGTGAAGGCAATAGCAGTCCCAGTTCTAATAGGAGCACTCGGGGCTGTGACAACCAAGTTGTGGGACTGGCTTTAACAGATTCCAGGTAGGACATCTGAGATCACTGTCCAAAAAAGTGTAGTTCTAGGAACATCCAGGGTACTTCGCTAAACCCTCAGACTTCTAGGCCTCTGGTAGAGGACCCGAGAATGAGGAATACAAAAATATACCACAGTCTAGAGTAAACACCAAAGGTGGTGATGGAGTGAGATTTGGCGCTATTTCACAGATGTATGCAGCTTAACCAAGTGCCACAAATCACTCAAACAGGCACAGTGAAAATTACATACAGTATAGATAAAAAGAACAATGTGGGAAGAGCAGTAATTGATATCAGAAACACACTATATAGTACTTATCTGTACTTGTGGTAATCTGAACGACCATTGGTTTATCTGTAAAGATATAAAAAAAAACTTTTATAGTGCAGCTGTATGATTCCTAATGTTGTACAGGATACAATTGCAAACTCACAATTTACAGAGCCTCACAAAGCTGGCTCTGGCTGTAAAGGCATATAGGGTAAGCCAGGTATCTCCAAGTTACAACTAGTGTAGAACTCATATTGGGTACTGTGACAGAGCGATGGTCTTAACACAATATGGCCATACGATGTAACTGAATCCACATATTTGTTTGATAATATAGATTTTAAGTAGTGTTGTAAAATGTAAAACTTTTTTTTTTTGGTTTGTGGTGCACTGTTCCGTAATCAGTTTTATGTGTATAGAAAATATATTTATTCACCAACAGCACCACTGCTTAAAAATGTATGTTCTGGATCTGCCCCCCAATTCCCATTTTTTTATAAGAATTATCTGATATATTATCATATTTAATTTTATTTCACTTTTTCCGCAATTTATTGAATCATTATTAAACTAACTTTGTTGGTTCATGTCAGTCTAATTTGTGCAAATAATTAAATCAAATGTGTAGTTATAACTTTTAAAGGATTGATTTTTCAAGCAGCAGGTGACTGTCGAAATAGCACTGGAAGTATCTAAGAAGTCACAACTAAGGTGTTTCAGTAGTGGCAGATGGCGTGTTTCACACCAAACATTTAAAAGTGCAGAGTATACATAAATGTATTTATCTAGTAGGCAGAGTAAAGTAAGTAAGTGAATTCATATATAAGACTGCACTTTAGACAAAATAGCGAAAGTTTGTAAATAATTCATATTGGTATATAATCATGTATTAAATCTAGCTTTATGCAACATAATAAATGGGGAGTTAGTTAAAATGGAAGTTTTTAAAGTTTCAAAACAAGAACTTGAATTCTACTTTTTTAAAAGGACCACTATAGTGCCAGGAAAACATACTCGTTTTCCTGGCACTATAGTGCCGTGAGGGTGCCCCCACCCTAGGGGTCCCCCTCCTGCCGGGTTCTAGTGGGTGGAAGGGGTTAAACTTACCTCTTTCTCTAGCGCCGGGCAGGGAGCTCTCTGCCTCCTTGGCTGAATGCGCATGCGCGGCAAGAGCCGCGTGCGCATTCAGCCAGTCTCATAGGAAAGCATTCACAATGCTTTCCTATGGACGCTGGCGTCTTCTCACTGTGAAAATCACAGTGAGAAGCACACAAGCGCCTCTAGCGCAGGATAAACTTCAACATCGTGGATCAACCAAACATGAAAGGTTTTTGAAGTAGACAATAGTGCTATTAAAGGATCACTATAGTGTCAGAAAAACAAACTAGTTTTCCTGACACTATTTAACCTTTGGGGCCCCCCTCCCACTGGGCTGAAGGGGTTAGAACCCCTTCAGCTACTTACTTTAATCCAGTGCCGGGCTTCCTCTGCGCTGGTGACCTCTCCTCCCACTCCGACGTCAGCTCCCGAGTGGAGCGGAATGCGCATACACAGCCAGAGCCGCGCGCATTAAAGACGCCCACAGGAAAGCATATCTCAATGCTTTCCTATGGACGTTCTGCATGCTGTATGCGCTGAAGACCACCACTAGAGGCTGAATTAACCTTGCAATGTAAACATAGCAGTTTCCTTGAAACTGCTATGTTTACATCTGAAGGGTTAAAACCTGGGAACCTGGCACCCAGACCACTTCATTGAGCTGAAGTGGTGTGGGTGACTATAGTGCTCCTTTAATGATAAATCCAAGAGTATATAAGCTAAGCTTCCATGCGTATATAACATAACCATGCCAACCTCAACCTGTAGGAGTTATTGAGAATGTATTTGATACGGAATTTAAAATATGTTTATTTTAGGTGAGGAACATTTTTATACATGATTAAGGCCTTTGACCTAAACCGTGTATTTTCCAGTAAATATTCATTGAAGTGCTTACAGTGTTACCTTACCCTGAAGTTCTTACCCAAAGTCACCATGTAGTCAAAATTTAGTTTTCTTTCCTTTTTCTGTCCCCCATCCCCCATTATATTTGACTGTGGGACCTTGGCACAGGATTCTTTATTGCTTTTCTATTTTATAATGTGTGTGCAGTTGGAATGGTCTTTGTATTATGTATCAATGGAGGAACGATAATCACCCACAATCTATCTCAAAGTCATAACAGGAAGTTGTCATTAATCTTCATCCTGTAGAAATGTAGCGTGATTGAGGTTTGGACAGTGCAAGCCAATGGTTTAATTTATTCGTTATATTCTTACTTTATTACATTCCTGAACATTGATTTGAAAGTCTTCTCATTTCCAAATGGCAAATGATTGATTTAGGTAAACTAGAAACATGGTCAGAATTGTGGCAACTGACATTTAATGTGGATAAGTGCAAGATAATGCATCCATAGGCGTGCACAGCCTATTGCATTAGGGTGTGCACCCTAAAGCACACTCCGCGTATATGTATGTGTATATATACACACACACACACAGTGGTGTATCCTGGTTTTGTGCTGCCACTGGTGGTCCAGTGTAGGTGGGGGATAGATTGCTTAATAACCCCCCCTCCCTTGTTATCTTATGCCAGGGAGGGGGGATCCTTTCTGCCTTCCCTGGTGGTCCTAGTGGTGAGAGTGAACTCTAGCCTGCGGGGTTCACTCTCGCTCAGATCTCGCGAGAGGAACCCGGCGGAGCTGCTGGCAAGAGCTCCCCGGGTCCTCTCCTGCCTCCCTCCCTGTGGGTCGGTGGGAGGGAGGCTGAGAGCAGATCCTGAGATCTCCCCTGCCGGTCTCACTCCACAGGTGTGCCGCGGCAATTAGGGTGTGCCCAGGCACACCCTGCACACCCCGTGTGCACGCCTATGAATGCATCTTGGACATAAAAACCCAAGGGCAGAGTACAGAATATGATAGAGTCCTAACCTCAACAATTGAGGAAAGGGATTTAGGGGTGATTATTTCTGATGACTTAAAGCTAAGCAGACAATGTAATAGAGCAGCAGGAAATGCTAGCAGGATGTTTGGTTGTATAGGGACAGGTATTAGCAGTAGAAAGAGGGAAGTGCTCATGCCATTGTACAGAACACTGGTGAGACCTCACTTGGAGTATTGTACACAGTACTGGAGACTGTATCTTCAGAAGGATATTGATACCTTAGAGAAGGTTCAGAGAAGGGCTACTAAACTGGTTCATGGATTGCGGGATAAAACTTACCAGGTAAGGTTAAAGGATCTTAACATGTATAACTTGGAGGAAAGACAAGACAGGGGAGATATGATAGAAACATTTAAATATATAAAGGGAATCAACACAGTAAAGGAGGAGACTATATTTAAAAGAAGAAAAGATACCACAACAAGAGGACATAGTCTTAAATTAGAGGGGCAAACGTTTAAAAATATCAGGAAGTATTACTTTACTGAGAGGGTAATGGATGCATGGAATAGCCTTCCAGCTGAAGTGGTAGAGGTTAACACAGTAAAGGAGTTTAAGCATGCGTGGGATAGGCATAAGGCTATCCTATCTATAAGATAAGGCTAGGGACTATTGAAAGTATTTAGAAAATTGGGCAGACTAGATGGGCCGAATGGTTCTTATCTGCCGTCACATTCTATGTTTCTATGTTTCTTACCACCCACCCAGCTTACTGCCACCTGAGGAGCCTCCTTCACTGGTGCCTGCCGCAAGCTGTGTGGAGGGGGCGGGGATATGAATGACATCATATGCCTTCTCCCTGTGTACCACACAGCGCGGCTGGCACCTTGTGATGAGGTTGGGCTGCAAGTAAGGACTCCACAGAGCCGGTCACTTGTCAGCAAGCACCTCAAGGACCTGTATGTACAGTAGGTATGTAATTGTTACTGTCTGTGTGTGTGTGTGTATATCTGTGTATGTATGTCTGTGTGTATGTGTGTATGTGTGTATGTGTGTGTATGTATGTCTGTGTATGTGTGTGTGTATGTATGTCTGTGTGTATGTCTGTGTATGTATGTCTGTGTGTGTATGTCTGTGTATGTATGTCTGTGTGTGTATGTCTGTGTATGTATGTCTGTGTGTGTATGTCTGTGTATGTATGTCTGTGTGTGTCTGTCTGTGTGTGTCTGTCTGTCTGTCTCTGTCTGTCTGTGTCTGTCTGTCTGTCTGTCTGTGTCTGTCTGTCTGTCTGTCTGTGTCTGTCTGTCTGTGTCTGTCTGTCTGTGTCTGTCTGTCTGTGTCTGTCTGTTTGTGTCTGTCTGTTTGTGTCTGTCTGTTTGTGTCTGTCTGTCTGTGTCTGTCTGTGTGTGTCTGTCTGTCTGTGTGTGTGTGTCTGTCTGTGTCTGTCTGTCTGTGTCTGTCTGTGTCTGTCTGTGTCTGTCTGTGTCTGTCTGTGTCTGTCTGTGTCTGTCTGTGTCTGTCTGTGTCTGTCTGTCTGTGTCTGTCTGTCTGTGTCTGTCTGTCTGTGTCTGTCTGTCTGTGTCTGTCTGTCTGTGTCTGTCTGTGTCTTTGTATGTATGCATGTCTGTGTGTCTCTCTGTGTCTGTCTCTGTGTGTCTGTGTCTGTATGACTGCCTGCATGTCTCTGTCTGTATCTCTCCATGTGACTTTGTCTGTATGTCTCTACCTGTGTGTCTATATGTCTGTTCCTGTGTCTCTCTGTATCTGTATGTCTCTGTATGATTATGTCTGTGTTTGTATGACAGTGTACCTGTATGACGTTGTTTGATTGTGTGCCTGAAAAACAATGTCTGTCTGTGTGCCTGTATGATTGCATAAGTATGTATGTATTTTTGCCTTAATATCTATGTCTACATGGCTTGGAAGAAAAGACACACAAAGGGATCTGGAGGGGAGGGACACACAAAATAGACTAAGGGGAGAAAAAGCCACATAGAGGGACTGTGGTGGAGAAAAAAAACAAAGAAAGGGGCTGGGGGTAAGACACAAAAAGGGGACGGGTGTAAGTGAGACATACAAAGGAGGTTGCAAAAGACACACTAAAGAGGGAATAAAATACACTAAAGCACAAAAGGGTAATACATTCAAGAGGGGATATGAAACACAAAAGATGGTAAGAAAGTAAGAAATTCAAAAGGGGGGTTACAAGACACACAGGTGAAGATGCACTTTTTTTACAGGTGGGGGGTGGCAAAATGCATCTTCGCCTGTGTAGCTAAAAATCCTTGCACCAGCCCTGGAGTGGACCTGTCCATATTTTCTTATAATTTTAGGAGGAGATCCATTACCTATGCAAGGCAGCTATCCAGCAGCCTGATCCTGATCCTTTCTCCTTTCAAAACCAGTAGAAGCACTAAATGTCTCAGAGTATACACTCTTATTTAGCTGCTCACAGAGCACTGGCATTGTCACCGAATTCTTACACTATGTGCTGTATCAAGATATTGACATGAGATTATGTATTGCATGTTCTGCTTTGTTGTAGTCTACTAGTTGACTTCCTTTACCTGAATACGGGCTTATGGATTACGCGCTTTATGTACCGAGGTTCTACTTATACGTTAATAGCTTCTTTTTTTTTTACATGTTCATAAACCCTATTTATTTATTTTTTGTTTTACATGTTTAGATTTTTTGACATGTTTAAAAAAATTCTGACACCATATCTCTCTTCTTATGCATAGCCTTTTGGCACTATTTCTTCCAGCGTAGCGAATGCCAAAGATATTGTGCTAGAGGCACTTTGGATACGAATCCTGATATTACCTCCTAGAGGTAAACCGAACACATCCCACATCAGGCTCATAAATAAAACTTGTCAATGAATAACAGATTATAATAACCTAATCAGCTGTTTGTAAGGTCACCTAAAAGAGGATAAACTATTCATCTTATTGAAGAAGACAAGTGAAAAGCCAATCAATTATAAAATTCATAAATTAAATGAAAAACAGTAGAAAAATTATTAGCAATCTATCTTCTCAGTTGCATTTTATAATCCAGATAATGAAATGATCATGACATTTTTGCATAACATGAAAAATAAATGAAACCGAGTCTAATAATGTCAATTTTGACAAGTTCTGGGCAGGCTAAGGCTAATTCCTTTTCAAAATGATGGAATAATAGTCCATTAGGATCATTTTACAGCGGCCTGTCGTTGCAGGAGGTACAAAAGGTCGTAATGAGCAATACGCCAAGAGTTAGAGAGAGTGACTCCACATGATAATCAGAGAGAGAGTAACTCTGATAACTACTCTACAAGACATTTATCAGATCTTTAGTAAGAAACCAAAGTACTGAGAGTATGAGGACCTTTAATGATAGACCTGTATATAAAAAATAAAAACACTTGTCCACACTCCTTCTGAATTGGATTGGTTTGGTGAGCTCACCATCAGACATGGTATTGGGGCCACCAGCTCTCACAATCTGAAAAAAGCCTTATGTTATCTGTAGGCAAAATGAGTATCACCCAGACAAGATCCTTCTATTTGTATTTTTTGCACTATAGTTTATATTACATTTTAAAAACATTTTGAGCAAACATTCTAGTCTATGTCTTTCTCGGGGTAATCCACACAATAGCCATACAGTGGAACCTCGAAACTCAAACTTAATCCATTCCAGAAGGCTGTTTGAAAATCGATTTGTTTGAAAACCGAATCAAAATATTCCATAACAATTAATGTAAATTGGATTAATCAGTTCCAGACCCCCAAAATTACAGCCTTTTAACACAAATTTTACAGTTTAATAATACCTTATATGCAGAAATTCATACAGAAAACCAATAAACACAATGTAAATGAAATTAAAATGTAACTTCGTTTTACCTGTCAGCTCTGTTTGCTGGCAGAATGGAGCTCTGTTTGCTGGCAGAATGGAGCTCTGTTTGCTGGCAGAATGGAGCACTGTTCGCTTTGTCTAGTGCCAGGAGGCCGATGCGTCATACCAACATGGTTACATAGCGGTACCAACGAGGTTAATGCTGTGTGATTTGGTTCTAATACCGAGTTTTCTTTGGGTACAGAGACTTTTTTTCCTCAAATATTTTGTTTGAATACCGACTTTTTGAGTAAGGGAGCTTTCCAGAAGGTTCTACTGTACTACAACAATTCTCTAGGTCAGGTGGGTATGCTTTCAGTTCGACTACTCTGGCTTAAATTTTAATTTCACTTTGAATTCTCACTTTAGTAAATGACCCTATTAGCTATGACCTATTGTCCAACTGGTCCCTCTGTCTCTGCCTAATGACCACATACAGCGGACGGATGTGACTGGGCAAGATTACACCTCTGGCAACAAAACTGTCAGGATCCAAAATCTAATTTCGGAACTTGAATTATTTCACTCAATTTTGTACCAGCAGTAACTATGTTTGCCACTATTGGCCTCCATAACCACTAGGTCTAAACTTTCTTCCACTCATCCTCACCTGCCTGGACTAATTACTAATCTTACAAAAGGCTACACCCTGCTCAATACAGGACCTTTACATTGAAGTTGATGGTCAACCTGAAAAGACGTCTGTCCCTGGATCCTATGAACTTACCTACTCCAAGCTGATCTACACAACAACCTTATTTGTTACCAAGCTTCTTTATATCAACTTGAACTAATCTACAATCCAACCTTTGTTACCAACCTGCATTATTACCAACCTGCTTCATATCAACCTGAACTACGTTACCAGCCTGCTTCATATCAACCTGAACTACGTTACCAACCTGCTTCATATCAACCTGAACTATGTTACCAACCTGCTTCATATCAACCTGAACTACGCTACCAACCTGCTTCATATCAACCTGAACTACGTTACCAACGTGCTTCATATCAACCTGAACTAAGCTACCAACCTGCTTCATATCAACCTGAACTACGCTACCAACCTGCTTCATATCAACCTGAACTACGTTACCAACCTGCTTCATATCCACCTGAACTACGTTACCAACCTGCTTCATATCCACCTGAACTACGTTACCAACCTGCTTTGATACCAACCTGCATTTTACCAACCTGAACTACGATACTAACTCCTATTGCAAACAGTAATTATCAGTGCTTTCCATCAGGGGGCTAATTCACTAAACTTCTATTTTATTTGCAATTCTGATAACTTTCTGTTCCGTTTTGATTTGCTTGTCTTACTATATTTCCTGTATTTGCTACTTTATATAATTCTGCTTGGTAACAACCTGTCTAGGGCATATTGTCTAAATATTGTCTATATTTCTATTACTTCACCTTCTTCCTACTTACCTATAATTACACTTATAGGTTCTCCTTCTAACTATAATCTCACTTATAGCTTCCTCTGTTACCTTGTACCCAGGGCCGTCTCTAACCCAGTTACTAAAGGGGGCCTAAAGCAGCTGTCCCGTGGGCCCTTCTGCCCTCTACTATTTATTTTTTTCCCCCATGGGCCCCCGGTGCAGTTGGGGGCCCGCACACTAAGAAGGCCCACCGGGTGGCCCATGCACTAACAGCCACCTGGTTGACCTTTGTAAGCAGGACCCTGGTCACACGCTGTAGCTCTTTAACAGTGCGAGCCAGCCACTAACTCACAACAGCCTTAGCCACCACTCTGGACACCAGCAAAGGCACCCTTCAAGGTTGGAAATGGAAGGTATATTAAATGTGTAAATTGTGTGTGAATGTGTGTCCGTATGTCTATCAGTGTCTTTGTGTGTGTGTGTCTTTGTCAGTATGTCATTCAGTCAGTGTGTGTGTATGTCTGTAACTAAGTCAATCAGTGGCTGTGTGTGTCAGTATGTGTCCATGTGTCAGCATGTCTGTCAGTATGTGTGTGTCTGTATGTCTGTGTGTGTTTGTGTGTCAATATATGTCAGTGAATATATATGTCAGCATGTCTGTCAGTGTATATGTTTGTGTAAGTATGTCTTGCACCTCTCTACTTTAGTTCCCCCACTGCGTCAGTGTGAAATGTGTGATTGCATGCCAGGGAGTGGGGACTGGTGGGGGGTAGGGAACAGGGGGCCTGTTGCCTAAATCTCTTTTTCAGTTCTCCCTTTGTCACTTACCTTCCTTTATATAGTTTCTCCTTTCACTTTGGTTCGCTAGTTATTCTAAATTGTGAATAACCATGTCTAAAATGTTCAATAAAGAACCAAACGTTAACCCTGGCAATCGTCTCCTACCTGGCCTGCTCGAGACCATGAAAGACACATATGTAGACTAACTCCCCAGAGGGGTTATATATTGTCATTGTTTTAATGTGGGCTATTTATTCTTTGCTAAAAATTGACAATAGTTTGGATTTCTTATGTGTTTAACTGATATGTTTATTTTTTAAGGGTGCAGTTGGTGCATGTATTTATTCTCTGTAGAATATTTAGAGGAATCTGTAGGTTTCTTCTTTAGTGGAATCTGTGCATAAAGCACATATACAGTATCTCACAAAAGTGAGTACACCCCTCACATTTTTTGTAAATATTTTATTATATATTTTCATGTGACAACACTGAAGAAAGGACACTCTGCTACAATGTAAAGTAGTAAGTGTACAGCCTGTATAACAGTGTGAATTTGGTGTCCCCTTAAAATAACTCAACACACAGCCAGTAACGTCTAAACCGTTGGCAACAAAAGTGAGGTCCCAATTAGCCATTTTCCCACTGCAGTGTCATGTGACTCATTAGTGTTACAAGGTCTCGGGTGTGAATGGGGAGCAGGTGTGTTAAATTTGGTGTTCTCGCTCTCACACACTCTCATACTGGTCACTGGAAGTTCAACATGGCACCTCATGGCAAAGAACTCTCTGAGGATCTGAAAAAAAGAATTGTTGCTCTTCATAAAGATGGCATAGGCTATAAGAAGATTGTCAAGACCCTGAAATTGAGCTGCAGCATGGTGGGCGAGACCATACAGCGGCTTCACAGGACAGGTTCCACTCAGAATAGGCCTTACCATGGTCGACCAAAGAAGTTGAGTGCACGTGCTCAGCGTCATATCCAGAGGTTGTGTTTGGGAAATAGACGTATGAGTGCTGCCAGCATTTCTGCAGAGGTTGAAGGGGTGGGGGGTCAGCCTGTCAGTGCTCAGACCATTTGCCACAAACTGCATTAAATTGGTCTGTATGGGTGTCTTTCCAGAAGGACGCCTCTTCTAAAGATGATGCACAAGAAAGTCCGCAAACAGTTTGCTGAAGACAAGAAGATTAAGGACATGGATTACTGGAACTATGTCCGATGAGACCAAGATCAAATTTGGTTCAGACTGTGTCAAGCGTGTGTGGCGGCAACCAGGTGAGGAGTACAAATACAGGTGTGTCTTGCCTACAGTCAAGCATGGTGGAGGGAGTGTCATGGTCTGTGCCTCCATGAGTGCTGCCGGCACTGGGGAGCTACAGTTCATTGAGGGAACCATGAATGCCAACATGTACTGTGACATACTAAATAAGAGCCTTTGGAGACTGGGTCGCAGGGCAACAGTCCAACTGGATAACGACCCCAAACATACCTCCAAGACTTCCACTGCCTTGCTTAAGAAGCTGAAGGTAAAGGTGATGGACTGACCAAGCATGTCTCCAGACCTAAATCTTCAAATGGAAGGTGGGGATGCGCAAGGTCTCTAACATCCACCAGTTCTGTGATGTCATCATGGAGGAGTGGAAGACTCCACTGGCAACCTGTGAAGCTCTAGTGAACTCCATGCCCATGAGGGATAAGGCAGTGCTGGAAAATAATGGTGGCCACACAAAAGATTGACACTTTGGGCCCAATATGGACATTTCCACTAAGGGTTGTACTCTCTTTTGTTGCCAACGGTTTAGACATTAATGGCTGTGTGTTGAGTTATTTTGAGGGGACAGCAAATTTACACTGTTACACAGCCTGTACACTTACTACTTTATATTGTACCAGAGTGTCATTTCTCCAGTGTTGTCACATGAAGAGATCTAATAAAATATTTACAAAAATGTGAGGGGTATGCTCCCCTTTGTGAGATACTCTATGTACTCGAAGATGTATTTTATTTTTTCGAAAGACTGACTAATGAAGAAAATTACCTTTTTTCTTTTTTTTTATATTCTTCAGCAAAAGTATATTTCTATGCATCCTTAAATAAAAACACACATTATCAGATATTGTCTGCGTGTATGTGTTAATAATTTCTCTAGAAAATTATTTTTAAAATCATCTCCGCCTCGCACCTCCTTTTCCCAGCATCTTTAAGAGACAAAATAAAATTAATCACATCATTAACAGGCAAAACGTGAGACAATCACCAGACAGCTATCGTTTAGCGATGGAAGGGTCAATAAGATAATGCAATCATTGCCTTTTACTGAAAAAGACTGTGAAAATCTAAATTTATATGCCAATTCCCCAGCCTATCCAGGAATATCAAAACTCAAGAGCCTATTTGCAAGACTTCAGCTAATTAAATCAATAAACCACAAGACTGGCTGGATGCCATGTTTTTACAGACATGTGTTTTGCAGGACTTGGGAGTGTTACATTAACAACTGTTATTAGGCCTGAGGGGCTCCCGAATTTCAGGGAAGGTGTGAAAACTAACCATGCTTATTCTGATTACGAACAACTCCAAGTCACTTAGTGACTTAATGATTTTTCAGAATTTACTTTATCCTGAAAGATAAGCAGGTCAAAAGTCTACCCAAACACATTACCCTTGGGCTCATTCTACCTTTCCCTTAAGTAAATAATAATATCAAATTATTTAACCAAGAAGAGTACATTAAGTTTTCGCTGATTTGCAAGTGTAAATATTACTCAACTCAATGACCTTTTTTTATTGACAAGAGTTGTGCCTAAGACTCCTGAAGTTTTAACGGGGTTTGGCACTCAAACACTAACGCAAGCTATAAATGTTCCATCTACAGGGAGTGCAGAATTATTAGGCAAATGAGTATTTTGACCACATCATCCTCTTTATGCATGTTGTCTTACTCCAAGCTGTATAGGCTCGAAAGCCTACTACCAATTAAGCATATTAGGTGATGTGCATCTCTGTAATGAGAAGGGGTGTGGTCTAATGACATCAACACCCTATATCAGGTGTGCATAATTATTAGGCAACTTCCTTTCCTTTGGCAAAATGGGTCAAAAGAAGGACTTGACAGGCCCAGAAAAGTCAAAAATAGTGAGATATCTTGCAGAGGGATGCAGCACTCTTAAAATTGCAAAGCTTCTGAAGCGTGATCATCAAACAATCAAGCGTTTCATTCAAAATAGTCAACAGGGTCGCAAGAAGCGTGTGGAAAAACCAAGGCGCAAAATAACTGCTCATGAACTGAGAAAAGTCAAGCGTGCAGCTGCCACGATGCCACTTGCCACCAGTTTGGCCATATTTCAGAGCTGCAACATCACTGGAGTGCCCAAAGCACAAGGTGTGCAATACTCAGAGACATGGCCAAGGTAAGAAAGGCTGAAAGACGACCACCACTGAACAAGACACACAAGCTGAAACGTCAAGACCGGGCCAAGAAATATCTCAAGACTGATTTTTCTAAGGTTTTATGGACTGATGAAATGATAGTGAGTCTTGATGGGCCAGATGGATGGGCCCGTGGCTGGATTGGTAAAGGGCAGAGAGCTCCAGTCCGACTCAGACGCCAGCAAGGTGGAGGTGGAGTACCGGTTTGGGCTGGTATCATCAAAGATGAGCTTGTGGGGCCTTTTCGGGTTGAGGATGGAGTCAAGCTCAACTCCCAGTCCTAATGCCAGTTCCTGGAAGACACCTTCTTCAAGCAGTGGTACAGGAAGAAGTCTGCATCCTTCAAGAAAAACATGATTTTCATGCAGGACAATGCTCCATCACACGCGTCCAAGTACTCCACAGCGTGGCTGGCAAGAAAGGGTATAAAAGAAGAAAAATCTAATGACATGGCCTCCTTGTTCACCTGATCTGAACCCCATTGAGAACCTGTGGTCCATCATCAAATGTGAGATTTACAAGAAGGGAAAACAGTACACCTCTCTGAACAGTGTCTGGGAGGCTGTGGTTGCTGCTGCACACAATGTTGATGGTGAACAGATCAAAACACTGACAGAATCCATGGATGGCAGGTTTTTGAGTGTCCTTGCAAAGAAAGGTGGCTATATTGGTCACTGATTTGTTTTTGTTTTGTTTTTGAATGTCAGAAATGTATATTTGTGAATGTTGAGGTGTTATATTGGTTTCACTGGTAATAATAAATAATTGAAATGGGTATATATTTGTTTTTTGTTAAGTTGCCTAATAATTATGCACAGTAATAGTCACCTGCACACACAGATATCCCCCTAACATAGCTATAACTAAAAACAAACTAAAAACTACTTCCAAAAATATTCAGCTTTGATATTAATGAGTTTTTTGGGTTCATTGAGAACATGGTTGTTGTTCAATAATAAAATTAATCCTCAAAAATACAATTTGCCTAATAATTCTGCACTTCCTGTATAAATATATTGTTGCCACTGTTATTTCTCCTCATATTAATAAGATCATAATCCTGAAATGTCAGAATTTACATAAAGCACGAAGACACTTGAAATTTTGAATTAAACCTGCACAAGTTTTGTAAAGACCCTTGAAGATGACATGTTCGTTTGGTGTGCAGCAACCAGAGGGGAGAAGCTGAAGGGAGAAATGATCAGCTCGATCACCCTCATGGGTACCACCATCTTTCTCATGGTGTCCATCTCCAGCTCCTGACAAGTAATCTGCAAGGAGATCAGCACAGAAATTCAATCAGAAGAGATTGGGGAAAAAAAATCCTATTTTTTTCTTCATGGGAATGTTTCATTCACATTCTACAAACATTTGCCATAAAAAAGAGCAACTGAATTATTTTCTCTGTTAACCGCGTCAGTTCTACTGGATACTGCTGCTGGACATGGCTACTGAGAATTGAGAGGAGAAAGTATTGCTAAATGGGTGGGATGATCCAGCAATAAGTAAGTTGGATGCAGAGGTTCCTGGTGGGCAGGTGCTGTTTATGTAGTGGAAGGAGTATCCTTAATCCACTGTACTATTTTTATGCAAAGCTAAGTTCTGTCACTAAGATGTGAGGGTGCATTTCTGCTTGATTGATCTATACATTCATAGGCCTTCCAACTGTCCCGATTTTGTTGGAGTCCTGTCCTACCTTCCCTGCGTATATACAAAATACAGATAAAAGCACAGCGCACACACAAAATCAAAAATACAGTTTTAAATGTATAAGCCTACTTAAAATCCCCTATTTTAGCAAACAAAGATAGGGATTCATTTCCACATATGGCCATATTCAGGGCCGGCCTTAGGGGTGTGCGAGCTGTGCGACCGCACAGGGCGCCATGGAACAGGGGGCGCCCTGTGGCCGACACAGCTCACTCATGGCCGGAGTGCAGGGGAGCTAAAAGAGGTACCTGGCTGGAGGATTAATTATTCTCCACCCGGGTCTATTTAAAAAAAAAAAAAAAAATCGCAGCAGAGGGGGCGGGGTTTACCGAGCGGCGGAGGCGGGGCTTATCGAGAGGCGGAGACGGGGCTAATACCTCCCGAAGCCCCTGCTGTACAGGAAGAGGGAAAGATGCTTCCCCATCAGCCAACTGCATCCACTGGAAAGAGGGTGTGTGTGTGTGACTGTTTGCCTGTTTGTGTGACTGTCTGTCTGTGTGTGTGTGTGACTGTGACTGTCTGTGTGACTGCCTGTCCTTGTGTGTGTGTGTGTGTGTGACTGTCTGTCTCTGTGTGTGTGTGTGACTGTCTCTGTGTGTGACTGCCTGCCTGTGTGTGACTGTCTGTGTGTGTGACTGTCTGTCTGTGTGTGTGACTGCCTGTGTGTGTGACTGCCTGTATGTGACTGCCTGCCTGTGTGTGTCTGTCTGTAACTATGTCTGTGTGTGACTGCCTGCCTGTGTGTGTGACTTTCTTTCTGTGTGACTGCCTGCCTGTGTGTGTATAACTGTCTATGTGTGTGTTACTGTGTGTCTGTCTGTGTGTGTGACTGCCTATGTGACTGTCTGTCTGTGTGTGTCGCTGTAGCTGTGCCATTGTTTGTGCCTGTGCCTGTATGTGTGACTGCCTTTAACTGAGTGTGTGTGTACATGCCTGTAACCGAGTTTAAATTTCCCCCACCCCTTCCTGTCAAGGCCGCACTTTGACTGACAGACGCTCACTCACTGACAGACGCACACTCACTGACAGACACACACTCTCATATACACTGACAAACAATGACATACACACATACACTATTACTTGGACACACACTGACAGATGCACACTCTCACTGACAGACGCAAGCACTCACTGAAAGATGCACGACTCCACTGACCGACACATACACACTGACTGACACACACTCACTGACCGACACACACTCACTGACCGACACATACACACTCACTGACTTACACACTCACTGACCGACATACACACTCACTGACGACACATACACACTCACTGACAACACATACACACTCACTGACTGACACATATACACTCACTGACCAACACACACATTCACTCACAGACACACACACATTCACTTACAGACACACACAATTACACACTTACAGACACACACACACACACACATTCACTTCAAAATAAACACTCACAGACACACACACAGACATTTCCACTAACACTCACAAACTAATATTTTTACATTTATTTTAAATCCACCCAGCCTCCCTGGGAAAGCTGGAGTGGATTTCTTACCAGCAGTCCAGTGTGGCTGCTGGGCAGGCAGGCAGGGGGCGCACAGGCTGAGTAAGCAGCGCTTAGTGATGCCGGGAGCCGGACTGACGTCATATTCTGGCTCCCGGCTTCATTAAGCGGCGCAGAGGAAGCTGAGCAGGAAGAGCTCAGGTGAGTATGCTCCTTCGCTGCCCGCTGCCAGCCTTGGGGGGGCTCAAAAGTGGCCAGCCGGTCAGCTCTTGAGCCCCCCAGGATGCGAGGCAAGCAAGGGATCTGCCTGGGGGTTTGGAGGGATGCTTTTTTTTGCCGCCCCCTGCAAAGTGGCGCCCAAGGCAGATGCCTTGTTTGCCTCGTGATACACACGTCCCCGGTGCCTGTGTGTGTTACTGTATTCAGGCAACTTGGTGGGAGGTGGGGGGGGCGCCGTGAAGACTTTTTGCACAGGGCGCCTAATTGCCTAAGGCCGGCCCTGGCCATATTGTTCTAAGCCCACCACAGTCACAGTACCCCAATATCGGTGGGTCCTACACTAATTTTAACATGGCAGCTGAACATGCTAAGTGCAATACTTACGGTTTAAACTGCTCCTAGAGACTCTCCTCAATGTATCCTTTCCTGTGGTCATCTCCAAAGGGGCACCTATAGTGGATGGATGGGTTGCTCATCCCGATAGGAATCTGGTCTGGATTCCAAAGCTACACAGAAAGAAGCGGAATTCAGAGGGAACACCCGGAACATACATTTCTTAGCTGTGGTGCTGCCCTAAAGCGCAAAACATATACATAATACAGGTAAAGGAACAGTATGCACAAAAAACAAAATACAGCTTTACATTTTACAAGGCTACTAAAAAATCTCTTATCTTAGCAAATAAATATGGCCATTTCTACCTGATTAATCTGTACAGTCACAGGCCTTTCAACTTTCCCAATTTTCATCAGGACAGTCATGATTTTTGAGTCCTGTCCTGCCTTCCCTACCTAGTCCGGCTTTTGAGGACACCAACAAACGGTCTCAAAAAGCACTTAATGCTACATGTAAAATAAAATAAATCATGTTGGAGTAAGGTTTAATACTGGTATTTAAATAAGCAAGATTACTGTGTATTAAACAATCGTGAGACTGACCTCTTAGAGCATATTGGCCGGGATATTAAAGCCTGTTTTGCTCAGTGTTCCAGACCCATTCATTATCTCGCTGTTACTTGCTTTAATACCAATACAATATACTAATATATTAGGTTCAGAGAAGCCTTATAAGGCTGATGTTTCACATTCATTGCATTTGATGTCTGACAGCTACTATAGTATATTTTACAAAGCTTTACTTCGTTATTACTGGAATCTTTAATACCTCCAGGTTACATCCGTTCACTTTGGTGACTGGGTGCTATTTTTGTTCATTATTAGATGAACTTGTGCTATGTTCAGGGCATGAGAAGGCTGCAGAACACTAAATCAATGCTCCCCGCAGGGTCTACACTCAACATACATTCCCCCCAGACTGTAGCCCCAAGAAGAAAAGAGCAGCTTAGCAGAGGGGGCCTTGACAGGGTTTGGAGGCGGGATAAGGGGGAGTCTGACGGTGATTGGTGGGTTAGGGTTTATGGGTTGGGCTGATATAAATGTCGGCCATTTTAGAAATCCCCATTACTAATTTCACTTACCAGGCTGAGTTTGTCCCTCCCTCCTTTTAGGCATGGGTGAAGTCTTGCCAGTTTGGTCACAGCGGCAAGCTGGGATAAGAAAGGTTAAGTGGGTAACGGGCCTGCTTAGGGAAGAGAAGACCAAGAGTAGTGAGTTGGCTGTTTAATATGGACTGGTTACCTGTTGGTAAGATGTTGGTGGGTTTCGAGCTTGTTGATAGCTCAGAACCTGGGTGGTGTAGGGGTATCAAGGTATACCCCTGCCAGGATCGTGTGAAAAATGTTGGATCTTGTTTGTTATATTTACGTATTGTTATACTATGTTCTATATGATGGGTCATTGCCTTGTTATTTGATATGTGGAGAAGTGATAATGTTGGATGGCTGAGGACTTGAGCAATGGCTTTAAAAAGGTATTTATATGTTATTGTTATTATTATGATTATAATCTTAAAGCTGTGGACATATTGACCCATACCTAAGAGTGTTAGGGGTGGGTTGGTGTAAGGTAGTAGACAGCACCTCCTGCCCATATGGAGACAATGCACCTATCATGAGCTGTCAGTAAGTTGGGAGGACCTGTACTGTCTCGCTGCAGGACTGCAGCTTTGGGGCAAGACCGCCTTGTTTTTTTACCTTCATTGCACAGAAATTGGGAGGCATTCAGTTATTTCCTTAAATGAGGCCAGGCAGGTGTGAATAGTGTGTGCACACCTGCAGTCTAATTAACCGCAACCCCAATAAGGTCAATCAAATCTGTAAAGCTTAATACTGCTTTCACATCCGGGTTGCTGCATTACATTTGTAACTTTTGCTTCTATCAAAGAATCAGGAGTTAAGAAAGTTTAATATCATTTTATGTCTACATTCACTTTGATAACATTTTAGCGATAATGGAAGCAGTGTGTGTAAATCACAGCTGTGATTTTAAAGATCATTTTTCTATTCATAACGTCCGTTTACCTAAGCACAACGACAATACACCCTCTTTAACGTGATTGCTTGCTTGCCTTTCATAAGGCACAGACGTACAATACTTCCTACTAGAAGACGCATTATATAAAACGGGGAAAAAAATGTGAAACTTAAGAATGCGTCGATTTCTTCACTTTTGTAAACATCTGTGCTCATTTGTTTTTCTTAAGATTTTGTCTATCATTATTAAAAAGAAATCGTGTGTTTTAAAGAAGCTTTCTGATAGAAAAATACAATTAAAACTTGCAAAAAAAATGTAATGACACAGTATTTGAATACCTTTTGCCATCATTTTTTTAAATCTAATTTTTAAAGATTATTTTATAAAACTTTTGCATGTTGCTGTGAGATACAAGGTTTTACTCCATAAACTCTAAATTGAAGCGTATTGAAATCCAAAAGGGAAATTTAGTTAAAAATAGCTTCTGTGGAAAAATTCTACAAGTCTCCTAAAATTCAAGTTTGGCTATTCCGCTGCATGGTCATGTGACATTGCAACTCATAGGAAAGTATTGAATTCTATGAGGAGCTTTGGATTGGACCATCACCAGAGGAAGCCATTCCTCCTTGATGATGTCACAGGAGGTGAGAACGCAGGCAGTGCCAAAGGAGCATGGCGATGGAAAAAGTAAAACCTTTATTTTCTTTTCATTGCACACAGGTAGGGGCCCCACTTCTCTAATTAGGAACAGGGGCACAATTGCCTTAGAAATACAGGCAGTGGTGTATTTTGGATCTGTGCTGCCCTAGGCATGATGGAACTTGGGCACCCCCTAATTTACATTTCCCCCACCCCTTCCAGTCAAGGCCACACCTCTTCCTGTTAAAGACTAACACACACTTTGACTGACAAACACTCTCAGATACACTGACATACACACACTCACTGATTTGACACAATCTGACAGACACACACACACACAAACTCTCTGACATACACACACAATGACGCAGGCATACACACTCACTGACACACACACTGAAGGCATACACAATCACTCAGACAGGCTCTCTCACAGACACACACTGACAAACATACACTCACTCACAGACACAATCACTCAGACACACACTGACAGACATTCACTCACAGACACTCACTCACAGACACAATCCCTCAGACACACACTGACAGACATACACACACTCACAAACACACACACTCACTCATTCACTCACAGACACACAATGACACACACACAATCACTGACATACACACTCACTCACTGACAGACACACATACTGACAGGCATACACAATCACTGAGACACACACTCACTCACAGATACACACATAATCAGACACACAGACTCCCTCACAGACACACACTAACAGACACACACAATCACTCACTAACACACTAACACACAGTCACTCAGACAGGCTCCTTCACAGACTCATACATACACACAATCACTCACAGACACAATCACTCAGACACACACTGACAGACATTCACAGACACACAATGACAGACAACCACAATCACTGACATACACACTCACTCACTGACAGACACACAGACACACTGACAGGCATACACAATCCCTGAGACACACACTCACAGACACACACAATCAGACACACAGACTCCCTCACAGACACACACTGACAGACACAATCACTCTCTCACAGACACAATCACTCAGACACACACTGACAGACATTCACTCACAGACACACACTTTCACTCACAGACACACTGACAGACATACACACACACACTGACAGATATACACACACAGACTCACTGACAGACATACACACACACTGGCTGACATGCACAGACACACACACTGACATACATACTCACACACATTCCTCCTACCCCTCCCCCCACCCCCCAACACTCACATTTTTTTATTTTGATTTAAATCCTCTCTACCTGTGGGAGAGCTGGGTGGATTTTTTTTACCCGGGGTCCAGTGGGGCTGCTGGCCAGGCTGTTTGAGCAGGCGTGCTGGCAGGTGGGAGGTCAGTTGAGGTCCAGGCGGGCGGTGAGGGAGCGCTGATTTCTGATGTCATATTCCAGCTCCCAGCATCACTCTGCAGTGCGCGTGGGAGCTGAGCAGGGAGAGCTCAGAAATCAGCGCTCCGTTGACACCGCCTGGAGCTCAGCTAGCTGCCAGCCCCAAGGTTAACAAGGCATTTGCCTGGGCATTTGGGGGCGGCATTTTTTGTCGATCCCTGAAAAGTGCCGCCTGAGGCAAATAGAGCCTTCCTTTAATTTTTTTTTTTTTTTTTGCATAAAAGGCAGACTTGACCGGTGTTTTGTATTTTATCTGCTGTCAAAGTCTTTATTTTTGTGCATCTGGCCGAATTAGCCATCGGTGGAAACATCTAGGGACTGTCTTTTGAAATCTCAGACAGTTTGCAGCTGTACATAGATCATGTATTTCATGGCAATTAAGGTTTTCTGCTGAATTATCATAGACCACACAGATATACAAGGTTATTTAAAGGAACCTTGTTTTTCTAATGCTCTAGTCGCAGAAATAGGCAACCTTCGGCACTCCAGATGTTTTTGACTACACCTCCCATGATGCTTTGCCAGTATTATGGGGGATGTAGTCACAACATCTGGAGTGCCGAAGGTTGCCTATCCCTCTTCTAGTGTATCTGTGTAGAGCAATGTATGCCCCCCTCCCGGTTTGCCATAGAGATAATAAAATAGAGCTATTTACTCCATTTTTTTTTTACACCTAGGACTCCCTTTGTGCTTCTCACCTCTCCCTCTACGGCAATGTCATCGTGAAAGCATGGCTTCCTCCACCAATAGCCAATCTAATGCTCTCCTGTGAGCCACAGTATCATGTGACCCAGTAATCTAAGTAACTTTAGTGATATTTTAAAGGAATACTACATTTCTTTTTTCTACGAGAAACACTAAATTGGTGAAATACGGCAATTACTACATTTGCTCTTTAGGTCCCCAATGCTTCTCTATGAGAATTATTTAATTGGACATGAGATCAATAAGACGTGGTGATCTCAGCGACGACTGGGCTGCATTGAAGAGACTAGTTCTGCGACTGGAAAAAAGACACCAATGGTTTATTATTATTATATTTTTTTTCATCATTTTTTAATATGTATTGTTTTAACATATATTGTTTTCTAATATATCTTCAATAGATATTTTTTAATATATATCTTTAATAGATATTTTAATATATTAAATATATGATTATTCATCTATATATTTTTAATTAATATATACATATTTTTAATATATACATTTTTTAATATATTATATACATATATATTCTGGCTATATTATGCATTCATATATTTTGGCGTTATGGTTCTTAAGGCATTGTATTGTATTTAACTGTGTCTTAAGTAATTTTGTCTTTCTCTCTCTCCTCTCTTATTTTGTTTTTAAACTGAATCTTTTGTCTCCAAATGGAATCCTTTATCTCTTTTGTATAAAAGATCTTTGATTTTGATTCATATTTGTATTATCAAGTGTTGCTTTTTTGAAATGTTTTAATTGACATCATTACCAATTGACAAAATATGTTTTATTGTACAATTATACTTTGTATGCATAATCTGTTCTTCATAGAATTAGTTTCTATATACATACTTCTGTCCCTTTACCGTCTGCATATCATGCTATTAGATCATCTGCACTGTGTAAAATTTGTAATCAGATATATAAGAAACCATATTGACTGATTAGCAGAATATGTTTATAAAGCACTACTGCAGCATTGGTTCTCCATCCGTCTCTGAAGAAGTAGGGGCACACCTACGAAACGCGTAAGACTTTTGGACACATATCAGGATCCAGTTTTACCACACGCACGTCATTCACAGTCAGCATCCTTCCAGGACCTATTGGTTTGTCTACTGAAACTAAGCCGCTCACAGCACACGTCCCTCCGGAGTGAGGCTCCCGCCGGGACGCATGGTGAACTCACACGCTGTCCTCTCCAGCGATATTACCATAAACGGCAAAGATTTCAATCCATATCCATCCTCATCTAAACCGAAGGTTTCTGAATAGGTCTGGCAACATATCTTCTGGTAACAACTATATAAACTTTTCCTGGTGTGTATTTTTAAAAATTTTAATTATACCTATATTTTATATTTTATTATTTGTCCAAATAAACTGGCTTGTATTTCTATCGAGTTTGAGAACCATTGCTTTCCACCCATTGCTGATTACACTGTGTAACAATACTTTAGCCTGCAGTTCCTCATACTGTATTGCTACAATATGATACATATTTCTTTGTATATCCAAACTAGATACGAAGTATATCATATAGTATTTGGTACATGTGCCAGTCATTATGCTTCATAGCAGCAATCAAGACACTTTTGATCCAGATATATCTTATCCTTTTATTTTTTTTATTTTTTTACTCTATTTTTTACCACTTTTTATCATTTTTCATTTTTTTGTTCCCATTTTTATTCAGATTTTTATTTATTTTTTTACTCTTTCACATTTTGTCATCCACTTATTTATTCATTATCTATGCATCTATTTATATTGCTTTTACTCCGATATCTAGATTTCCCTTAAAGGTACAGTGCCACTATTGGACTATTGGTACACCTTCTTTTATAGGCATTTTAGCATTTGTAGCCATATTCTAGGCTAGCTCCTGGTATTTCTAGACACCATTGGTGTCTTTTTTCTAGTTATTCTTTTATAGGTTTTAATGGATCCCTATTTCTGCCAGTTTTGAGCAGCCCAACACTAGTCCTACTCCCTCATCTCTGGTCAACACATTAGGTGTACCAGTATCAATTATTTTATTTAGTCCTGCGACTGTTCTAGTGATTATATTAATGAAAAAGAGGGGGTTTCAAATCTTAAACATAAATACATATTTATTTTTATCATTTGTGTATTGTTTTAAGATTACTGAGTTTTCCCTTGACTGCCTTAATAGCTCAGTTTAAATTATAGTGGTATACTTGGCTAACCGGGTTGGGAGACTCGCCTAAACGCTGAATGCAAACCACAGATAACAGGACAGTGGACTGATGCATTCATAGTCTGCTGTAGTAGAAGCATTGAGGCATGGCAAGCGCCATATTGTAAATCTGATCCAGGACGGATGCAATTTATTAGTGGGAATCTGCCAGCACGGCAGAGTTAAACAGCCGCCATACGAACCTTTTTTTCTTTCCAACAAGAGAGATCTCCATTTGAATGCATACTGACAGGTTTATTGTCTAAGCCACACATTTCTGTGGATTCACCAGGGCACTACAAGTATTAAAATAGATAAATAAGAAAAATTCTCAGCCTCTGAAATGTTTTCCGTTTAACTATTTTGTCTAAAATTTGCAGTGCCCTGGTGAATTCCCAGTTTATTAAATAAATCTTTCACCAAGGAATAGAGGGATAGAAGGTTGTGAGGGTCATCCAAAAGGGGCCGTGTTAGCCTGGTGTGAGCTTGCAAGGATGATTGATAGCGGCTCTGGCTCGGGACAGAACACTGTGCGTAGAGTTCTTCCTAAGCACTCTGCAATCGCCTCATTGTCCTGAGGATACTCTGCACTGCATGAGTGTGTCTAATGATGTATTCAGGATACACTCATTGGAGACAAAAGCATTACACCAAGGAACAAATCCAGGATGGCAGAATAGGATTTATCAGGAATTTATATGCAGCATTATTAAAGATTAAAGAAACACTCCAAAAACTGAAAGTACTTTAACTTGATTAAGTGCTTAATGTGTGAAGAGTGTGTTCTTTTTTATTATACAATAGAAATTTACACTTTTATAAATTAACATTGACTGTCAATCAGACAACTGGTTGTGTTAATTCCTGGTTTGGTTAGCTCAGTGGAGCTAAACTCAAGAGGCAGCAATCACCCAGAGCACTTGCCTTACAAAGACTTCTCATTGAGCTGTATTGGGAAGTCTGTGATTGGTCAGCCACAGAAAGTCTGGGCGGGGTTAGAAGAGGAGGGCTTGTAAAGTCTGCAGACAAGAGAAATGCAGGATTTGCAGTCTTTTATTTTTAAATATAACCCAAGTCCAAAAAATACATAATTAAATGCATGTAGCATTTCATTGGGTTATATCTACTATATAGTGAGTATTTATTTATTATTTGAGCAGTGGAGTACCCCTTTAAATAAACATCAAAAGGCAAGAATTTACACAGGAACTGGCAACTCAAGGCCAAAGTAGCTGAGCTGCAAATGTGCTGACTTTTGCAACCTGGATAATTTAGCCTATTTAAGCCTATTTAAGTCAATCCTCAGATCCCAACAATCCCCCCTTTTTTTAAACGAAGTAAGTTTGTTTAAATCCATAATTTAACCAGCTATCCCTTTAAATAGTACTTCCAATACTGCGAATTGCCTTGCATGTTTGACATCACAATAGCCAACATTCTATGACATCATGTGGCTTCCTGCTGTGCAAGGCATTCTGCAAATCAACTTAACTAAAGCAGCAGATGTTTCATAGAGCAGGTAATTATTTGTGAGGAAATTGTAATTAAACTAATTTAATATAGAATAAAAAAAAAACTGAAGCAGTAAACGAAAAAGCTGTGGCATTGTGTTGATGTTATCAAACTCAAATTATACCCAAAAGATACGTTACACATAATTACCTTTCATAAAAATGTTTTTGTCCCTTGCTAGTTAAAGTATTGATGCGTACCACTGCAATCCATTAGTATATATGAATAAATCTTCAATTTTCTAACAAGCCATAGCAAGTGCAGTTTAAATGCTGTCACAGATTATCAGTCAGTGATTGTGGTAACATATACTACGCAGTGATCAATATATATTAAACTCTTAATATCTTTTAAAATGTTTCAGCCAGTTTTAATAACATGTTTCATTTTAAATAAAGCTTTGTTCACTGAACCCCAGCAATAAAGCCTCGCTCACTGAAATCCCCCCATAAATCCTCGCTCACTGAAACCCCACCAATAAAGCCTCGCTTACTGAAATCCCCCCATAAATCCTCAATCACTGAAACCCCACCAATAAAGCCTTGATTACTGAAATCCATAAAGGTATGCTCACATAATGGAGCTCCACTCTAATTACAACATAAGAATATATTTTCTTTTGTTTCTCCTCTCATTATATTTATATTGCTCCCAACTAGTGATGTCCCGAACGGTTCGCTGGCTAATAGTTCCTGGTGAACATTGCTTGTTCACGTTCGCCACGGATGGCGAACATATGCGCTGTTCGGTCCGCCCCCTATTCGTCATTATTGAGTAAACTTTGACCCTGTACCTCACAGTCAGCAGACACATTCCAGCCAATCAGCAGCAGACCCTCCCTCCCAGACCCTCCCACCTCCTGGACAGCCTCCATTTTACATTCATTGTGAAGCTGCATTCTTAGTGACAGGAGGGACATTGTAGCTGCTGCTGATTTGATAGGGAAATTGATAGCTAGGCTTTTTGGACTGTAATATAATAGCAGTCAGTTTCCTTCACTAGTGTGCATTTCAGGGCCTGCCCAGTGCCACCACTCACTCACTGGTGTCCCAATAGCTTGCATTTAAAAAAACACAAAACTTTTTTGACTGTAATATAATAGCAGTCAATTTCCTTCACGAGTGTGCGTTTCAGGGCCTGCCAGGGCACAGTGTTACACCAGTGCAACTCATATCTGGTGTAACAGTAGTGTACATTTAAAAAAATAATAATTTTTGACTGTAATAGATTGAATAGCAGTTAGTTGTCTGCCAGCGTGTGTGTCAGGCTCACAGCGTATACTGTGCCCACTTGCCCAGTGCCACCACTCATATCCGGTGTCACAATAGCTTGCATTTAACAAAAAAAAACTTTTTGGACTGTAATATAATAGCAGTCAGTTTCCTTCACACGTGTGCGTTTCAGGGCCTGCCAGGGCACAGTGTCACACCAGTGCAACTCATATCTGGTGTAACAGTAGTGTACATTTAAAAAAAATAAAAAAAATTTTGACTGTAGTAGATTGAATAGCAGTTAGTTGTCTGCAACCGTGTGTGTCAGGCCTACAGCGTCTACTCTGCCAACTTCTGCCACTGCACAGTGCCACTCATATCTGTTGTCACAGTACCTTGCATGCATAGTAACACTAATCGAAAAAAAAATGACAGGCAGAGGCAGGCCACCCCGCAGGGGCCGTTGTAGTCGTGGTGCTGTGATTCCCTTTGGCCCTAGAATAATGCCCAGTGTTCAGAGGCCACGTACCCTGAAGTCGAAAAGTTCTGAGGACATAGCTGACTGGCTAACACAGGACACCCAATCTTCTACAGCTTCCGCTCGGAATCTTGACGCACCATCCTCCTCCAGCTTAGCTTCGGGCACCTCTTAAGTTACCACTCGCCTGCCTGCCGCCACCACCAACACTAGCACCACAGCAGCTTCACTTGGTATGTCAGAGGAGTTATTTACACATCAATTGGAAGAAATGACTGATGCGCAACCATTATTGCCAGAGGATGTAGATAACAGGGATATGTCTCAGTCAGGCAGCATTACACACATGGACGTACGGTGTGATGATGATGTTGTACCCGCTGCTGCTTCCTTTGCTGAGTTGTCAGATACAAGTGAAGCGGTTGATGATGACGATGCGTCCGTGGATGTCACGTGGGTGCCCGCTAGAAGAGAAGAAGAACAGGGGGAAGTTCAGATGGGGAGACAGAGAGGAGGAGGAGGAGGAGACGAGTTGGAAGCAGGGGGAGGTCGTCGCAAGGAGCTAGTGGCACAGTCAGACAGCATGCATCGGCACCCGGGGTCAGCCAGACAGCACGCCAATCAACGCATGCTGTTGCCACCACCAGAATGCAGTCATTGCACAGCAACCTGTGCCAAAAGAAACTGAGTCGTGGGAAGTCCAACACCCACCTAGGTACAACTGCTTTGCGAAGGCACATGATCGCACATCACAAACGCCTATGGGATCAACACATGAGTACAAGCAGCACACAAACTCAAAGCCGCCATCCTCCTCCTGGTCCAGCATCTTCAGCCACGTTAACCACTGCTGTCCTCCTTGCCCCCTCTCAACCATCCGCCCCTCCGTCTCTCGCCTTGAGCAGTTCCTGCTCATCTGCCCACAGTCAGGTGTCTGTCAAGGACATGTTTGAGCGTAAGAAGCCAATGTCACAGTCACCCCCTTGCCCAGCGTCTGACAGCTGGCTTGACTGAACTCTTAGTCTGCCAGCTTTTACCATACAAGCTGGTGGAGTCTGAGGCGTTCAAAAAATTTGTAGCTATTGGGACACCGCAGTGGAAGGTACCCGGCCAAAATTTATTTGCACAAAAGGCAATCCCCAACCTGTACTCGATTGTGCAAAAGGAAGTAATGGCATGTCTGGCACAAAGTGTTGGGGCAAGGGTCCATCTGACCACTGATACCTGGTCTGCAAAGCATGGTCAGGGCAGGTATATCACCTACACTGCGCATTTGGTAAACCTGCTGACGGCTGCCAAGCATGGAATCCGTGGCTCTGCAGAGGAGTTGGTGACATCGCCACGACTTGCAGGCAGGCCCGCTGCCACCTCCTCTACTCCTCCTACTCCATCCTCTTCCATAACCTCGGCTGAGTCCTCTTCTGCTGATGCGTCTTGCTCCACATCAACGGCACCTCCCCAGGTACTATTCCACATCCCGGATACGGCAGTGTCACGCCGTCTTGGGGTTGACTTGCCTGAAAGCAGAGTCACACCGGACCAGCACTCCTGTCCGCCCTGAATGCACAGGTGGATCAGTGGCTGACTCCGCACCAACTGGAGATCGGCAAAGTGGTTTGTGACAACAGAAGAAATGTGTTGGCGGCATTGCATTTGGGCTAGTTGACACATGTGCCGTGAATGGCACATGTGTGTAATCTGATCGTACAACGCTTTGTGCATAAGTACCCAGGCTTACAGGACGTCCTGAAGCAGGCCAGGAAGGTATGTGGCCATTTCAGGCGTTCCTACACGGCCATGGCGCACTTTTCAGATATCCAGCGGCGAAAAAACCTGCCAGTGAGGCGCTTGATTTGCGACAGCCCGACACGTTGGAATTCAACACTCCTAATGTTCGACTGCCTGCTCCAACAAGAAAAAGCCGTTAACGAGTATTTGTATGACCGGGGTGCTAGGACAGCCTCTGCAGAGCTGGGAATTTTTTTGCCACGTTACTGGATGCTCATGCGCAATGCCTGTAGACTCATGCGTCCTTTTTAGGAGGTAACAAACCTAGTCAGTCGCACCGAAGGCACCATCAGCGGCATCATACCATTTGTTTTCTTCCTGGAGCGTGCCCTGCGAAGAGTGCTGGATCAGGCCGTAGATGAGCGTGAAGAGGAAGAGGAAGAGTTGTGGTCACCATCACCACCAGAAACAGCCTTATCAGCATCGCTTGCTGGACCTGCGGCAACACTGGAAGAGGATTGTGAGGAAGAGGAGTCAGAGGAGGAATTTGGCTCTGAGGAGGAGGAGGAAGACCAACCACAACAGGCATCCCAGGGTGCTCGTTGTCACCTACCTGGTACTCGTGGTGTACCAGGTACACCTGGGGGGAAGAACATACCTTCAGTGAGATCACTGAGGACTAGGAACAGGACATGAGTAGCTCAGCATCCAACCTTGTGCAAATGGGGTCTTTCATGCTGTCGTGCCTGTTGAGGGACCCTCGTATAAAAAGCCTGAAGGAGAACGACCTGTACTGGGTGTCCACGCTACTAGACCCCCGGTATAAGCAGAAAGTGCCTGAAATGTTACCGAATTACGGCAAGTCGTAAAGGATGCAGCAGTTTCAAAATCAATTAAAAATTATGCTTTACACAGTGTATAAGGGTGATGTCACAGCACAACGGGAATATAACAGGGGAAGAGGTGAAAGTAATCCTCCTCCTCCCACGACCATGCCGGCAAGGACAGGACGCTTTACAGACGTGTTGTTGATGGAGGACATGCAGAGCTTTTTAAGTCCTACGCATCGCCGCAGCCCTTCGGGCCCACCCTCAGAGAACGACTCGACCGACAGGTAGCAGACTACCTCGCTTCTGGCTTGCCCCGCTTCAAGTGTCCTGTCAGAAAGGACCTTCAGTGCAGCAGGAGGTATTGTCACTGAGAAGAGAAGTCGCCTAGGTCAAAAAAGTCTAGATTACCTCACCTTTATTAAGATGAATGAGGGATGGATCCCGAAGGCACTGACAGTGGGCGATACATTCGACTAAAAAAGGCCTGATGAGGGGGACGTAACAGGGTGTCGCGGCTGCCGGCCCGCCGCGTGATATTTAAATCCCTAGCTCACCCCAGTACCTTGCCCTGTCGTGGTTTCCTGTACCTGGTTTCCTGAGAGTGCTTTATCATTGTTAATCTGATTTCCTGGTATCCTGATCTTGGCTTTTCCCTGGTTATTCTGAATTCTGGTTTCCCTGACTTGGCTTGTGTAAACGGTATTGTGTATTTTCTGGCTTCCTTGACCTCTGCTTTCTCTTTGACCATTCTCTGTCTCTAGCGTATTAGTCCGGCCATTCTAAGGTCCGGTTTATGCTCTGTCCTTTTATTTTCCTTTTCTTGCCTATGTATATGTTTACATAGTTTCTGCGTGGTGGACCACACTAGTAGTCGTGACATTGGGATTAAACTGATAAGAATAGTACTACTTAACACGCCACTCCTATCTGGTGGCACATTAGATTGCACGTGCAGTGCCCCAAATTTGAAGAAGGAGGACCGACCAAGCATCTTTTTCCATCTCCCGGTTCCTAAAATCGATGCCATATACACGTCCCCTGATAGGGGACGTAACAGGGATTAAACTGATAGGAATAGTACTAATTAACACACCTTATAATAACGCAGAGAGAGGCAATGCAGAGAGAGGAGTCTGAAGAAGAGGAGTCAGAGGAGGAAGGTGGCTTTGAGGAGGTGGAAGACCAAACACAGCAGGCATCCCAGGTGGCTGGGTGGAGGAAGAGACTTCAATGACATCAGTGAGGACAAGGAACGGGACATGGCTAGCTTGGTATCCAACCTTGTGCAAATGTGGAGTTTGTGGTTGTGCAAATGGACTGTTTGCGGTTGTTTGCGGTGCGTTAAACGGGGAGTTTGGTCTGTCACTGTGAAGCGGGCGTAACCCTTACACTACCTGATCGATACAACATCATACCTGATGTTTTAAAGCACGTTATTCCAAACAATTTAGGAATGTTAGGTGATTTATGCCCTTTATGGATTAAAACCAGACTCTGCATCAACTATGTAATTTTCCATGGGAGTTTTGCCATGGATCCCCCTCCGGCATGCCACAGTCCAGGTGTTAGTCCCCTTGAAACAACTTTTCCATCACTATTGTGGCCAGAAAGAGTACCTGTGGGTTTTAAAATTCGCCTGCCTATTGAAGTCTATGGCGGTTCACCCGGTTCGCCCGTTCGCAAACATTTGCCGAATTTCGCATTCGCGAACCGAAAATTTTATGTTCGCGACATCACTACTCCCAACCATTGCATTGCCCTTCATCACTTCCCCATTGCATCTCCCCTTAGTCCCCACCTGGGCACTTCCACCACATCTCCTGTTTATAAACCGAACACTCAGGCTCAGGGCCAGATTTAGAGCCCAGTGGGCCTGGTGCTGACAATTATGATGGGCCTAATTACATAATCTTATCAACTAAAAATACTAAAACAGTCATACCTCTCAAGCGTCCTGTATCTGATGGAGTTGGTGTTGGAGGGAAACTCAAAGGATGCAGCTATAAGAAAACACATACTCTATGCTAATCTTTTCATCTAATTAATGCCTTCATCTTTCAAGTAAATCCATACCCCCTAACAGCAGTGTCCAGTGAAGCAGGAAGTCAATGGGTGGGGTAAAAGGGTGGGCCACTGATGCAAATCACGTGACCAGAACTGCCAAAAGGGCGAACATGCCAAAAAGGGGGTATGTCTGCCCCACGAATTGGAAGGCCAGTCTGGCACCAGTGTCCCTATGTATCACAGTGTTAGTGTCCCCATGTCGCCCAGTCCCCTAGTCTCCCAGTGTCCCTATGTCTCAGTGTGTCCCGTGTCACTAGGATGGGGACACATGGGGACACTGAGATGCTTGGAGACATGGGGGCACTTGTGGATACAGACATGGGGACACTGGGAGACATGGGGACACTGATACATATGGGGTCACAGACACTAGGGACACAGACATGGGGACACACACTGGGAGACATGGGGACACAGACATTTGGAGACTAGGGGACACTGACACTAGGGACACTTGCTGCTGACACTTGGGGAAACTGGAAGACATGGGGGTACTTGTGGACATAGACATGGGGACAAAGACATTTGAGGACACTGGGAGACATGCGGACACAGAGACATGGGGACACAGACACTGGGAGACATGGGGACACTAGGGACATGGCTGGGAGACATGGGGACATTCGGCGACATGGGGACACTGAGACACTAGGGACACTGAGACATGGAGACACCGTTTCCCCATGTGTCTCAGCGTCCCCATGTCTCACAATGTCCCCTAGTGTCTGTGTCCCCATGTTTCCCAGTGTCCCTAAGTGTCTCAGTGTCCCCACATCTCCCAGTGTCCCCTAGTGTCTCAGTGTCCCCATGTCTCCCTGCTGCCTTTCCCCCCCATCCCTCTCATATCTGAGCTGTAGTCTGTCTCTGCAGGCTGGAAGCTGCTGTCTGGACTCTCTGTGCTGTGTAGCTGCTCCCCCACAGATCAGTGAGTAGAGAGGCAGGGAGATGCTGTAACTTCCTATCCCTGCCTCTGTCCCTTACTGGCCAGTGCTGGTATTGCAGAGTAAGCTCCGTTTATACTGAGAAAAATATTTGCATTTGTATTGCAGGTATTACTGCAATACCGTCATGGCCAGGCAGCCTTAAATACTGGCTGTGCCTTAAAATACCAGTCAGATGGCAAACCTAAGAGTAGTGTGTGTAGTAAAAAATTTTTTTAAAAAATGGGCCTATTCCATGGGCCTGGAGCTGCAGCTCCATCAGCCCCTATGTTAATCCAGCCCTGCTCAGGCTATAAAAACTGGAAAAAAATTGAAGGTAGATAATTTCTTCATTGGCTTCTCTGCAATTTAAAAATGCCAGTTCCTTTATATTCATTCTTCTCTACAGTAAGGGTAAGTAAGTATGGGTAATCTCCTATATCCCTTTGTTTTAGCCAAATAACTAACCCGATAACACCCTCCCTAACCATAGATTTCCCTTGAAATAAATAAAACAGACACCATGCTGGCAGGTAAAGCCATCGTTGGTGGCATCATGGCAGAAAAAACATTCAAACAGAATGGCCTTAAAATATAAGTAATAACCAAATTTAGCTAAGGTGGCGGCGCTGAGGGCTAAGCTCCTCAGCCCACAAGAGGATTCGGCTCAACCTAATTCTGCAGCGGAGCACCTTTTGGTCAGACTTGAAATGGGGAATGAACAGCAAAACTGCTTGAGGGGAAAGGGGACATGAGCAGCTTGAACCCCGCAGCCCAGCACCCTGGATGACGGAGCTACCAGCTCCCCCACCCAGAGTGCACCATGAAAAGCCAGGACAAACGCTGCCCAAAGAGAAGCCTCAAACGCAGAAGAACAAACTAACGGTAAAGCAAGCAAAAGTGATAGCAGAAGAGCAGGGGTTATGGGTTCCCGAGTGTCTAGCGGACAAGGACCTACTCCAATCCCTGAGAACCTGCCTAACCATGAAAAACCTAGAAGGATCTGGCTTACCTGCAAATCTCAAAAAAAAGTAAAGGGCAGTAAGTTTGTTCCCCACCATAGCTCTAGAAATGCCATGGGAATGCAATGTAGCCAGCCAACTCAAAACTGCCACCTGGGAGTCCTCCACGTCACGAACCCCAATACCCACAGAGAAACTGACCCATTCACCCCAGCAGCAGATGTACGACCTCCAAGTTTGAGGGGCCATCGAAGCTCTCACCAAGGGGAAAAGATGCTTCCATTGTCAATCATCTGCCAGAGAAAAGGAGGACAATCAGTGTGTTAAGCTACTGCTGAGGGAGCAAGGGATCTAAAAAGATCGCACTGAAAACAGGACAAAGCATCCACCAGCGTATTATTGACCCTGGGAACATGGCGAGCTGCAAAGCAAATGTTTTTTTGCAGATAACGGAGAACTCACAAGGGGAGAAGAAGCCGACAACCGATTGATGGCTTGAACCACCAACTGGTTGTCAGTCCAAAAAACAATGGAACAGTCGCGGAATGCAAGCACCACAACTCCGCTGCCACCAGTATGGGGAAAAGTTCCAGGAGAGTAAGGTTTCTCGTAAGGCCCCTAACATGCCACGAAGGCGACCAGGGGGCGGCACTCCAATACCCCTGAAAAAAGCCCCATAACCACAAGAACTCAGTGTCCATAAACAAATGGAGAGACTGGTTGGAGGAAGGACCCAACTGCCAAAAACAGACTTTGTTGAAGTCCTGCAAAAAACACCCCACAGACACGAAGATCCTCCAACATGTCCTTAGACAAGGAGATCTTAGCTTTAACCCTAGGACTGCTGCAAAGGGCCATCTCCAGATGCCTATTGAAAACCCGACCCGTGGAAATAACCCTGCAGGAAAAGTTGAGGAGGCCCAATAGGGATTGCAAATCCCTCAGGGACAAAACCGAGCTACCACAGCCGTACAAACCAAAAGCAGCATCCTATCAACCTTGTCCTGTGGTGGTCTGCACTGCATTAAAGAGGTGTCTATTTCAATGCCCAAAAAGAAAAGCACTTCTGTAGGCCCCTCCGACTTGTCCTCCGCCAGGGGAACACCAAACTCAGCCATGAGACCCCTCATGATGGATATCAAATAGGAGCAATGAGGTGAGCCGGCAGGACCCACAAGGAGGAAATCATCCAAGTAGTGCACTACCGATGTGCTGCCTGCAGCAGAGGCCACAGCCCAGTGCAAAAAGGAACTGAAGGATTCAAAGAAAGCACATGACACCGAGCAGCCCATCGGTAAGCACTTATCCACGTAATAAGCCCCATGAAACTTAAAACCCATCCACCGAAATGAAGAAGGGTGCAGAGGGAGAAGGCAAAAAGCAGACTCAATGTCAAGCTTCACCAACAAAGTCCCCTGGCCTGTTTCCCGGACCAACGCCACAGCATCATCAAACGGCTGGTAGTGGACTGAAAGGATGGGTCAATGGCATCATTAACTGACGCCCCATCAGGGTATGACAAGTGTTGAATGAGCCTAAACCTGCCAGGCTCCTTTTTGGGCACTACACCCAATGGTGAAATAACCAAGTCTTCCATAGGTGGGAGAGCAAAAGGGTCAGCTATCCTACCCAGAAAGACCTCCTTAGCTAGTTTGCCTCTGACCACTTGGGGGAAAGAATAGGTCTATGGAAGATTCCTTAGAGGAACCAGAGGAATAACCCGAAACTGGGATCATAAAACCCTCCTGAAGACCAGACAGAAGCCATTCAGCTTGCTGCTGGGGAGGGAAAAGTCAGCCACCTCTCAATTGCGTTCACCTTCAGTGGGGTTGGAGCCTTTGAGAGAGGAGAATGAGTGACCAGAAGAGGCCTGTGACTGAGAAGGTCGCTTGTACTCTGCACCAGGATGGCCACCCCCACAGAATCTGCAGATGCGATGAAAGGAGCAAGCAGCTTTCTTGTCACATTGCTTATCCTGGAATTTCCTACATTCACGCCCCTTCCACCCACCATGGCAAAAAGCGCAGGAATACTGTGACCCTCTCTTGCCCCAAGTGCAACCACAGATGCATATTTTGCACACCAAAGGACAGAGAGGGATTGCTTGTCATGCGTCTCCTAAACTCTGAATCATACTCCTTCCATGCCCCTTCCCCAAAATGATGAGAAATATATATATAATTCCATCATCTCCATGTTCTTGATGACAAGAATGGCCTGTGCTGGATGCTTTTCCAAGAGACAGGAAGCCAGCACCCAAAAGCAGCGCTGCCACTCATCAAACAATTCTAGGCTTTTGGGACATTTTGCACCCGACTCACCGTCAGCTCTCTCCTTAAAAAATGCGTACATATTTCAATTCTCACATTTTTTCCTTCACCTTGGACTTGAGGTGCGCATGCAGGGAGTAAACAGAACAGGGGTACGAGTCCCCTTGAATGGCAGCCCTGCGCAGTAACAAATCTTGGCCAAGGGAAGAGGAGGGGGAAGTCAGCGATGCCGAGGTGGGAACAGAACCGCCCACAGCGCCCTGGTGGCCCCCCCTTCCTTGCACTAGCAACAATTTCCTGAGCATGCAAAACATCAATTTCTGACCCTTAGAGGACAAGCCTAACGTGCCTTCATCCTCCGACTCAGAGTTGTCAGAATTTTCCCGCCCCTTTCTAGGGGACCACCCCCACAGAGACACCCACAGATCTTCTTATGGCGGGGATGTAACGCTTCCTTACATGACCACTCACGAACCAATCCCAGATGTTCCCTACAACTTTTCCCGGTCCCTCGACTTTGAATGGAATAGCGAAACCCCCCCCAAACAATCCCAGCCCTGAAGCCCCGGCAAGAACCCCTCCTGCCTAGGATTTCCTTTCTTGACGCTGTGACTCCCACTGCCTCTGGAACACCTGTATCCAAACCTACCCGACGGTCCCCAGTTGCATTGACCTTTCTTCTGTCCGGCCAGCACCACACCTCCTGGGGGCGCACCGGCAGCCCCCGGAAAGAGCACATTTCCTGCACCATCATTAGGAAACGGGCTCCTTACCCCAATTACGCCTACTAGGATACAAAAGCCATAAGCCAATTCCCAAAGTCTTCAGTATCTTGCGATACCTCCGCCTTTTCCCTCCTCCTCTTTTCCAGCCTCCTTCCTATCATCCCCTTTTAAATCAAGGAACTCCTTGAGCGGAAGACAGGAAATTTTTTTTACAAATCCCCTTAATCAAATCTTATCCTCCGCCTTCAAATGACCCCCCCCAATGGCCCCGCGAAGGACATGTGCCTATTTCGCTGCGCCTGGAATATTGACACACATCTAACTCTTCTCCTGCCCTGTCGGATGTCCCCGGTACCGGATCTCCTTCCCTTACTCGGCACGCCATCACCACCGCCCTAACTTCTGCATCCCGACCACCCTCCTCGACCTGCTGGGAGAAGATAACCTGGGTAGTCTGTTCTGATATAGCCTTACCATCCCCTTCCTCCCTGCGCTCTGTTCTGTCATCCTAATCTCTGCTCCTTCTTGCTGCCTGACCTTCCCGGCCGCAGACGTCACGCCTCTGCCCTAGTGAAATCCTGCCAGATGAAGCTGAAGCGCTGCACTGAGACCTCCTCCTTCTCTCCCAGGAACTGAACCTCCTCCTACCACACCGACTTCTTGACGGGCTCCTCACCTGCTCCTCCATCCCTCATCCGACCTCCTGCTGCTGCTGTGCCTGTCATTGCCCTTGTGCTGCTCCCTCCCGTATTCACACCTGCTGATGCTCCTCCTGTGTTCCTGCTTCTGAGAATGCCCCCCTAGGGGGCTCCCATTTGCCTCTGTCCCTTACGTCCATTTCTAACCGTCCTTGTCCTCTCTTCTGCCCTCTGCTAGCAGTACCTGGCCTCTCCTCGGCCGCCTCATCCACTTGTGGCCCCTTTAATTAATCCTGGTTGCTGGCCTTCCCCTCCATAGCTGCTCTGCTGCGCCTGTGAAGACTCCGCCTGCTGCTTTCACTATCCCCTTCCTTCACCTCTGACCTGACCCTGGCCCTATCCAGGGCCCCCTCCGTCTCTGTCCCGCTGACCTGGACCTCCCTGCCTGCCCATTGGTTGGGGGACCGCTTGTACACTGCTGGCCCCTTGCAGCATTCCCCCCTGTCCCTCAGGTATGCCACCAGGGGCAGACTCACCAGGATGCCTCTTGCCGCTCTCTCCTCAGTTTCCCTGCCCGGCGGCCATCGTGTCATGCTGGATTCTGCTGTCCTTCGTGCTTTCCCGCCCCCCCACATTACGGCAGGGGGTGCTCTTCCTGTGCAGCCTCATCCTGGCCTGCCACCTTGCCTGACCGGTGCCATGTCGAACAGACGGTGCCGGCCGCCCTCCAACTCCCGCCTGCTTTCCGACCTCGTTTTCAGCCATCCCCTTACCGCCTCCTGACAGGCTCTTGCAATGCCGAACTACCAATGTCACTCCGGGGCTGCCGCTGGGGCGGCCTTGCTCTCCTTGCCAGCCTCCGTTCCGTCGCTGCGTGGGGGGATGGGTGGGGAAGCAGACGTGCTCGGGGCCCCCCCGCTGCTCCTGCAGCCACCAGCCACGATTTATGCCACAACCTTTGTGTCCAGGAGTTCTGTCTGAGGCTGATGCGAGTGAGCATGCTGCAGCAGCTCACTCCAGCCTCTCATGTACCTCCATGCTGCTTCCTGCCTCAATACTGCTCTGTTCTTCTATGCTGCCTCCATGCTGCTGCCTTCTCCCTCCAGGGCAGGCAGCTTTCACAACTGACAGGTAAGCTTAGGTTCAGTTAAAATGGCCACGTCATATAATGGCTGGTATAAATACTCCCTTTATGGCTCCGTCATACCGAGCATGCTCGCTGTCACTAACTTCCTGTGGCTGCTATGCCTACCTCTTGGCTCTGTCAAGGCCTATTCCTCTTAGCTGCGCTGATCCATGGGCTACATTCTAGCAGTGCATGTCCCATGGTTGTCTGAAGATCATCAGTATCCTGTATTGCAGGTTTATCATAATTAGCTACAAATACAAAAAAGATAAGTCCTGCGCTCACTACCATCATTACTGGGCCGGCAGCAATGACTACAGTACACATCAGCCCCAATATATAGTAAAAACCAAAGAAAAGACAAATACAAAAAGAGAAGTTCCTGCGCTCTCTCTTTAATCCCTATGTATATTTAGACAAATGGAGGTCATTTAGTTGCTCCAATGGCCATTGGAGGGAATGCCCGCCTGCCAACGTCAAGGCAGTTCCCCCTAAGCAGGTCCTAACACTGGGGCTGATGTGTTCTGTAGTCATTGCTGCCGGCCCAGCAGTGATGGGAGTGAGTGCAGGACTTCTCTTTTTGTATTTGTATTTACTTTGTATCACACAGCCTTGTTACAATGCTGCCGCCTATCCCATGTGTTCCCTACTAAGGGTTAATAAGTATATAGGGGTGTATATAAAAAATACCCCTCTCTGTCTCATTAGAGGTATCTTTGCCAGAAGCTCAAGGAAGCAGGCTGAAGGGTCAGTGTTAGTACCCGCTTAGGGGGGTCTGCCTTGACGTTGGCAGGCGGGCATTCCCTCCAATGGCCATTGGAGCAACTAAATGACCTCCATTTGTTTATATATACATAGGGATTAAGGAGAGAGCACAGGTAACTTTTTTTCTTTTCTTTGGTTTTTATCATAATTAGCTGCCTGACTGCATGTGACATCACCAGGCTTATTTAATAAAATCAGAACTCACATTTAAGGTCAAAAAAGCAGAACTGGAAAAATTCTCTATATCAGCTATGCTTTCAGATTGGCTACTCTGGCCTTAAATTTGAAGTTTCCTTTAAATCCTTACTTTAGTAAATAACCCTGTATATGTCTTGTTTGCATTTGAACAATGCTGTCCATTTTATGCTAGTGATCATCATAGGTCAAAGAGTTATTTGACAAGTTGAATGGCTTTTTCGTCTGTTTGAGATGGAAGAAAGTGGAAAACGAAATGTTCCCTGGCGTATCCCTCCTCCAGTAAAATGGTATTTATACTGCGGGCTATGCTAAGCAGTGCTTCATTACAGATCTTATATATGTTATTGTAATATATTCATTCATTGACAATCAGCAGTGTTGTATTTTACATCTGTAATAAGACATATGAATAAGCAATGCAATCAACTCAACACAAAGAGACGAGATAAAGGTCACTATTTAGCTTTTACCAACAAATAAGACATTTCCCTTAAATGGTGGGTCAGCTTGTAATTCTCTTGCAGAAGGATATAGAAAAACGTACAACATTCTTCCAGAAAGGGAAATCAAATGGGACAATCAGGAGTATTCTTTAAATTGTGCATACATTATCAGGGATCAGAACAGGGCACATCTGTGAGAATGAATGCCTTTTATTTTATGCAGATATGTCACCTAACCCAGCATCATCTTCAGCCATGAAGCTATCACAAGATATGAAATGCATTATTATCTCTTAGCAATAGATTAGGCCTTGGATGGTTTGTATCACTATGGAACAAATAATTATGTTTGATGTACATTTTCCACATACCTGACAGGTATAACGTGATAGTTATAGATCTGTGTCTACAAAGACCTTTGTGATACACAGACCCACAAACAATTGCATTAATCACAAAAGCAGAGAGGAATTAAAACATTATTTTTTGTAGATGATAAAGTAATTAAAGGGACACTTTGGACACCAACACAGTTTTAATGTGTTTGAAAGATCTTGACCTCGTTCAAATATTATTTAGCGCCAACAAATTCCGTAGCACTGTACAGAATGGGTGGATTAACAGAAACGTAATTGTAACCAGACAAGTTGGACACACAGGAACAGAGGGGTGGAGGGGCCTGCTCAATGAGCTTACATGCTAGAGGGAGGGGGGTATAGTGAAACAAAAGGTAAGGGAAGTATAGGGAAGACGATTGGTAGAATAGTATTCACTGAAGACTTAATATGTTAAGTTTTGCTAAAAAAAAATAAAAATAAAACTTCAGTATTTACAAAAAGTCTTCCTGTTTGGAAGATAAACAGTAAGGCTCAGCCAATGAGGGATCAATGTGAGCAGAGCTGCTGATGTCACTCCACCCCATAACCAATCACTGCCCTCTTATGTGTGCAGTATTTCAAATTCATGCCAAGAGGACAGGGACGGTTAATCAGAGGACAGTGACTGGCTGTGGAGTCACGTCGGCATCTCAGCTCACACTGATTTCTCATTGGCCGAGAGCTGAAAGTGTACTCAAAATGTTACATTGCAGAAAGGTGCAACACTTTTTTTAATAGTAAAATTAAAGAGTGCCATGCAAAGTGTCCCTGTTTAGAAGGGGTAGGCCATATTTTGGGCCCAAATCCCTATGTCCCTAGCTCCATATTGTTAGTGTGTCTGTGTATAACAGAGCTCCACAGCAACAACACTCCCAGTAATGTGTCTGTAAACTATAATCAATGTGTTTAGAACTCAGTCTGTGTAAATAAGATACATTGTTCTTGTTTTGAGTTACATTTTATTTGTGTAAATTAATAGTCAATAGTTTAACGCAACACTGTCATGGCAGCATCCATTTTGTTTTTTTAAACGCCACCTCCCGACTCCACTACATCTAATTGCCCCCCTAGTCACCCCCAAATGCCCCTAAACCCCCCATATTACCTATTTTTTAATCTTTACTTAGTGCCCAGACCTAGGTCCTGGGCACCACCATCTTTGTGTGAGCAGATGAAGTCCCTGTGGGACACGTTGTAACCACAGCCACTTCCCCTATTTATCACTATAACATCTTAAAGCATAGAATTTAGCAAGGCTAACCGTACAGATATCTTAGCCATACTATTATATAGTTAGTAAGAGTTCCTCTATTTAAAATATATAAATAATTGAGAATACAATATAAAATAGGGATTGTCTTGGAAGCAATAAAGTTTTGCCTGCTGTATTCAACCCTTAGGGATAAGCGTAGTGATTATTTCCTTGAGCACTCCACGTTTGGAACTAGTGGTGGTGTCTTTATCACTTAGTTTCTATTTTATTCAATTGTGTTATTTTGTAAGGGTTGACATCTGTGTGGTAGCTGCTATAACATTTATTTGTATTTAATTATATCACACTTGACGTGCCTTTATAGCACAGAGCACTTTGTTTTTTAGTATAATTTTTATAATTACAAGTTATTAAGGATAATATAGTATAATTAAAATAATTTTACAAGAACAAAGCAATACATCACTAATTCATCTGTTGTAAAACTATCTCCAGGCAACTACCATGGCAAGGAAGCCTCGTTTCAGCCTTGCCACTGGAGTGTCAGGTTAATCATGAAAATCATTGCGTAGTGCGTCCACCCACACCAGAGGCTTCTGACAGAACTTCAAAAAATCCCAGTGTGACGAGAGCAATCTCGCCACATTGCATTGGAGAAGCCTGGTTGCTCACCTGCTACCTTTGGACTATGGCCCCCAGGTTAAAAGACTTTGTTTCGCCTGCAGAAAAGCTTTATTTACGCTTTTCGGCCTGGTGTTCAGTAGATTCAATCTACCGAACAACCGCACGAATGACTGGACCACCTGGGAGCTGGAGTGTGCCGGCAATAAGCCTCCCTGAAGCTGCGGTTAACCGCAGCTTAATTGACGAATGCAGGGTGGCCGCCATTCGTATCACGAACACGAGGTCGCGTCCATTTTAAACATGCGAATGCACAGCGGTGTTCGACGCTTAATTCATGGAACTGAAATCGGACACAGTTTGGCGCAAACACCGCTGAACTGCCGACCTCCCTTCTTGGTCGGTGAAAGTGCACGAACAGCCCGGCGTTCGGTAGTTTTACTGGAATATGTTATACCCCAGATAGGAATCCCATGGAGCCCATTTGCATGAAACTGACTGTGTAAAGACTTTAGCTCCATGGCGATTAAACTGTATTTGTGTGGTCTGAGCGCCATTCGCTTAATAATGTGCGCTCAGACCTGAGCTATCTGGGGATATGTTAAATGTATGCGTTTAATGTTATGTGTCTCACATAGTGTATTTTAATAGTAATTTGTGTGTTAGTATCCCCACGTGCATAATGGCGATTTGCCTTTGTCTTGGGAGATAATTAACTTCTCAATCATCTCCAAGGCAGAGGGGAGGAAGCCAGAATGCATTGTGGGAATATAATGTGACTGTGTGTCCTATTTGTCTACTTGTCTGTCCCTTGTCACAGTCTCCCATTTGGTCCCCTAGAGGAGTGTCCACCAGGTGGGAGACCTGCATAAATACTGGGCAGGTAGCCCTCATTAAACAGACCACTGCTTGACCCTCAACACAGAGCCTTGTCTCGTCCTTGGGGGATTTACTGAATTGATACTGATTGCTAGGAGTGTAAGCCGCTTGGATGCTTTTCCTATTCGTCTGCTAGCAGCGATTCGTATGGTTTCCTGTTCGGCGGATTGGTGTTCTGCAGTAGCTGTGCCTGTTTCGGCTTTGCAAGGACCTCCAGAGCCATATTTGGATGGATAATTACATCAGATACTGATGCGACTAGAGGCCAATTTATTGAACAGATTGTATTATTTTTTTATTTTTTTATATAACGCCGGACTTTACAATTATAAAATTAGGCATTTAAAGGACCACTCTAGGCACCCAGACCACTTCAGCTTAATGAAGTGGTCTGGGTGCCAGGTCCAGCTAGGGTTAACCCTTTTTTTTAATAAACATAGCAGTTTCAGAGAAATTGCTATGTTTATAAAATGGTTAATCCAGCCTCTAAAGCCTCTAGTGGCTGTCTCATTGACAGCCGCTAGAGGTGTTTGCGTGCTTCTCACTGTGAAAATCACAGCGAGAAGACGCCAGCGTCCATAGGAAAGCATTGTGAATGCTTTCCTATGAGACTGGCTGAATGCGCGCGCGGCTCCTGCTGCGCATGCGCATTCAGCCAAAGAGTAGGAGAGGAGGCGGAGAGGAGGAGGAGAGCTCCCCGCCCGGCGCTGGAGAAAGGTGAGTTCCCGGTGGGAGGGGGTCCCTGAGGGTGGGGGCAAAATTAAGTATGTTTTCCTGGCACTATAGTGGTGCTTTAACAAGTTTCTGTATATAGATCATCAAGATGTAGAAACTTGATTTGTCCATTAAAGTAACTAGAGGATGTAGCAACCCTAGTTACATTAGGTAAAAAGCGTTTTCAAAATTTTGACTGAATCCAACACGAAAGCGTGCATTTCTAATACATATATTCCTATTTAAACACATCATGTGAACAATCTAATTTTAAGGACCAGACATGTTCCCCAATATCTGCAGCATAGGTCCGTGTACTTCTATAGCATCCTCTGCAGATCGCGCATAGCAAGTTACAATGTCGCCACCGATCAAAGTCATTAAGAGTTAATACCCATGACTATATAATAGTATTTCTCGCAGAACACCACGCTGTATACTGGAAATAATGTAAAATTGATGAAAATCTAGCACTTTGATCACAGTGCTCCTTAAATGTTTACGTTTCATTGACATCTCACGGGTGGGGGACATTTGACTAAGGTTTTGCAAATGAATATACATATAGAGTTACGCCATAGAGACGATATTATACTCTAAGATTGTACAAGATATTCAGTGAGAATATGCCAGTGATTGGATGTTCCGCACTTTTCTTCGATAAAGGTGGCAACCCTATATCTATCCCGAACACATCTTAAACATAAACCACCATTAATTGATTTCAGATGTACATTTTCTAATATCACCTTTTCTATGTTTCTACAATTAGATGTTTCAGATAATAAATGTGAGTAATTATTCAATATTTTGTATTAATGACTCAGCTAATGTTACATGAAAGCTTTTACTTTTGTAGCCACTACACGATATGTCAAACCACCTTTAAAAAGAAAGAGTCGAAATAAGTTGTTTATCTTACTCGTCAAGGTAGATTGCCATTCCAGGAACAATCTAGTTAGATTTTTCCAGTAGACAAGATAGGCAGCATGTTTCAAATTAAAGGAACGTTAGCACCAAAGGACGCAGAGCTGACTGTTTCTTTGGTAGCGGTTTATTTCCTGAGAACCACATAGAAGTATAATGAAAATCGAGTTACAATGCTAGGTAGAGTAAAATAGTCATGCTGTGATTACATTTTGAGATTTAGTTTTCATTTCACCACAATTTGATGTTTTTTGTGAATAAATCATTTAGGTTAATTTATGGGGCAATTGACAATTGTTTTCTGTGATGAGGTTCAGTACAGAATTTTTCTTCTTTCCAATCATTTGCACAAAGATTTCCGTGATAACGAAATTGAAAACTAGAGCCTTTGCTCCTCTCTTTAAATCATCTTTGTAATTCTCCATCAGCTCATTGCAAAGACAAATACCTTTGGTACCAAGATAATTTTATCTCAATCTCTGATGCTCAGTGCTGACCTCGGTGCTCATAGCTACCCAGTAAAAATATATTAATATGTATTTAAATTGCATATTTGCCTTATTATCCCGTCATATTATAATTAAATAAAACAGGTTAAGTTCCACTGATATATAATTTGTTGCAGTTGTGGTCTTAGACACAGTGGAGTAAATTATAATCCAGTGGTTTTCATTTCAGATTTTTTGTGCATGTGTATTTGTTCTGTTGACAATTTTGCTTTGTTACTTGTTTGACCTTTAATTGGTCTAACTGATCTACGAGGGATCATTAATGCTGGATGTGCATGTCTTCAAGTCAGTGTAAATGGTTGCATTATTTTTATTCTGTTCATGCGCAAACACTTAAATTATATTATAAGAATAATAATAATGATTATAATATTTTGTGGTATTGGTTAATTGTTAGAAAAATATTTCAAGCCTTTTTAGCTGTTGAATTTGTTACATGTTCGTTTGTCCCTTTAAGGGTTACGCCAACCCTTATGAATATTTTTTTAAATTATGCATTACACTGTATGTCCCATTTGCTTTAAAAACAGATTTCAAGCAAGTTTTACGTAACTGAAATCCAACGCCTGGTGGAACTCCTGTCGCTGCTCTCCACACACTCTCCTGAAATTACGACAGGTGACGTCCGTCCAATCAAAGGCTTCTCCTAGCGAAGGCTTTGATTGGACTATTAGCTGCCTCAAAGTGCGTGCTCTGAGCAATAAGAAGGGAAAAGGGAGGGGAGAGGGAATGTGAAGGGAGAGAGACAAAAAATGTCAACAATGCTATGCAGAGGTGGGAGGGGACACAGAAGACTCTCCTTGCAGGCTCCACCTACAGGGACCTAATCACATTACATCTGTCACCAGTATGCAGTGCGACCCATTACCCAGGTGCTCTCCTCTCCCCTGGTGTGGCTGCCTGCATGGGTTCCCCTCCCCCATGGCCTGTCTCCCTCTGGGGCCTTCCCTGTGGCCCCGGCCCCTGGGGGTAGTGATGGCGCCGGACGGCATTTCCGCCCACCGGCTCAGCTACCTCCCCTGACACTGCTCCTCGGTCCTGGTGGAGGAGGCAGAGCCCAGACCTGAGGCTTCACCTGGCTCGCGTGTCTGAAGCTCCAGACACGTGGTCTGCAACTGCCACGCAGGATGCGCAGCCTACTTCTGCCGCGCAGGACTTGCGGCCTCCCCCTCCTGCAGCCGCATCACAGGCTGTGGCCTCCAGCGTTGTGATTCGTGCCGGAGGCAGTAGGAGGCGGGCGGCACGTCCCGAGACTTGTGTGGCCGTCCAATAGCTTTCTGAAACCGCTGCATGGCTGGCGCGACGGCGGGGCTGTGACAGAGGGCCCCGGCAGTGAGTGGGCCCCACGGGCCACTAGGGGACTGATCTACTGCCGTTGGGGGGGGTGACCTCTCCTGGGCTGGGGCCTCCTCTGCCAGTGTGGATGGCGCCCGTGGGGTCTCACTCCCCTGCACCCCCCCCCCTTCAGTTTTCTTCCCTACCCTCTCCTCCAGTTCTGGTCCCGGGGCCCTCCTTCTTTGCTTTCTGGGGGGGGCACTCAACTCCTCCCCCGGTGTCCCCCTGTTTTTCCTTTCGTTGCTGTCGGTCCTTCTGTTATCCTCCCCATTCCCCCTCTCCTCTGTGTGCTCCCTCCTCCCCCTTTCCTCCACGGCTCTTACCTGTTCCTGTCCCTTCTGTTCTTCTCTCTCTGCCTTCTGTTCTTCTCTCACTGCTTTTTGTTCTTCTTCTCTCTGCCTTCTGTTCTGTGACGAAGTGCCCTTCGCCACTTGGTACTGGAGAGGCCTGCTTGCCAGCCTCCTCCCCTGTGACTATGACTCTTTGATGTATTTGCCTTTAAAGCCCCTATTCTACCTTCAGACAGACTATTTATGTAGGCTGCTTTATTTATCTTATGTTTTAGTCACCCTGTACCCATTATAGGTGCAGGGTGTGTGTAATGTAATTGTTTATAGTGTGTGTGTGTACTGTGAAATGTATTGCCTTCTCTCCTGTACTGCTGAGGTTTGCTACCAACTAGGTGGGTTTGGCTATGGAGCTTGTCTAGTGCCCTCTGTTGGTAGCAACAGCAATATGCACTACCTGAATTGCAAGACTGGTTTATTTGCATATTCGGGTAGATTTGCATATTGCTAATTCTGCAGGCAGGTGAGATATTTACTGTTAAATATTGTCTCCCCCACCCCTTTAAAAATGTGCCATTGTGTTGTGATAAGTCACTGTGTGTTGCTTGATATGGTTTGACTGTTTGTGATTTTATTGAGGTTTCACAACAATGTTATTGTGGTGACCCTATTGGCTGGTCCCAAGGGAAATAAAGGTTTTGACAGTTCTTCTTGATCCCTCTAAATGTAGCCTTGTCTCGTTATTGGAGGGAGCTGTTATAATCACACTGGGGATTGCTATGCTCTGCATGCTCCCCTGAGCTTGAGTCACTTAGCTCTTTTAAGAGCTTGTTCCTGACACGCTCTCCTTGGAGGAGGGGTCTTCACCACACAGTCCTGGATGCTGGAGGTTCATACAGGGTGGAAGGAAGAGTTCTTTCCCACACAGTCCTGGAGGACAGAAGCTGATCCAGGGTGGAAGGAAGACGGCGAGACTCCAGTCAAGATACGGCGGTTGCGGAGTCTGCGGTGGTTGTGGTGTCTGCTGCAGTGCTTGGAGTCTTCAGGAAGCGCTAGGAGCATCCGTCAACGGAGGATACTCAGTCGGAGTACAAGGAGCTCCGTTACATGTTCTCTCTGCTAGTTACTTACCTCGGCTGCCTCCTGGTGGAGCGTGGGCTCACATCCTCTCCGTGCCCTTCTCACAGGTCCTGGCTGCAGTTCATAGAAATGCAGAGCAGGTGGCACCTGGAACGCCTTGGAAGAACACAGTGGAAGCTGATTCAAAACAAAAAATCCGAATTCCCTGCCTCTGGCTCTGGCCGAGGACTCAGATTTTTCAACTCACCTCTCTCCCTGCAGCCAGTGGAGTCGGCCGGCCTCTCCTGATGATGTCAGGAAGAGGGGGCGTGACTTTCACTGCTCATCTCACAGGACCGCTGGGGAGTCTGGGAGAAGAGCAGAGAAAGTCACACCCCCTCCTCCTGACATCATCAGAAGAGGCCGACTTCACTGACTGCTGGCTGCTGCTCCTGGCTCCTGCCCACCACTCCCTGGCCCAAGGTAAGACTCAGGGACGGGGGGAAGGTACTTTAGTTTTTTTATTCCCCTCCTCAGCCCCTGTCCCCCCTCCTCAGCCCCTGTCCCCTTAGTCAGCCCCGGTCACCCCTTCTCAGCCCCTTTACCAAATTGTAGCCATCAACCTACTTCCGCCCCTATCCCCCCCCCACATTCTCTAAACCCCCAAATACAGCGTATACCCTCCACTACAGCCCCGTCGACTTACTCAGCCCTGTCAGTCAGTATGCCTGTAAAAGTGTGTCTTTCTGTGTTTGCGTGTGCCTGTCAGTGAGTGTGTTTTTTGTTTTGTTTTGTTTTTTAGTGTGTGCCAAATCAGCAAGTGTGTGCGTGCTTGTCATTGAGTGTCTGTTTAGGTGACTGCCGCCCCCTTTTCAATCACATGGGAAAGGTGTTTACTCTCCTCTCGGTGCAGTGGGCCACTTGACTGGATTTTCCCCCACAGGCCTAAGGCTGCCAGCCCTCCCCTGCCCGCTACGGTAAGGTGTGAGTGATCAGGACGAATGGGAACCTTACCTCAGGGGGTTCCAGGATTAGACTACCAGCCTACATGTTTTGTTCTGTCTCTTAGGGGCGCTGGGGGCTGGATAGTAGTCCTCCTTTGTGAGTTCCTCGAATTGCAGGGCTCGGCTTCCCGTTCAAGTTCCGGTCATCTGCAAGTGCAGGAGTTTTTTTGTGGGGTTGAGTAAGCATCGGAACGGACTTCCTTCAGGTTTTGCCACTCGACGGCTGTTGTCTTTGGGAAGGATACGTTGGTAGCGGTTGGCTGATTCATCAATAGAATCTGTTCAATTCTTGGACGTTGCGGGTTCATTCCCAACAGGAGAAAAAAGAAAGGTGTACCAGCGCTAATATTCCCCAAAAATGACACTCTCAATGGGATAAATATTCCTTAATGCAGATGCTATAACACCTATATTATCTTTGTAAATGGAATCTTCAATCACCACATCCAGCTGAGGAAGCCTGTATAGGCGAAACGCGTCCTGGAAATAGCCTGTGAGACTCTGGACTTTTGGATTTTTATGCCAATTTATTGTTTTGATTTTTATATATATATATATGTATATATTTATACTGTTACCAATAAATATTTATATATTTTTTACATTATTGGCATTATCCCTGCTATTCCTAAAGAAGGTGTGTGGTCCTTAACCACACAAGCTCCTAGACTAGAGCCGTTGTGGAGGGCTCTAAGTTTGTAAGTACCCCATTTGTTTTCGCTATCTGCACATAAGATCAACGATATTGCACCATATTCGTTTCTCTTAATTCCTATAGAACATAAAGAAGTATCTGCGCACAAGAAGGGTGAGGGTCACCTTTACGGACCCCAAGAGCGATTATACTGAGCTATTATATATTATCTGCAAAAAGTGTGAGTGGGATAACCCTTTTTCTACAATTATTTTGATCGTTCTATACAGTATACACTATGTTTGGTCTGTTTGTTTTATATTTTTTAGAAAATTAAATTCTGGGAAAACTATCCAAAGATATTTGAGGTATTGTCCTTTACATACTTTGCTCATCTAAATTTGTCATCATTATATGAACCAAAATATAGCGCTACACCTATCCAGTTTTCCCTTTTTTCTCATTCCCAACAGGGTTGACATAACTTGGCCCTTCCGCATTCTCCTGAGGTAGATGGCATGAACATAGTAATGGTCGGGCTCATGACATGATGTACTAGGTTCCCAGAATAGTCTAATATATACCGTTCCGATTGGGGAGCGGTGCCGGGTTCCGACATTTGTCCTGTTTTCCTTCGGAGTGCTATTCTGTTCCCTGGATTATTCGGCCTCCTCACCCCTTGTTGGGTTCTCGGAGACAGGTTTTCTTTCCTGCTTCCATTTCGGTGGGGTGTTCCACTTGGGGCTGAATTCCTGGGTAATGATGGTGGGGAGTTCAGGGGGCATTCATTCCGGTCGGGGCGGCTACAGACGCCGCTAAGCTTGGGTGGTGGGTTCACCCTGCCGGTCTCCGGAGTTGTTTTCTCTCCGCAGTTACGTTTCCCCCGGGTATAGGGATGGTGGGATGCTCCTATGTCATTTGGGCCAGGAGGTGGGAGGCGGTCCAGCCTGGGGGGCGAGTGGTGGGATCTTATGCCTTCTTAAGAGGAGGTTCGGTGGTCTGGCACCAGATACATGAGGGGTGTGTGGCTCCTCCCCGACCTGGGTCAGCTGTCCCGCCTCCTGGGGGTCCCGTGGGTTGGTCATCCATCTGTGGGGAATGACCTGGGTTCGGTGCTCATTTGGGATTTGTGCTGACCTTAAATCTGGACATGTCGCACATTCTGTTTTCTTCACAGATGTTCACAGGGTCTGGGCTGAGGCTATCGCACGTTTACTTTGGCAGCGCGCTCAGCAATGTGAGTGCCCTTGTGCGCTGCTGTCGGTAATTGGACAAGATGGGGTTCACTGTATGACACTGTTAAGTTATATGCATATATATGTTTATGTTTAACGTTTTGGTTACAGAAATGAAGAGAAATGTATTAAATAAATTATGGATGTGTCATACAGTATTCATAATATGTTATAATAAATGATGTGGCCTGTTTCATCCATACTAAGATGTCTGTCATTATTTCGAAAAGGGGTTGAATTGGGTTGGTTTATGTATTATGCTGCATCGCTATTCCCCACTACGTACATACATTGCCTTGGCCTCCAAATACCCCAGATATCAATCCGTTTGAGCACCTGTGATATGTGTTGGAACATCAAATCCTATCCATGGTGCTCCATGTTGAAGGTCTTAGGGGGTCTGCTGCTAATGTCTTGATGCAAGATACCATATGCCATGTTTAGAGCTCTTGTGGAGTCCATGACTTGATGTATCAGAGCTGTATTGACACTACAAGGGCGATATACACGATATTAGGCAGGTGGTTTTAATGTTGTGGCTGATCAGTGTATGTGCAATGATGTATTGCATAAACAAGAAAGAGAAATTTGCTGAGCTTGTTATTGAAGAGGAGAATTTCATGAAAATAATACAAAAATATATCAACTTTTTTTTATTGCCTTGTAAATGAAATGCACTGTGGTTCGGAGGTGGCAAGTAATTGATTCTGGTCTAAAATGTTTTTTGTGAGTTTATTTTCATTATAATTTTTATACACAAATTGCCACTGATGACTGAATGGTGAGGTTGTACGCAGATAAATGGTCAGTATTAATGACTTGGTGTAAAAATGACCAGAATGTCACCAGTTTAACTCCTTAAGGACTGTGGACGTAATATATTACTTACCTGATCGCCTGCCATTCCCCCACCGGCAATTGGTGTTGCTCCCGGTCTGGGGGGACTGCATAACAGCCCAGATAGTCCCCCCTCTGCAAATTAGGCCCCCGCGGGCCATGTGATTGCTCTGAAATATATTAACATAATTACATAAATAATTTCATATATATACACATAGACTTCAAATAAATAAATATATATATATATATATTTAAATTCTACGTGCATAGTTATGTAATATTTTTACATGATTAAGTAATTTTATAGATTGCAATTTGAGGGAACTGCCTGACAACCCAGGCTAAAAGTCTAGAGAATTTAATTTGATAGCACTGTATTTAACCCTGTAACATTCCATGACACCCAAAAACCTGTACATGGGGCACCTGGCATGGGGGGTACTGTTTTACTCGGGAGACTTCGCTGAACACAAAAATTAGGGTAAAACATATCATAGCGATGATATTGTCAGTGAAAGTGACGTTATTTGCATTTTTCACAGACAAACGGCACTTTCACTCATGAGATCATTGTTGTGATCCGTTTTACTGTTTTGAAACACTAATATTTGTGTTCAGTGCAGTGGTGTATTCTTGTTTTGTGCTGCCCTAGGCATGACAAAAACTCAGGCACCCACCCCCTGCCAAATTTCTCTTCCTGACAGACACACTCCCTCACCGATGCATGCACTGACATACACTCACAGATACAGTCGTTGTCACACACGTTGTTTAACCAACACACACTTTAAATGAAACACACATTCACAGATATACACACTCACTCATTCACAGTTACACTCAGTTACACACACACTCACATTCACCGACAGACACACATAGACACTGACAGATACACATTCACAGACAGACACATACACACTCACTGACAAACATGTATACACTCTCACTGACAAACACGCATACACACTCACTGACACATACACACTCTAACAGACACACTAACGCTCACTAACAGACTCACTAACACTTCCTAACAGACACACACTAACACTCACTAATAGACACTCACTGACACACTAACACTCACTAACATAAACACACTAACAGACACACACACACACTAACAGACAAAAACTCAGACACACACACACACTTTCACGATCAGACACAGTAACACACACCAACAGACGCAAACTCACCAACAGACACACACACATAATTTAAATATAAATTTAAGTTCCAATCCACCCAGCCTCTTACCTTTGGGACTGTTGGAGTGGATTTTTCCCTGTGGTCCAGTGGGGCTGGTTACAGCTTGGCGGGTCAGGTGAGCAGTGGAGGCGGGCAGTGAGGAAGCTCTGATCCTCCTGCTCAGATCCCTCGCGCGCCTCATATTCTGGCTCCGGCATCACTGCAGTGCATGCGAGGGAGCTGAGCAGGGAAGAGCTCAGGGTAGAGTGCTCCCTCGCCGCCCGCAACATCAGTGCATGCCAGCCTTGTGGGGGCCCTGAGGTGGCCAGCCAGCCAACTCCAGGGCCTCCCAGGACAAGAGGCTGGCAAGGCATTTGCTAGGGCTGTACCTCCCCGAAGTCATGATAAATACACTGCTGGTTCAGCCAAGTCTCCCTAATATAACAGTACCCCCCTATGTACAGGTTTTAAAGTATTATTCAAAGTTATAGGGTCAGATCTAAGTCTTGATTTTCAGTTTTTTCACATTGAAATTTGCCAGATTCGTTATGTTGTTTTTGAGAGCGTGTGGTAGCCCAGGAATGAGAATTAATTAATTTTGACATTATCTCTTGTCCATGAAAAATGTTTCCTATCAATGAATGTTGCTTAAATTATATTCATGGATATTAACTATTAAAAAGATTTCAAAATAATTTATATAAAATTTCCCAACAGATATTTCTTAAATATTAGTAACATATATGTGTTCAATCATTCCTTTGGCACTATTAAATAAAATAAGATACTGCCCAAGTCCCCAAAAAATCACTATGTCGTAGATATAATCCCCAATGAAAACATTTATGCATTTAATTATGCATTTGTTATGGGCAAATGCAAATATTACAAGTTTTAGAATGCAAACTTGTATTTTTTTTAAACTGTGTACTTTGTCTTTAAGATATTGCAAACTGACAAGGTGTTAGAAATGAAACATATTCTTTTTCATACATGTTTCTTTAAGCAATAACCTCTTACCTGCTTTAAGTGCATAATATGTTTACACCAATTTGTCTTAGCTTAATACAAAAACAAGTAATGTATAACATCTTCAAGGCTATGCTACATCATCCTGATTTATGCCATTTTGTCCTAGAAATATGTTTGCGCCAATTTGTCTTAGCTTAATACAAAAACAAGTAATGCTTAATATCTTCAAGGCTATGCTAGGTCATCCTGACTTACGCCATTTTGTCCTTGGATAATGTAAATTCCCCCAAGTCAGGGAATTTCCCATGACGTGTGCACCCTTACATTTTAGTTATGGCCTTGTATGTTTGCCAAGTTAAGGGAGGTCCTAAACTGAACATCTAAGATATAAATATGTGTACTTTTTTAATGTTTGCAGACAGAGGCAAGATTTGGAGACAGAGACACTGCTCCATACTATAATGACTGAGAGATGTTGACATGTTAAAGAGGGTATGTTATTCTATTTTAATGATATTGCAAGCATATACTCAGTGGCGTACACATGACCCATGGGGCCCCGGTGCGAAAATTGATCCGTGGCCCCCCCCCCCCGCGCGCGGGCCGGGCTGCAACACATGGCGGTGGGCACCTGGTCGCAGGGGTTACAGGGCTGCGACCCCTGCGACCGCGGTATGTACGCCAGTGCATGCAGATGCACACACACCTAAAGGACCACTCTAGGCACCCAGACCACTTCAGCTTAATGAAGTGGTCTGGGTGCCAGGTCGAGCTAGGGTTAACCCATTTTTTCATAAACATAGCAGTTTCAGAGAAACTGCTGTGTTTATGAATGGGTTACCTTCCCCTATTTCCTCTAGCGGCTGTCTCATTGACAGCCGCTGAGGCGCTTGTGCTTCTTACTGTGATTTTCACAGTGAGAGCACGCCAGCGTCCATAGGAAAGCATTATGAATGCTTTCCTATGTGACCCGGACTGAATCGTGGCGCGCTCTTTTGCGTGCGCGCTACAGCCAACAGAGGAGAAGAGGAGGATTGGAGGAGGAGAGCTCTCCGCCCAGCGCTGGAAAAAGGTAAGTTTTACCCCTTTTCCCCTTTCCAGAGCTGGGCGGGAGGAGGCCCCTGAGGGTGGGGGCACCCTCAGGGCACTATAGTGCCAGGAAAACGAAGGACCACTACAGACACCCAGATCACATCAGCTCAATGTTGTCTGGGTGTCAGGTCCCTCTAGTTTTAACCCTGCAGCTGAAAACATAGCAGTTTCAGAGAAACTGCTATGTTTCACTGAGGGTTAATCCAGTCTCTAGTGGCTGTATCACTGACAGCCGCTAGAGGAGCACACTGAACGTCCATAGGAAAGCATTGAGTAATGCTTTCCTATGGGCGGTTTGAATGCATGCGCGGTCGCATTCGGAGCTGAGAGGCTGAGGGATCCCCAGCGCCAAAGGAGTCCGGCGCTGGAGAAAGGTAAGTGCTGAAGGCACACACACACTTACAGACGTATACACACTAGCTAACAGACACACAGTCAGCGACAGACATACATACACACTCACTTACAAAACATACACTCTCATTGACAAACACACACTCACTAACAGACATCAAACAGACTCACTAACACACACAGTAACACACTCACTGACACTCACTAGCAGACACTCACACTAACACTCACTAGCAGACACACACACTAACACTCACTCTAACATTCACACACACTAACACTCACTAGCAGACACTCACTCTAACACTCACTAGCAGACACACTCTAACACTCACTAGCAGACACACACTAACACTCACTCTAACACTCACTCTAACACTCACACACACTCTAACACTCACTAGCAGACACACACTAACACTCACTCTAACACTCACACACACTCACTAACACTCACACACACTCTAACACTCACTAGCAGACACACACTAACACTCACTCTAACACTCACTCTAACACACACACACTAACACTCACTAGCAGACACACACACTAACACTCACACACACACACTCAAACACTAACACTATTTTATTTTTTATTTTTTTTTAAATGTAATTCCCCCAGCCTCCTTACCTTTTGGAGTGCTGGGGGGATTCCCTGGGGTCCAGTGGTGCTGCTGGGCTCCTGGTGGGCGTGGCGGTTGAGCAGCGAGAGGCGGCGAGGAGCACTCACTGCTTCCTCTTCAGCTCCCTCGCCGCACTGATGCCGAAGCCGGAAGATGACGTCATCTTCCGGCGCCGGCATCCCTACGCGGCGCGCGAGGGAGCTGAAGAGGAAGCAGTGAGTGCTCCCTCGCGCGCCCGCCTGCTCGACCGGCCACCCGCCCGCCTGGGGTCAGCAGGGCCAGCCTCGGGGGGGCCTGGGGTGATCGGCTCCTGGGCCTCCCAGGGGAAGAGGCTGGCCCTGGGCGTACATACCGGGTCGCAGGGGCGGCCGGGCCCCCCGGTGGGCCGGGCCCGGTCGCAGCCGCGACCCCTGCGACCCTGGTATGTACGCCACTGCATATACTTTAATCTAATAAACTCTGCTATAAATTATTGTAATTGATTTTATGTCTGTATTTATATTTTATATTCCAAAACAATCATGTTATATTGTGTTCTCAATTATTTATATGTATTTTAAATAGAGGATCTCTTACTAACTATATAAAATTATGGCTAAGATATCTGTATGGTTAGCCCTGCTAAGTTCTATGCTTTAAGACATTATAGTGGTAAATAAGGGAACCAGCTGCACATTTGTCTTATTGGGGTTATATCTAAAAACAACTTGTAAAAACTGCAGATCTTTTGTTTGACGCCCTTCTTATAACCCCACCAAGACTTTCTGTGGCTCTCCAATCACAGACTTCCCAATGTAAATTAACGGGTTGTCTTTGCAAGGCAGGTTCTGTAAGTAGTGATGTCCCGAACGGTTCGCCACGAACGATTCGCCAAACGGTTCACCACGGACTCATCATTCAGTAAACTTTGACCCTGTACCTCACAGTCAGCAGACACATTCCAGCCAATCAGCAGCAGACCCTCCCACCTCCTGGACAGCATCCATTTTGAAGCTGCATTCTTAGTGAGCTGTCCAGGAGGTGGGAGGGTCTAGGAGGGAGGGTCTGCTGCTGATTGGCTGGAATGTGTCTGCTGACTGTGAGGTACAGGGTCAAAGTTTACTCAATGATGAGTCCGTGGCGAACCGTTCAGGACATCACTATCTGTAAGCAATTGTTGCATCTTGAGTTTAGCTCCATGGAGTTAACCTAACCAGGAACTAATCTGACTAGTTGTCTGACCGCCAGGGGGGTGTAACAAGGTTAATTTATAAAAGTATCAGTTTCTATTGCACTAAAATGAAAGAGAAAGGAAAAAAAAACAGTTCACACTCTTCACACATAAAGCAGTTTTAGAACAGAACACTTTGATTATTTATTAATCCTTAATTTATGGTTAGATTTTTTTTTTATGCTGGGTGGATTTTGTTTTTAAAAATAATCCATTTTGCTCTATAACCTGCCCTTTCTAATTCTCCTTCACAACCTTAATCATTTCCCTTCTGCTTCAGAAATACTGTACATGATGTCAGTCTGCATGATTTCTGGACATAAACCTGACAACTAATCCACCAATTCCAGGAACACTGGCTGTTAACCATAAATTACTGTTTATGGAAAAGTTTAGCACTGCTATAGAATGTTATACTGCGTTGAGTCTTCCTGGTTTGATGAGGGCTTACTGCAGACGCTGCACAGCCTGTCAATTTAACGCAAGTGCAAAGATTTCAAAAGTGTATTTTACTCTTTGCTATATTTCATTTATTGTTTTTGCATGTATAGAAAACATGATCTATAATGCTTAAAAAAAAGAGAACGGGTCAGCCTGGAATGTACCTTGGAGATAGAGGACTGTCTCGAAACTGCGCTTCATTATGCTTATAATTGGGGTCATTGCAATGGGCAGCAAGTTAGCAATATACTGGCTCTTGGCTCATCACAAAGTGTTCAGTCTTGCAGAATTCTACATCTTCAGGCTCCATCAGTATAATTAAACCAGAAGCAGGTGCTCAATTCAGCAGTGGAATATATATTTTTTTCACTGTTTACATTTTATTGAATTTTTGAGATAAACATAAGGACAAGTTTTTAAGGACAAGATCTCAGAGCAGATAAGATGTATCTTCTGTGTCACTGGTTTGATTACTGGCAAGGTCAACTTAGCCTTTCATCCTTCCGAGGTTAATAAAACAAGTACCATTATGTTGGGTTCAATTAACAATCATTAATCAGCTGACAATTTCCCTTAAGTCTTGAACCAAGCATTTACTAACAATTTAAAGTAGTTATATTTTTTAGTCATAATAAAATTTTAACCCTTATAATGTTCATAATACTGATAGAAGTGATCTGAAGATGTACCATTCCTCGGTCTATCAACTATTAATATTAATGTAAAATGAAGTTGTCCTTATCTTGTTAACATTAATTTGAAATCTCACCATGAGCTGTGGTTTATAGTTATAAAATTTCGAAATGTGATTGCTAATTGTCCATGCACAGTTTGGCATTCTGTAAATGAGCATTATCATATACAAGTCTGCACGATTTTGGTGAATCCCCAATTACCGATTAGTGGATGTAACGTACCTCTGACTAGCACGGGTGTATTGACGTACGACAGCTGCCCTCCAGAACCAGAGTTTAAAAATAATGATCTATTATGGATGGAATGCGCAGTAAACATCCACGCAGTAGTGACAGGAAGCTTGGCGATTGCGGATCCAGATATTCCTACAAACTTATGTTCTAATTGACAACTTTTTAAAATTCATTCATTCCTCAACCCTGACATAGATGGAACGGAATCGCTGGAAGGAGGTCACCTACCAAATCTGTGAAATCCAAATACATACACATTTTAGACTTCAGTATTTAAAAGACTAGCAGGTTCTGCATATATGCATTTGAGAACTTTAGTAAATTATGTTTTAGTGTTCCGGGTAATTTTTTTTCTTCCAGAATATTAAGCCTAAAAATGAATCTTTCTGAATTTAATGTATATCTGACAGGAAAGAAAGAGAAGTGTCATCTACATATTTAATGTGATTGCCACATTTCTAGCAGTTGTATTTAGATATTATTGATTTTATAAATTCTATAAATATATAAACATTTAAACTTTTTTTTATGTTTATACCAGTAGTATAGCTCCCAGCACTGGGAAATATAAAAGTTGGATGTGTCGGACATACCACTGGAAAAGCTATGAAGTATGTTACAAATTGTCACGGAACCTTTTAGAACTCCTCACTCCTTGCATCATTTAGCCACGTATTCCTGCAACTCGCATAATTTTGGCGTTATTTTGGATACTGGTTGCTGGGAACACACGTCATGTTATGGTTCTGGAGTTCCCTGTGTCAGTTTTGACACATAGACATGTGTGTCATTTGTGTGGCATCGTCCTTGTACTGTTTGGCATTGCAGAAATGATTCCATTAAATCTTGAAATCTACTTCCTAAATGATGCATGATAATAGAAGAACGCATACATGTTTGTAGCATTAGTGAACGGCACACAACAACTTTAGCTTAAAGGACCACTTCAGCTCAATGAAGTGGTCTGGGTGCCAGGTCCTTCTAGTTTTAACCCTGCAGCTGAAAACATAGCTATGTTTCACTGAGGGTTAATCCAGCCTCTAGTGACTGTCTCACTGACAGCCGCTAGAGGCGCTTCCGCAATTCTCACTGTGAAAATCACAGCGAGAAGACGCTGGACATCCATAGGAAAGCATTGAGTAATGCTTTCCTATGGGTGGCTTGAATGCGCGCGCAGGGGGTGGAGAGTTCCCCAACACAGAGGGAGCCCAACAGGAGGGGGGCCCTGAGGGTGGGGGGGACCTAATGACCATATAGTGCCAGGAAAACAAGCTTGTTTTCCTGGCACTGTAGTGGTCCTTTAATGAAGCCGTTTTTATGTATAGATCAATTCACTGTCATTTAGGAGTTAAATCACTTTTGTTCCTGTTTATGCTGCCCTAGCCACCCCTCCCCTGGCTGTGACTGACACAGCCTGCATGAAAACAAACTGGTTTCATACTAGGTCTTCTGGTTAGGAATAGATAATAGCAATGCAAAAGTTGTTCCATTTGATACATTGAATCATCTTTAAATGAGTCCCCATTTCCCATACAGATTTAAGGTGATGGTGTAAGTACTGTATCTGCTTTATTTCATTGAACTGGTTATAGTTTTTCTGTTTACACCTGATTATCAATAGATAATAACTGTGGTTACTTTTCTTCCATTTTAGTGACAGGATTCTGCGTACATGTTCAGCCTTTGAAGAGTCCATGTGGTGATACAATTATATCATGGGTGAGCCTGCCCTTATATTGCCACAAACATTGTCCATGGACCTGAGCTATGTCAAGTGTTGTTCACTCTTTGAGGTCCACTGGCAAAGCATGTCATTCCAGCAACATTTCTAGCATAGGGTACTGTCCCACCACGCGGTTTCTGATAATTCCAATATCGCTCTCCATTGTCCTGACCCAGCTTGTCTCATTTACTGTTTTCTGGCATCCGTGACTAAACTTTGCTTCTCAGTTCTGTTAGGATAGCGCTTAGATTGAACTGCTCCATGTTGGATCACTGTGACTCCTTGATACTGTCATGCACAGCAACTCGGATTAACTAAGCAATTGATAACGACCCCCACACACAAACACACACAAAAAAAGTTACTTGTGCTCCATCCCAAATCATTGTGTACTTTTCAATTATTGGAAGTTTTAATGTCACTCCATTGCACAATAAAGTGTACTCTCACCTGCCACATCAAGGCAAAACTACTTAGGTGAGTCCACTTTAATTGCCACTGGTGTGTCACTAAAAATCTTCAATGATTTAAAGCACAACTGTCACCTCAATATAGTTTTCAATATAGTTATTCTTTCATCAGGTTTTGAAAGGAAATAGATTTTTTAAATGACGGATACCTACCTTTTACTAGAGAAAAGTTAAAAAGGTTAGCGCTAATAATAAAAGGAAAAAATGGATAAGGAGGCAGCAGCCTAATAGGGGGTCACCCTCTAACCCTCTATAGTGAAGATGTACAGGAAAACAAAGAAAAGGCTGCGCCAAGATACTAAACAAATAAAATAATTAAACGTAGTAAAAAAGGAGTCCCAGTATAAAATAGTAAAAAATAATATAAAATAGTTCCAATATTAAAAATTGTCCAAACTGGTATGGTGTCTTCTTTGTTAGCAGTCGTCCGTCTCACGATATGAAAGACACAATGGGAAAAGAACCAGTCGTGCAGATTGTATAAATAAGTGATAGTGAAATTAAAATATAAATTTCGCACTCACATTTCCATGAGCTAGAACTAGCTCTAGTATGATGGGCATACAGCGGATAACCCTCCGCTTATGGGGGTGCTTGTCCTCCTGGGGAGTGCTGATGTCCAGTTCTCAAAAGGAGAGAAAAACAGCAAATAGTGCTCTCTGATAAGGTAGTTGATAAGAGGTTAAAAAATAAATAAAATATACTCACAAATAGAGTGCAGTCCTTTCTGCACTCTGTATATCGCGTGGGTGGTATAATCCCCACCTTAGGATATGCCAGGAACAGTAAATGAAGATAAGATAGTAAAAAAGAATAAATAATATAAAGAGATTTATTATATAGAATATTAAAACCAATAACGCGTTTCGCCTTGGAGGCTTTATCAAATTTGATAAAGCCTCCAAGGCGAAACGCGTTATTGGTTTTAATATTCTATATAAATTTGTTTCTTTGTTTTCCTGTACACCTACCTTTTCCTACCTGTAATCTGGCCCAAGGTTCATGTATATGGCTGAAGAATCCAGTCAAATAATAAAGGTGCGGACGGGTTTTTCTCATTTGTTTTGCATATACTTCATTGAAAATAAAAATAAAAAAATCCTTTCAAGACTTGAGCGAAAGGGATATTATATTAAACATTTGATTTGTGCTCAAGTGCTTGGGTTAGTGTTGCAGGTATTTTACATATATGAGCCATTGCTTCTGCCCAAGTGTAGTGGGAGTTTGGGTGCACGGTTTAATTTAGTCCATTGATATTAACGGCATACCAGTAAGATGCCCCACTCCCAAACAGTTAGCACCTGTGTACTTCATTGTATTCCATATTATAGTTCTACAATATTATCCTTTTATCATGTTATTTTGGAAGGATCGCACAGACACAAAAGAGTTACAGTACACAGGAGCCTCACAATTTGTACACATTTCTTGAAATCCAGGACCCGGCACATGCTGATTTTGAAATTAGTTTCTTTCCATTTCAGCACAAAAACTGCAGGACATATTTCATTGTCTTAATCTACTTTATATCCAACTCTAAGCATGTCTTGTTTAGTATTCAAGTTCTCATATAGTGTGTCTGTATGGAGCGTGCACAGTTGGCATGTATACGTTCAGTGTGAAAGAATTCATGATGGCATCACTTCGGGTAGAGAGATACAGGTCCAGATCTGTCTGTGTTTGAATCATGTCTTCTGTACAAGTTTTTGTGTAATTTTCTTCTATTTTTTTTCTAGGTCTTGTTTGCTGTAGTCAAGATTTCTTTTATTTATCGTGTATTCTTGAACACGTATGTACGCACTGGACAGAGGTGACATGACCTCCCTTGCTTTGTTGCTTCATGTAGCAGAGGTGATCATTCCATGCTCCACTTCTTAAAAGAATTCTCCAGCTCAGCCTTGCATTTTTAATGCAGGTTCTTGATTGTGGATTGAAAAAAATAGAAAAAAAGAACAAAAATTATGGATTCTCAAAATGTCTACATTGCAGGCCATGCTGCTCTTGTGCGCTGTGCCACAACCACGGTGACTGAACAGTGTATGTGAGGGATTTTGTGTGGGAGGGAGGTTACAGTGTGTGTGAGGGGGGTGTACAGTGTTTGGGGGGGTACAGTGTGTGAGAGGGGATCATTGGTACCAAAGCTCAACTGTCATAGCTATATGTATACCATGAAGGTTGCAATGTGTGTATGTGATGGGTGGTGTAAGTGTGAGGGGTGCAATGTGTGTGTGTCTGTTTGTGAGCAGTGCAGTGTGTGAGGAATACAATGTGTGTAATTAGTACAATGTGTGTGAGGGTGCAGTGTGTGTGTGAATGTGTTTGGATGTAAAAGGCCTTATTGTGTGTGGGTGGGGGGGCAGGTGTGTGTATGTATGAATGTGTGTGTGTATATATATATATTTTTTTATTTATTTATTATTATTTTTTTATTAAATAAGATTAATAACCTTTATAGCTCCCCACCCTTCTTCTTACCTCTGGCATGGGAGGGGGCACATTGCGAGACCTGGTGATCCAGTGATGGTGAGTGAACTCTAGCCTGCAGCTCTTCAAGCTAGACTTCACTCTTGCAAGTTCTGGCCTCTCTAGTAGCCACAGCAATGCACCAAGCTCACAAGAGGATCCCCAGGCCCTCCTATCCCTTCTCCTTTTCTCTGCGTCAGTGAAGTATCTTTGGGTTTTTCCCCAGCCCGTGAAGGCACACAGCAAGGCCAAGACAGAGATAGCACTAAATCTGCATTGGCCAGCAGCGGAGATTCTCTGATTTCCCCTGTTGGCCAATGGTCATCCCAGTAAGCCTTTTATCAGTTTGAATCTATAACATTACTGCCAGAAAAGGTGAATATGATTTTTGTAAAATATCGAAAATTGATCATATACTTTCAATTATCGAATATGGTTATTCAATACCATCCATCAATGACATAATCTTTGATAAAGGACCTTGATAAAAATTACAGCCAATAGCTGACAAAAAACGTATGTTTTGATTGTGTCCACTGGCAGTCCTAGCAGTCAAGCCTGTGGAGTCAATGTGACCCCTGAAGTAGTTGTGAGTAGGGACATGTCTGCTATACAGCGAGCAGCGATGTAATAATAAAAATGTGCAACTGGCCAGTTATCGCTGATGAGTCGTCAGTAACATACAGGACATCAGTGAGGGCTTCATTTTATAAAATGAGGAACAGATATATTGTGGTTCTGCACCTTCATTATGATTTTTTAGAATCAAAACTATTGCTTATTCAGGTTGTGATCATAATTGGCTAAATAGATCTTTATATAGAGAATATATTGGATCTTGAAGATGCTAACGTTAAATGACACTAGATTAAGTTGGGAGAGAAACTGGTCTGCTATTTTGTAAGTAATTTGCTGTACATATGTACAGGTGATACTCAAAAAATTAGAATATCGTGCAAAACTTCATTTATTTCAGTAATACAACGTAAAAGGGGAAACATATATATGATATAGACGCATTACATGCAAAGCGAGATAGTTCAAGCCGTGATTTGTCATAACTGCGATTATATTCTAATTTACTATTTAATATTCTAATTTACTGAGATTGTGGATTTGGGGTTTTCATGAGCTGTTAGCCATAATCATATTCTAATTTTTTGAGTATTACCTGTATATATGATTGTGGTACAATAGGTATGTAATTCATATACCTTAAACTAGGTGTATGTGTTGAATCAAAAAAATTTGGAATTTTATTATCTTTTGATGGTGTTCCCTTTGTTGATCCTCGTTCACAACTAAAGAAGGACTAATCCAATCAGGTGGCTTAAATGTAATGGTGATACGCTGTTTCTGAAAACTTTGGAGGTACTTTTAAACTGCCTATTGATATATTGTATTTATTGTCTGTAAGTTGAACACTGTCGTTAAGTATAATTATCTCGCATATTTTTGTCCCATTTTGCTTTGTTTGGATTATATACAGATTTCGATGTAGATCTGCTGGGGACAGAAGTTATTTATGTAACCTAACACGCCAGAGGTTGTTTCACTAAGGGCATTGTAAAAATAACTTTAGCTTCTATGAAAGTGACTGTTATTTAACTTTAGCTGTACTTTAAATTAATATAAGAGTGTCTGTTCTTCAAGGTGTCCTCCAGAATCTATGTGATCATGTTCCTGTAGGCCTACAGGACTCCACTGTGAGTGCAACTGACGGGTCCAGTTATTAAGTGCAGAGTTACCAAGGACAAGCTTATTTTACCTTTATCTGGGGACATTTACACATGCTGCAAGATACGGCTGTTTAAAAACTTCATGTAGATCCTCACACGAACCCTTATCCCAGCTCTGTCACCCTCCTGCAGTCCATGCTCATCTAACAGCATATTAAGATAATAGGCGCATGGATATTTAATAAGAGAAAGATATTATGAGTATAGGGACATCCATTGTAAGGGGTTAACAGAATTTAGGGAATAATTCCAGTGAGTCATACAGCAGGAGAACATTAAAATAACTGCCCTGCAGAATGCATGATTCATAAGCATCCCTAATTAAAGGGACAGCCTGTTCATTACACCATTCATGAAACAGAGGGTTCCAAAAGGTGTATCTCTAGCTGTTATTAAATAATAAATCCCATCGGTTTCAGCAGGCCAAAGGACCCTTGCAACCTATTATCTACATTTAAAGAGATAATCTAAGCACCAAAACATTTTAGCTTAATGAAGCAGTTTTGCTGTATAGATCTTACCCCTGCAGTCTCAGTGCTCAATTCTCTGCCGTTTATGCTACCTAGGCCACACCTCCCCTGGCTGTGATTCACACAACCTCCATAAAAGAAATGGTTTCATTTTTACAGCACAGTGTGTTTATGTTAGACATTTTATCTGCTGCTTTGTTACTCCAATTAAAAACAGTGTTTTAATAAAACACTTTTTTTGTTTTTGTTCAAGTAGTCCCTGCTGACATGGTTCTCCCATCAAAAAAAACCAAAAACGTTAAAGGGAAAACTCACCGAGGGGGCGTAGCTGAACGCCGACCAAGATGGCCGAACGCCGACCAAGATGGCCGCGTGAGTCGAGCGCCGTGCATGGTGGCAACAATAACTAGCCCAACTTGACCACCCACCTCACACAATCGGGTACAATCCCTGCAAGGACAATGTCACACCACAAAGGAAAGGGGAAAGGCGACCGATCATCATTTTTCGCCACAAGAAATCAACTAAAGCCGTCGGCCAATCAGGTAGGCCTCCAAGATAGCGAACATGACTCAGGGGAGAGTCATAAGCTCACGGCACACTTCCACACATCCATATCTGACCTGAAAAAAAGAAATACAGGCTATTGGAGATAGGACAGAACACCTAGAAAACAAAATGGAAACCCATGCAGCTGCACACAACACCATGCTATGCAAAATTCAACAGCTAGAAGCACACCTATCCTCCCACGACAACAAACTGGCAGACCTTGAAGACAGGTCCCGTCGTAACAATCTGAGGTTCAGGGGCATTCCAGAATCTGTGGCGGTGAGAGACCTGCAAGCATTCGCCACAAGCCTGTTCCATATGCCCACCCAAATGCTCCTCCTAGACCGCATACACAGGGTGGCCAAAGCGAGAGCAGCACCAATATCCGTGCCCAGAGACATGCTACTCCACGCACACTACCACCACATCAAGGAAGAGATACTCAGGGCCAGTAGAACCACCAAATCTGTGGCTGAAGCCTACAAAGATATCCAAATATTCGCTGACATATCTCCAGCAACATTAGCCACACGGCGACTCTTCACCCCTGTGACATCCGCCCTGAGAAAACACCAAATTCAATACAGATGGAGTTTTCCCACCAAGCTGATAGTCATACAAAATGGGCAGGCTACTACGGTGCTCAGCCCAGACGACGGCATACAACTCCTAAGAAAATGGAATATACAACCGACGGATGCACCCCAGGCAATCAATGCCCTACCTCCTGAGTGGAAACGTGCGAGACGTTAACCGTCACTCACAATATGTCATCGCAAGCTATTGCAGACTTTACCTCTTAAGCTTCAAAGCTCTTCACAGACTTTTTCTCCTCCAGATGGCTGACTCATGCTAAGGACACCTCCAGGCAGTAATGGTCTCAAAAGACACATGCCTCCACAAGAAGACACTAACTCTGCCGGGGACTACCTGCAGGGAGAGGCATTACCCAAGACACCTGCCTGGCGTACTCTCAGGTTTTTCAAAGCCAATTCAGGGACCACATTAGGTGATATTGTAATGCGAGGTCACAGGGGTTTGCGATAGCTGGGGGCAGGGGGGACAAGGGGCAGGCCACACACAAGTCCCAAACATTGCTCTCCCACTCCAACCCTGCCACCGAGCTCCCAACACTCAGAGACGAGAGGTCTCTTTCCATCATCAGGGGGCTTCATAGCTGACCACTTAAAGCCAGGGGAAAACCCTGAAAGATCCCCCCCAGATAACGCTACCCCCCGATTACCCCGACAAAACAGCGTGAACGCTGCTAAGACACAATGACCCCCATAAGGGGACGGATTTACACTGGGGGATCCATGATAAGGGAGAGGGGGAAAAAAGTTCACAGCCTGTAACTTAGGTAGAGACAATGGGAAGAGGCTAATGGAGACTTAGTTTTAATGGTTCGCAAACTCTTGCTGATTTTGTTAAGTTGTTTATGTTTATATCTTCATGTTAGAGGATACCAATGTGTTATACTATGTACCTATTACATGTGTTAATGTATTATATGTCAAGTTGGGGATCACACCACAGTGTTTAGACGTGCATGGATCCGCCTGTAGGGAGCGTGGTTAACCGAACCCACAAAATTTTACCTTGACCCCCGAAGGGAACTGGGTGACAAACTCAGTATAGTCAAATCCAATCTTGTTTGCCGGAGGGCGACCTATCTGAACTCAATGAGGAACAGCCCCGAGTTATTCCTGAGTGTTCGCCTCTACAACACTCTGCAGGATACTTTTTTTTCTTTCTATCTTTTCATCTTCTTTTCTCTTTTACTTTTTCTCCACAGGAGGTATGATGGGTGAGGGGAGGTGGGAAACACACAGCTATACGGGTATGTTACCACATCACACCGAACCCACACTATGCGTATAGTATCACATAATGTTAAAGGGTTGAACACCCCTTCAAAACAAAATGCTCTTTACAAAGAAATAAGACAGCTACAGGGCGACATTATATGTTTGCAGGAGACACACTTCCGCAAATCTGACCCATGCAGCTTCGGCATAAAACAATTCCCATATCAATTCCACGCTACCTCTGACACAAAATCTAAGGGAGTGTCCATGCTTATCAGTGGCCAAGTATCTTTCTCCTTAATCAAAAAAGTAGCAGATGCCAAGGGACGCGTCTTAATAATAATAGCCCTGATCAATGATGTCAAATACACAATAGGCAACATAAATGCCCCAAATGACCACCAAATAGACTTCTTAGTTAAAATCCTTGCCAAAATCGAAAAAATACAACAAGGTTTCCTTATCTTAGGGGGAGATTTCAACTGCGTCCAGGACCCAATACTGGACTCCACCTCTGACAAAACACCCACGAGATTCAAAGCACTGTCGAAGTTAGCCAAACAATTAACCACGCTTTTTCACTCCTACAATCTTTACGACGTATGGAGGACCAAAAACCCATCAGGCAGGGCATATACATACTACTCATCTGTACACAACTGCTACACAAGAATAGACAGGTACTATGTAAAAGGCACACAAATAACACAGGTCTCGGAATGCGAGACAGGAAACATTGAGTGGTCAGACCACGTTCCGGTCATCCTCACGATCGCAGATAAATTTGCCTTCAAAAATAAACCCCCATGGCGACTCAATGAATCACTCCTCCAGACTCCCCGAAAGCATGCAGACAGAAATAGACCAATACTTCGCCGACAATGCTACACCCACGATGTCCACAGAAACACTGTGGCAAGCCCACAAAGCAGTAGTGCAAGGCTTATTTATAAAACAGGCTGCCCACACAAAAAGAACCTCCCAGTCCAAACTCCGAGAATGGAGTGAAAAACTCAGACAATTAAACAAACAAAAAACCCTTCAAACACCTTAGGAAACAAATAATGCAGATCCAATCCAGTATCCAAGAGGTACACCTGCACCGCACCAGCTTCATGCTGAAAAAACTAAAACTATCCCACTACACTCAAGGCAATAGAGCCGGAAAACAACTAGCCTCCACACTAAAAGAACTGCAAACTCGATCCCGGATCCCATATATACATTCAGACACAAATGAAAAGATACTCTCCCCAGGGGATATTAGTAACCAGTTTGCCTCCTCCTACACACAACTCTACAACATCCAGAACAATCAGGACCAACATCACGCCACTATTGGGGAATCCACTATCTACCTAGACCACATTAACACTACCACGTTGTCAGCAAACCAAAGGGAATCACTGACCAAACCAATAACCACAGAAGAAATTGAGAATGTCATAAGGAATCTCCCAGTCAACCAAACACCGGGTCCAGATGGACTGTCTAACATTTATTATAAAAAATTCCATAAAAATCTGACCCCCCACTTACTCAGATTATTCAATGACGCAGTTCTCTAATCTAAACTACCCCAAGACATGCGGCGGTGGTAATCACCCTGCCAAAACCAGGCAAACCCCCCACGCACTGCAAAAACTTCAGGCCCATATCCCTACTTAACTCAGATGCCAAAATATTCACCAAAATAATAGCCAATAGAATGTCAAAAGCTCTTACGACACTAATCCACTCAGACCAATCTGGATTCGTAAAGGGTAAACAAGGAACAGACAACATTAGGAGGGTGATAGACATCATGTACTTCATGCATAAACAAGGAACAAAAGGGATACTAGTATCCCTTGATGCCGAAAAGGCATTTGATCGTTTTAGCTGGAACTTCCTTGAGGCAGTGTTGAAAAAATATGGCTTCCCGGACAAATTTCTCTCCGCGGTTCGGGCGCTGTATAATGTACCCATGGCAAAGGTACTCTCTCCTCTCTGACTCCTTCATCATCACCAATGGGACAAATCAGGGCACATCCTGACATACAGGGAGTACACATAGGACAAACAGAGCACAAACTCAGTTTATTCGCAGACGACATCCTCCTCACCATCACACAACCTGACATCTCCCTCAAGGCACTCACAGAGGTTCTGAAAGAATATAGTAAGTTCTCATACTACAAATTACACACGACCAAAACACAGGCCATGTCAATTAACCTAGACCACAAGACGACACACAACCTCAAGACACACTACAACTTCGACTGGAGAAATGACCACATATTCTACCTGGGCATAAAGCTAACAAAAAACCCACTAGACCTAGTCAAAGCCAACTACCTCAGGGTGACCTCCGATATCCGCACAAGAATGGACAAATGGAAAGGCAAATTCCTGTCCTGACTGGGCCGAATAGCGGCCTTTAAAATGATGCTGCTCCCAAAGCTGCAGTTCCTGTTCCGTTCCCTACTAGTGGAAGTCCCAAAGACCTACTTTACCCAATTGCAAAGGCACATCGACAGGTTTATCAATGACCACCGTAAATCCAGCATCCCAAAGGCCACAGCCACTAGGAGACGGGGGACTGGGCAGACCAGATATTCTAGCATACTACACGGCCACAATACTCCATTACAGCCCAAGACACAAAACACCAACCACCATGGATGGAGATTGAGTCCCACTGGTCCCTGGCAGAGGGGATCTCTTGTTTATTTTGGACACCTAAGCCCCTAAGACCACAAATGCACAACATGCTACCCACCACAGCCCTGATGTTAAGGACATGGGATAGCAAAAAAGATAGGTTTTCCTCCTGGAGTCCGATATCGCTACCTACACCAATTAAATGCTTCAAATACTACATTCCCATCTTTGACAGCAGGGGATGGGAAAGCAGGGGAATACACTCTACACCACGCATGGAGCAGAGAGGGCTTGATCCTTTTCCCCCAACTCAACCCGCCACTGAGCATATCCCAAATAAGCTGCCTGTCATATCTACAGCTACAATCCCTACTAAAAACCACTAACCAAACAAGATCTCTCCACCCGCCCACGATACAAAACATGACCAACATAGAGAAAATGTGTGCAGGACTAATACCAAAGAAAAAGGTAATAACAACTTGTTACGAAGTAGTTTTGAGGGATGGTAGACTCCCTATGCTTAAATATACCATAGACTGGGAGAAAGACCTAGGACATGAGATACCTGACGCTGCCTGGTCTGGGGCCTTTAAGATACACAAGATGCAACTCTCACGTAGAATTAATAAGGAAAATAGCCACCAGATGGTACCGAACACCAGCGAGGCTAGCGCATATGTTCCCAAACACCTCTGACAAATGTTGGAAATGCACCACTGACAAAGGAACAATGCTACATATCTGGTGGGAATGCTCGATAATCAAACCCTTCTGGGTGGGAATAGCAAAGCTAATTGGGGAAGTAATACACAAACCGATACGGGAATCAGCGGAATTCTTCCTACTGTTCATGTTCCCCTATCTCCTCTCAAAACAACAAGGGGCCCTGGCATTCCACATATTGATAGCAAACTTGCTTTTAGCTAGGAGGTGGAAATCCACCCCTGCCCCTCCCATAGGTGAAGTGATCCAACTGGTATATCTCAACGGTCGGTACGAAAAGATGGCTCATGAGAGCTCTGATAGACATAACAATAACCTAGATGCACGGGGCAAATGGAACGAATGGCTGGAAGAGAGGGCGAGCCTAAGTGCTGCAGCTCCGGACGCAGTAACCAGGTGACAAAGGGGAAATGTAACCACACTAGGAACCTTTCACCAACACCGTTTGAAATAGCAGAACCCATAGGGACACTCACCAACATCACCTACCCTCCCTCACCAAGAAGACCAACGACGGCACCACACGTGTCTTAAATAAACCCTCCTCTCGCTACTCTTTCTCTTGGTTCCTCTCTCCTCTCTATAGGAGTCCTCTTATCCAGCCCTGAGCTGGAATTTTCTTGAAAAAAAAACCGGGGTCCACATAGACAGGCATACCACGGGGGGCTAAAGGCACCCATACTAGACGCTATCGTGGTCTTCAGAGACCATGCACACATGGAGCGACATATGGACTATGGGGCCAGCAACCAACATAGTAGTATCTTAACAATATAGGGGCGGAGCTGGCTAGCGGCCCACAGAAGGCAGTGAATATGTACATACAACTGCATAACCGAATTGTAACATAATATTAATGCACCGAATATATGCAACCACTGTAACAAATCATACTGCCGCTTTACTGTTCGAATGCACTGTCCACTGTGTCCTGTATTTGTTTGGATTTCCGGAATAAAAAGAAATAAAGATTTTTTTTTTAAAAAAGGGAAAACTCACCTTTGTACCTGCAACGGGGTTTAAGTTTTAGAGTGCTTGGAGTAACTCTTTGATTGCCTGAAGAGACTGCAGCAGCCTAATGTCTTATCTCAAGTGATCAAATAATTTATTTTCCATGGAGGCTGTTTTCTCATTTCCAATAGAAATTGTCACTTTTATAAATTAACCTTGTTACACCCCCTAGCTGCAAAGCAGACAACCAGTCCTGTTACTTCCTTGGTTAGCTCAGTGGAGCTAAACTCAAGAGGCATCAATATCTCAGAGCACCTGCATAGCAAAGATTTGCCATTGAGCTGCATTAGGAAGTCTGTGATTGGCCAGCGACAGAAAGTCTGGGCGGAGTTAGCAAAGGAGGGCTTGGAAAGGCAGTAGATAAGATTAGTGGAGTGCATTTGAGCAGTGCAGAGTCCATTTAAGAAAAAAAAATTTGGTAGTTCGTGTCCATTTAAGATACCTGTACCAGTAATAGTTTTTTTGTAATGTGTAAATAGCAATGTAAATAAACTAAAATGTGTTTTTATGTTGATATGGTTTATACTGATATCCCTTTAAAAAGGAAAAGGAAAAAAAAATTCGGAGTTTAGTAATCATCTTACGAAGTAATAATTACAACTTTGCAGAAAGCCAAAGGGAAAAAAAAGTAATAATTTTACAAAAAAACTACTAGAGTGTAATTTTTAAATAGAACACCAGTGATTGTTAATTTTCACAGTAAAATTGAGAGGTGTGTTTTGCTACAGTGAGAATTGTAAAACATTTATATATAAGGATCTGTTTTTTATGTGCAAACTAACATAATTGAAAAATCAATGGCGCCCTCTAGTGGATTTCCACAAAATAGAATCTTAGTTTTACATCTATGTGCCTGGAAAACCAACATCATCCCTGTCTGTGGAATTAGGGTTAATTGTAACGAGAACTATATTGAATACCGTGAGTACTGGTCATTGCATCATTAATGTATGTCTTTTAAACTTTTGCAGGTTATTGCCATATCTAAATAGATATTTCACTGAATCTTATGAATCCATCTGTACATTGTCATTGCAAATATATTATTTTATCTTTGATTTCTGTTATGGGGAGTTGAAAAAAAGACTAAAGTCCATCAAATGATCAATGTACTGCATTATATATATAATAATTATATGCTGCAGCACACTGATTGGCCAGTCTTAGTACTAATTTGGTTTGTCCAAAATAATTTTACTTTAAACATTCACGTGCAGCAAATTTGTCTAAACTAAAACACCATATGAACGAAACCAATGTCTTTTTTGGTTGTTTTTGACGAATTGATTCGAACAAACCAAATTTTTCTGCTGTTGCGAAAGTCTAGCAAGCATATTGCACCAATCACAGTGAGACTGGTTGTAGGGTCCACTGATGTCCAAATGGATATAAGAAATGGTGAGGGTGCTCTTTAAGCCCATCCATTTCTTTCGTTCTATTCAAACTTGCGGTGTTTCGTTTATCACTTAAAATAAAATTTGAAGCTTCCTGTGCTCAATAAAAACTGCTTTGGCGATGAGCTCAGTGTTATGGAAAGTTAGGTGAGCATTGCGAGTGACTGGGTCACTTCCTGTCCTCCATTAGCAATTAGCTAATCAGATAAGCAAAAATATACTATACACTCCCATGAAAGACACATCAAGTGCTTAGACATAGGAGGCTATGACAGAGTAATCGAGATAGAATTAAAATAAAGCGCAATGCCTATACACCTGGTATAACTCAGTAGTTTGAACTGTTGCGCACCCGTACATTTGCACCCTGTACACGTCAGTCTAATGGTTGGTCATCATTAACCTTTACTTTCAGCTTCCAGCATTTCACGAGGTAGGTGGGCTCGCATGTCATCTGTGAGGTGATAATTACATATCAATACAAGACTAATGATCAATTCTACTTATAGGTAGCAATACTATTTCTACTGGATTCCTACATTCAAAACTAACTTTGTAGCTTCCAAACCCCTGCCCCTACTGTGTACCAAATGGTTTTTTAAATCTATTTAGTAGATACACCCCCAATGAAAACCTGCATGCATTTAATAACGTATTTTTTAATTGAGGGTATATCTAAAAACAGTTTGCAACAGCTGCAGATAACTCGTCTGCAGTCTTTGCAATCCCCCTCCCCACCCCTCTTCTAACCCAGACCTTCTGTGACATTTCAATCACAGACTTCCCAAAGCAGTTCAATGAGAAGTTTTTGCAAGGCAGGTGCTCTGGGCATTTTTCTGCCTCTCGAGTTTAGCTCCACTGAGCTAAACATTCAGGAAGTAACAGGATGGGTTGCCTGATTGACAGCCATTGGGGTGTAACAAGATTGATTTATAAAAGTGTCAATTTCTATTGAAATGTGCACTTTTTATAAAATGAAGTTTTTACTTTAAATGACAGATTGAACCTTTAAGAGAAAAAAAAATACACGAGAATGATGAGAGTTGTAGTAAAGCTAAATAGCCATCAGCTAGTCAGCCCTGTTTGAGGTACCTGTCATCGAAATCCCCTCGCAGCACGATTACCTCTAAATAAGGTGATGGATAGATTGGACAGAATGATGACATAGCAGTATCAGTTACATGTACATATCCAATTCCACAAACAGAACCTCTATCTTTTTATGGCATTTGAAAGGTCGACAGGTGTATGTGTCTCATGCACGTTTAATGATAAATGAAGGTAGAGGCTTTCTACTCTTTAATATATTTACAATAATTCAATTGCTCCATTGAGATCTGTACTGAGTGCATTTATCAAGTTTCTGTCACAGGAGGAAAATCCCAGACCCCTTTCGACTATTAATCTATGCACTTTCACATTGTTACAATGAAAAGACTTAGTTTAACCTCTCACTGTCTGAATAATTCCAAATAGAGATATTACAAAGACAATCCAAACACCAAATGTTATGGTGCAAAGCAGCCCATGTGTACTCTATGCAAACGTTTATAAGACTTGCAGATTTTTCTTAATTTGGGCTGATTGGGTGGTCAGTCAAATTCCCTCAGAATCAAAATCTATCCGACTCACAAATTAACATAAAAAGTGCAATGGCCGACGTGTCTGTATCTGTGTCTAAATTCCAAAAAACAGATGATTGGGGTAAAAAAGATGATTTATGGCTACGGGACAGTCCCTTAATGTTGGTTTTATTCAGTGATCAATGTATAGAATGGAAAGCTGTCAGGGCACTCAGAGGCTTAAGTCCAAAAGCAGATTTTTATTGAAACAGAAGCAACGTTTCAACCCCAGTCAGTCTTTCATAAGGCGGCAGATTGTCACTGTGCCTCGTGAATTACACAGACAAAATGCCTCAGTGGGGGAGTTTTTTATTGAACCCAATGGCTAGATTCCAACAACATAAAATATTGTGACACAACCGAAACAGTAGTTAAAATATATGATAAGATCAAATAGTGTAGGGTAACAGATATCGAACATCAAAACAGTGAAGAAATGTCACCAGAATGTGTCTCACTGCGCATATTCAAGAAAACTCAGACTTGTGGAGATAACGAGACTCAGGCAAAAAATATATTGGCCAAACATGAGCCCTGAAAATATAGGAAACAGACGCCCAAAAAATTCACAGACCCCACTGCTCGCTACATACAAATCAAAGAATAAAATGTGACCTGATCCCCGTTTGACTATTATGTCCATATGTTGCACGCTCATGATGTTTATTTTTTGCATGCACAGCACTACAATATATACGTATACTTAGCTGACATTAGTCCACCACTTCATTGTTCTACCAAGCGTTGCTCAGCCCGTAGGCGGTTTTATTAACTCGTTTTGCCTTATTGCATGTTTTATCTCTACAATGCATTAAAATGGGGGAGTCGTTAAACATAAAGTGTCTTTTAAGGCTCATATATATATATTTGTGTTTTTCCAATTTAAAGCTAAATCCCATTTCTTCCCCTTGCTTCCTCTCTCAACCTTCAGCCTTTCATTCTTCTTACTAATACAATGTCATCATCACGATGATATCCCAATGAAAAATAGAGAGAACCGATCCAAGTTCAATCACAGCAAGGCTTTTAACAGATGAAATATCTGATCAATGACTTTCCCAGTGGATGGACCAGTCAGCGGAAACGCACGGGCTAAGAAAATATATAAATCAATACATTTAGCAAAGAAATCAGAGAGAGCTAGATTGATGAATTATTGGTATTGTTGAATCTAATCTAATATTTCCAGGTAGATTTTGTTTTATCTATTTAAAAAAAAAAAGCACATACAAACTAGTAAATAATCAATCATGTTTTTTTTTATTTCATTTTATTGAAACTTAATTTTGCTTGCATTCATTTAGTAATTGATATTGTGTAATAACAAAGTAAACTGGCTGAGATTGGTGCTCACAAAATTGTCTTGTTGTAAATTCACCATAAATGTATAAAATGTTTTTGTTTTGTTTTTTGAATATGTTGTTTATTTTGCCATGGCTTTACATTCTTGTTTAATGTCCATATCACCTTCACCTTGCATTCGTAATAGCATTTTTTAACACCCAAGAAATATTGCCCTTGTACGCCATTCTTTTCAATCAATGTAGATGATGTAATGCTCGATTGTTCTCCCCATCCATTAGCCAATAAGATTTACACTTAAAAAAATGTTCCTGCACTTTTTATTATATCCCCCCTCACCCCCCCACAATGACCATTTTATTTCCTGCTTTGTAGTTATACTTTTTATTGCTTTTAATCATGTGCTAACATAGAGGACAATTACAGAGGGAGGAACACACAAAGAACATCCTTAAAGGACCACTATAGTGCCAGGAAAACTTGTTTTCCTGGCACTATAGTGCCCTGAGGGTGCCCCCACCCTCAGGGTCCCACTCTCGCCGGGCTGCAAGAGCCGCATGCGCAGTCAGTCAGTCCATAGGAAAGCATTTCTCAATGCTCTCCTATGGACGCTGGCGTCATCTCACTGAAAATCACAGTGAGAAGCGCGGAAGCGCCTCTAGCGGCTGTCAATGAGACAGCCACTAGTGGCTGGATTAACCCTAATGTAAACATAGCAGTTTCTGTGAAACTATGTTTACAGCAGAAAGGGTTAATCCTAGAGGGACCTGGCACCCAGACCACTTCATTGAGCTGAAGTGGTCTGGGTGCCTATAGTGGTCATTTAATGTGGTAAACTTTACAACTGGTAGGAAGCTCAGAACACTGAATTGTAGGGGTGGTTGGCTGGTAATATCCCAACTTGTGTGAAGTAGGTAAATTATACGGACGAGATAGAATGTGGCGAAGGATAGCAAGCAGTATTACTCCATAGAGGTGGATACGTTTAACGAATTCTCTGAGAGAGAAAGCAATGTATAAGCCGGTATCACATTGTGGTGATGAAACTAAACTGATCTAAAGCCTACTCCAAAATTGGTTAAAACTCATTGAGAAATAACGTAACATAAATATTTGGAAGATCAAATCACGATAATGAATCTCAGACTTGTGGTAAATAGAACCACAACCGAGCACTGACCAGTCAGAGAGGTGGGTTTGCAAAAACGAATCAAAATGTTTAAGTGCCATGTTCAGGATTGAAGTATGACAACTGAACAACGCTATTCAGAAACGCTATGAAATGATGCAATGTCGTCAGGGCAGTGTGTACAGAAAGGTGGCGTGATGAATTCAAAAACACAACATAGAGGTGGACTGGGCTCAACATGTTTGGGGCTGGTGACCTGACAGATATAAATAAGAAGAGCAGTTTTGTCCCTCTCTTCACTGTATGTCTAATGACAACTTAAAGGGACACTATAGTAACCAAAACAACTTTAGTTTAATAAAGCAGTTTTGGTGTATAGATCATGCCCCTGCACTCTCACTGCTCAATTATCTGCCATTTAGAATTTAAATCACTTTGTTTATGCAGCACCTAGTCACACATCTCTGCATGTGACTTACACAGCCTTCCTAAACAATTGCTGTAAAGAGTCAACTAATGTTTACACTTCATTTACTGCAAATTTTGTTCAAGTTTGAATTTCTTTTCTCCTCCTCTGTTAGTAGCCTTCTAAACCCTGCAGGGGCCTGCTACGTGTGATTAAAGTTCAATTTACAGAGCAGGAGATAAAAAAAATTCTAAAGTAAGTTACATCTGATTGAAAATGAAACCATTTTTTATGCATGCTGTGTCAGTCACAGCCAGGGGAGGTATTGCTAGGGCTGTATAGACAGAAACATGTATGTACGTAGTAGGCATTGGATGAGATATTCTCTTTAAACCAACCATAAACCCCCAAAATAACGACACACTAAATCTTTGGATATAACAGGCCACATCATTTATTAAAACATACAAATACTGTATAACGCATCCAATTAGTACATATAAATAACTAAAATGATCATAACTTTACATATAAATAACAGTGCATAATGTCATACAGTATGCCCTTAATGTAATCAAAACATCCTTGTTAATCTAGCTCACCCCTTCCCAAAGGCTCTCACCTCCCCCCTCGGCATAATAAATTACTCCCCACCAGCCGGTTTTTAGCTCGGTGGGGGCCCATCCATAATGCTTCCCACCAGCTGGCTTTTAGCTCGGTGGGGACACATCCATCCTGGTTCCCCTTACGGTTTACCATAAGAGACAGGGGAGGATGAGACCCGGTCGTTATCCCCTTACTCATCTACCTGCAACCATCTCCCACCCTATTTGCAAAGGACATGCCTAGCTGTGACAACACCCTTATTTAAAAGGGGAGGGTGGGTGGGAAACTGTTGATGGCCAGGCTCCTAAGTGGCACTGAGGTCAGCTTAATTTGTCACCACCCCATTCCTCACATCCAACACTCCCACACATATCAAACAGCCAATCATGTTTCATCCATTTCCACATTCATACATGTGCCCTTGTCCGCTAAGCTGAGCACTCTCCCTTGGGCCTGAAGTGATTTAACTCCTAAATTGTAGATAATTGAACAGTGAAACACCCCTAACAAAACTGCGTCATTAAGCTAAAAAAATTTCATGACTATAGTGTCCCTTTAAATTAAGATCATGTTCACTGTTGGTGGGAAACAATGATAACCTGTAAATCATTTAGGATAAGAATATATATAAAAGGGTGATGTTTCAGTTCTACTATCAGATTGTTCTATATAATCTGCAATAATGGCAATATATACACAGACTTAAAATAAGGGATACTCTAAGCACCATAACCACTTAATTTTACTGAAGTGGTTGTGGTGCTAATATCCTGTTCCTACAGCCTTTTATTTAAAAAAAATATTTCATTATGTAGGTAAAGACATTTTTTTAAATGTCTTCATACGCAGAAGGCTAACTCTGAACAGAGTTATATACACCATGTCAGAGCTCCTGCTGCCTGACCCTCAGGCAATTTAACTCTCTAACTCATTCATAAAGAAAAACATTAATCGGTTCTGAGTTTTATAACTCGGCACTTTAAAGTTCCACTTAAACAAAACTAATATTACCATTGGCATTATGTCACTGGGCAGTTTTTTTACAATATTACATATAATAACATAAATATGGAGAACTTGCTAGGGTATACACATTTTCTCTGCTATTGTCTAGAACAGGGGTTCCCAACCAAGTCCTCAAGCACCCCTCTACCAGTCCAGGATTGACACTCAGCTGTGTCTAAGGTGTTTTTAGAAACTGGACTGTTACGGGTACTTGAGGACTGGGTCGGGAACCCCTGGTCTAGAAGTTGGGAAATAAAGCTCAGTATAGGCTTCTCTACCTCTCGTGTTTGCTATGACATGCCCTTTTTTGGAATGGAGTAACTAGAAAGAGGCGTACTGGTGCCTCACTACCTTCTCTCTTACTAATTCTTCCTCATACACGGTTATTCACTAAAGTGAGAATTCAGAGAAAAAGTTTAAGTGAATTTTAAGTTTAAAGTCAAAATAGCCGACCTGAAAAAGTTCTCTAAGGCAGCTATGCTTTAAGTTCGACTACTATAATTCACTTTGAATTCTCAATGTAGTAAGAACGATTGTGAACAGACATGTTTTGTTTGTTTTTTTTGTGGATATTGTTGCAATCGTAATTTAAAAAGCTGACAGAGCTGACAGTCAATTGGTATTTTATTAATGCATGTTTAACTTTTGAGAGAATAACCATATTGAAGCTGTAATATAATCATTATTTAATAATCTGGAAATGTGGCAGACTAATCCGGTGAAAATGATGTGTTATGCCCTTAAATTATTCACAGCTGGCACAAGGTATTTACTGAGCACCATGTTAGATTTTAAAATGGTTGTGAATTGATGTGAATGAGCTGCAAGGATAAAGGAAGCTGTTTGAAATACCTGCTTAGTATTTAGATACTTATTCTGATCCTGAAGGGGTGTCACTCTGAATCTGAGACCCAGTTAGAGTTGCTCAATCCATCATGTACCTGGACAAATAGCAATAATTTCTGCTGTTAGATTGCGCATGAAAAGTTTTGCCTTGCAGCATGTACAACTTATATACCGAAATTACCTGCCTGTATTATTTACTGGATTTCCTCCCTGCGGTGTATGAATTCTACATACCACAGGTCAGTTCCCATGTACTGCCCATCAGCATATAGAAGGAATGTGTCCACTACAAAATGGTGGATCTGACATCCATTTTTACCGAATATAACTCAAGGCAAAGATTCAAAGGTAGTAAAATATCATTGATGCTCTGTTTTGGTGTAACTGCAGAAAAAGACAACAGGGCTAGTCCAATCAATCAGTATGTCAAGAGAAAATGTCGAAATTTCAGCTTCACCTCTCAAAAACCTCTTAACAGAACCTCTCAAAAAGATTAACGTCTCTGTCTCTCCGAATCAATAAAATTAGCATTGTCTCGGAGTAGACAATTGACCCCGTGCCACCCACTCTTGCCACGCTCAGTGACAGAACTTCGAAAGTGATTGTTAAATTAGTTTTAAAGAAGGAAAAGATGGATTTGCCTTCTAATATACACAAGCTGTGTGTCCACTCGTAGCATATTTACTATTTGTAAATCTCAATTCGTTTTTTTACAGTGTCCTTCTACAGCAGGCCATTAACCCCTTCATTACCAAGCACGTTTTCTTTGGAAGTGAAAAAAAAAAAGCAAATCATTTATTTCAAACGTGAGATGCACAGCATACACTGCTTTTCAGAAAAACTTAGAAAAATTAAATTATGTTAATTGACACCATTTTTATTTTTTCATTTATTTGTGCATCCCGTATGGAAATATTGGAATAATGAATAGCTTTAGACGGTATACAGTATCACTTATCTTGCAATGTTTCACACAGTGTCTAACATATTAGCATAAAAGAAAAATGTATTTTTTTTCCCCACATAAAGTCGGTGAGACAAAAATCGCTAAATAAAAATGGTCAAGTAGCCGAGTTATCAGTATTCGAAAGGACCTAGAAGCCATTACTAGCAATACACCTGACTAAAAATGGCAACTAATGTCCGCATCTGAGCATAATGCCCCAATACAGTAAATAGTTAAATCATTTATTTAGAAAATAAATGTATTTAAAAGGTGATGTAGCAAACAATATAATTCTCTGGAATGCAGATGTATAGCTAATAGTGAAATTAGAGACCTCATTTACTCACCTCGACTAGTGAGTATGGATGGTATGACCTACTGGAACTTCCTATACTATTTGGAAGGCTGGTAAAAGCAGTCGTTTTAACTGCCTCTGCAGATAATAGATTCCAAGAGGCCCAAAAAATGGATTTTAGTCCAAAATGGAGATTTATCCAATACTTAAAATAATAAATAGAACAACTTTATTAGAATATGCAGCAATTAGAAAAATGTATTTCACTTTTGATTTGAGTACTTTTTTGATTCACTAGATTGGTTGCTGATGGGGATAACTGGAGGCTCACCCCTATTAATAATCACCCCAATAATAATCAGAAAGGGTAAATTGAACTTGCTGGGGCAGACCAACTAAGCAACTTTTTAGTCCCTCCTACTTATCCTTCCATTTGGAGTATTCGTTAATCAAATATTGTTGTGGCAGATTTTTTAAAGGGGTCTTCCGGTATCATCTAGTCTTACATTGGGTGAGATTTACTTCAAACAACTTTGGGGGCATATTATCTAAATACGTCTCTTGGGACCCGGTTTCTATCTCTCTAATGGCGTATCTGCTATTCTAATATTATTGTAGTTATACATTGCACACAAGTGGGTTGTTGTTTTATATTTTTTCACTCCACCATTTCCACCTGGTATATCACCAGAAGAGCGGTCTCTAGTGGTAGTTTTTTTCAGATAAATTCAAAATCTATTTTTGTGAGACCTTTTGTCTGGCTCTTTGTGGCATCAGGAGCTATCCCTGTCAAAGACCCTGGTGAATTGCTCCTTCTGTCAAATGGTTGGTTTATTTGTATCTTCTCCAATTTAAACCCACAGTGCTTAACCCCCATCATGCACCACAGCCTCATGGCTTTTTAATGTGCATGTGTATTGTCTATTAATCTAATTTTTCTAATCGTTGCATATTCTAATAAAGTTGTTGTACCATTATTTTATCTATTGGAGGGATCTCCATTTTTGGACTTTTGTTGCCTTTTTGGGCCTATTTGTCTATTTTGTAATCTAATTGAACTGTTGTGGGTTACCAGCACTTGGAGCCTCTCAGGTACAGTTATTAAAATACGTAAAATAAATAAACCAGTCTGATGAGTCTGATAATTTAAAATATTAACATTTATATTAATATTATAAAACAATTTTCTCACTTTTCCTCAGTTTCAGCTCCACTTCAGGGGTGTTACTCTTTGTGTAACACCTACCTCCAGACCGTCCTTCGCTCCTCCTGGTTACATCCCCCGTAATGCTCTTAAACCCATAATGTTGACAAAGCATCATGGGAGGTGTAGTCCAAAACATCTGGAGTGCCGAAGGTTGTCTATGCCTGCTCTAGACTGGGCAAGATATCTGGTGTACAGTCATTTTCATTGCTATGGCAATAATTTAGCAACACGCTTTAAGAGCTTTTCTGGGAAGTTCACACTCTATCTAAATAGAATGCTCTATCCAGCTGTTCCCACCTCCTATAACCTCCGATCCAGTACCAACCCTTTGTTTAGTATACCACAATACAAAAATAAAGCAGATCGATCCTCATTTTTCAACAGAGCACCACAATTATGGAATAAGCTAACAGACACAGTCAAATCTTCAATCTAAAATCCTTTGAGATCCATGGCAACATACCTCAATGCAGAATGCAACTGCAATTCTGAATGACTATATTTCGTACCTGTTCTGTTCTGTGTGAAATTTATATGTGTGTAGATATATATATATATATATTTATTTTTTATAATTTTATTTTTTTTATATTTTATTGTACCCTAACAATGCAGTGTGTGTGTGGACCCAGGACAAAACTTGAAAACGAGAGAAATCGCAATGTTTCCTTCCTGGCAAAATATTTTATAAATAAATATAAATAACATTTTAAACCCATAAAATCAGTAACAGTCTAGGATGGGATGGTCAAAAGTTAGGTAAAACGACACCTCCCATAATGCTTTGCAAGCTGTATGGACACCAATGGCGTTGGAAGCAGTTGGTTAATCAGTGTTTCTAAGACATATTCTACATAGATATTTTAAAAGATGGGATAGTGTAAAATAATAGGATTTGATCACCAGTCAGTGAGTAGTTGGACTTTCTATCCCTTTTAAAACAACTTGTCAAGTGATTCCCTCTTAAAAGTATGTATAAGGAGCCACATCGCAACAGCCAGTCCGTTTACTGCATCAGCATCGTACCACTGCCATGAACATGTGCAGTACATCAGAGCGGAATACAAGTTCATTTTTAATCTTAAAGGATGTAATTGAGAAATCAATAAATATTGATTTTCTTGTCTTCCTTGTGGACCTGGGGAGCCATTCTTAGATCACATACAAAACGAAGGTAATTCTGCATTATTTATCTCCCTCTACAAAATGGAGTGTATGATCTTATTTTTTTTTGTTCACACTGAAAAAGCCCCTGGGGAGGGAAAGCGCAAATGGTAGAGAGGCACATTCTGCCACATGCATTCTTACTGTGCTCATGCTGTTTTGTCTAACCAGTGTTCTCAACTGAGAAAAATCATACATTTACACTGGTCATTTTTTGATTGGATCATTTTACAGTTTCCTTTCTAACATAGTTACATAGCTGAAAAGAGACTTGCGTCCATCAAGTTCAGCCTTCCTCACATTTTTTTTTTTTTGCTGTTGATCCAAAAGAAGGCAAAAAAAACCCAGTTTGAAGCACTTTAAAAAATTAATTCTTGTCCCCAGAATGGCAGTCAGATTTATCCTTGGATCCTAGAATTTTTCTTGTGATTTTTGTTTTAATTGTTATATTCAGGGCCGGATTAACATAGGGGCTGATGGAGCTGCAGCTCCAGGCCCAAGCCCATGGACTAGGCCCATTGATTTTTTTTTTTTGATTTTTTTTTTACACACTACTCTTAGGGTTTCCAGGTATTTCTCTGGTATTTCCTAGGGTTGCCAGGTATTTCTCAGAAGTATTTCTCAGGTATGTGAGGCTGCCTAGCCGGTGCCGGTATTGCAGTAATACCGGCAATACAAATGTCAGTCTCAGTATAAACAGATTATTCTGCAATACCAGCGTCAGCCAGTAGGGGTCGCTGTGTGTGGAGAGAGGCAGGAATAAGAAGTTACAGCATCTCCCTCCCTGCTCTACTCATTGATCCGCGGGGAGCAGCTCTGCAGAGTCCAGACAGCAGCTCTGAGCCTGCAGAGACAGTCAACAGCTCAGGTTAGTGTGGAATGGGGGAAAGGCTGCAGGGAGAGATGGGGACACTGAGACACATGGGGACTGAGACACTAGGGTACACTGGGAGACATAGGGACACTTGGGAACACAGAGACACTAGGTGGCACTGGGAGACCTGGGGACACAGACACTAGGGGAAACTGTGAGAGACATAAGGACACTTGGTGACACTGAGACACTAGGGGTCACTTGGATACCTGAGGGGCACTAAGACATTAGGACACTAAGAGACATGGGGACCCTGAGACACTAAGGACCCAGTGTCCACATGTCTCCCAGCCAGTGTCCCCATGTCTCTCAGTGTCCCCTAGTGTCTCAGTCTTCCCATGTCTCACAGTGTCCCAATGTCTCTACATTTTCCCTAGTGTCCTAGTGGCATGGGGACACTGGGAGACATGTGGACACAGACTCTAAGGGACACTGGGAGACATGGGGAAACAAACACTAGGGGACACTGGGCAACATGGGGACATAGACACTAGGGGACACTGAGAGACATGGGGACACTGTGTGACTTTGAAACCTAGGAGACATGATGCACTCACAGTGTCCCTATGTCTCCTAGCCAGTGTCCCTAGTATCTGTGTCCCATGTATCCCTGGTGTCTCTCAGTTTCCATAGTGTGCCAGTGTCCCTAGTCTCCCAGTGTCTCCATGTCTCTGTCACATCCTGCCATGTTCTGCAGAGATGTCTGGCTTTGGTTTCTGGTATCCAGTACTCTTTTTATATTTTTTGTTTAGTTTTTCTTGTTTTTTTGGGTTTCTATTCTATGTCTGGTTTTCTTTATGCTGGGTTTTCTGGGTTCATTCCTGTAATCCGTCCCTGGAATTCCCAGTGTCCAGGTTTCCTGTAAATGTTTGTTTTATGTTGCCACACCCGTTTGTTTTCCATCATTCCTTTTGTTTCAGTGTACTGCAGGCAGCTGCTCAAGCCTTCTGCCCTTTCTTGCAGGTAAGTGCTATTGTGGTTTAGTATGGTTCTTTTAGCAAACATTAGGCAGTGTAGGACCTGCCAGATATGGGGTACATTGGCGTTGTGGCATGCTTATGCAATGTATGATCATATAATGTGACAAAATCCCCATGATTTTCATATATAGTACTTAGTTATTTCTCCTCTTGTTTTGCCTATCATATCTTGTCTTGTTTTAGTTTGCATTCCCAGTCCATGTACAGTCCTGTCCTGCCCCTGTTTAGTTAATGTTCCCTTATGTCTTGTGCACATGTTCTGCTTTCTGTCCTGCTCTGGTTCTGGGTTCTATTAGTTCTGTCTTGTTTTCATGTTCGGTGACTATCCTAGCCTTGCCTTGTTTCTGTACTGGATACATGCTTGCTGCAGAGGCTCCCTATCCAATTCCTGGGAGGTCTGCATATCATCTAGCTCCTAGTTCCTGGGATCCGCAGTCGCTGCATCAGGGTTCTGGTATGTGGCCGCGCAAACGATGGTGCTCAACACCAGAGGGCGTGTGGTTACCCTGCACCGGGCCCTGTAATCCACTTTCATGCTGAAGACTCCCACTTCTCATCAGGCACTCAGGGGTCCCGGTTTCCGGACCGCCACCCTGACAGTCTCATGTTTTAGTGTTTTTGGTCGATAAGATTTTGTAATTAGGCCCATCATAATTGTCAGCACCAGGCCCACTGGGCTCTTAATCTGGCCCTGTTTATATTAGTGGGATTTGGTCCCTGAGGAAGTTCCATTCTAAAGGAACGAAACACGTAGGACCTATGTTCCTCTAATTTTATATTTTTGAGCTATTGTTACATGCTTTTTTATAATAAATTGCTGATATATTTTCCTATCTATACCTGTGGGAGTCTCATTTTACATTCAGTCCGCTTGAAATACCAGTGGGAAGCGAAGGATTCTAGCCACCCAACATCGGGGGAGGCACCCTTGAGCGTTTTTACACGTCTCCATCTTATTTGGTACAGCTGTATCCCATATGTTCTTTGTATATCCTTATCCTTGGATCAAGCAGTTATTACCCTACATTGAAAGATTATATCCTTGAATATTCTGTTTTTGCAAGTATGCATCTAGTAGCTGTTTGAACATCTGTATGGACTCTGATAAAACCACTTCTTCAGGCAGAGAATTCCACATCCTGATTGTTCTTACAGTAAAAAAACCTTTCCTTTGCCTTAGACGAAATCTTTTTTTTCTTCCAGTCTAAAGAAGAAAGATCCTCGCTATTCACCTTTTATAGGCAAGTAAAATGGCATATAAAAGGTGACTAGCCATGATCAGTTGTCTACACTTGCTAAAGCCTGTTTATTGGCGAAACGCGTTGTTTCGCCAGCGGCAGTGTTACACACACACATATATAATATATGAAATAACCCTCAGTGAGTTAACAGACAAAGAGAATTAGACACATATACACACAGCACACTCAACACACTGTGACTCTCACACATATATATAACTATATATGTGTGTGTGTGTATATATATATATATATATATATATATATATGTATGTATATATTTATATTTATAAACTATAGCACCCCTCACACTGCACCACTACACACATTACGCTCCAGATACACGCTAGATTCCTTACCCAACTCTGGGTCATCTAATCTACATACACACAGTAGATTCCTATATACACTCTAAATCCTGTACACACACACACACAATTTCCTATACACAATCTGGGTCCTTTACACACTAGGTCCCCTACACACACACTGCACCACCTACACACACTACATTCCTGACATACAAACTCTGGATCCCCTATGCACTCACTACATTCCTTGTTAGCAAACACATGCTACATCCTCTAAACACACACTCTCTACAACCCCTACACACACTACAGCTGGTATGCACACACTTGCTACATCCTCAATACACACACTGTCTACAGCCCCTAGCACGATACGGTTTCCTGGCCTTTTTGTCCTCTGGTATCCCACTTACTGAGACACCAGAAACAAGTTAAAAGCAAACACGTCTCTAACCAGGTACCTGACCTTCTGTCGGTCGGTGCCTGAGTTAGCCGAGCAACCCACCTACGACAAGCAAGTACTGGACCTGGTGATGCCTGTAGCCCATCTCTGTCCCCAGTGATCAAGTGGGCATCTGGTCCTTCTGGTCTCCATTGCACTTCCAGGCATGGAGCTGTAGGTACTTGATGGGCAGAGGCCAATTACTCTCTGCCCTGGTGCCAGTGCTTCTGCTGGGGAAACGAGTACATAGTCCTGCCATGTAACAAGGGGAAAGTTAGGGAAAGTTAGGGCAGGGACTCACAGCGCTCTGCCCTGATGCCAGCTCTTCTGCTGGAAGGGGGCCAGTGGGGTTTTCAGTCTCATTCACTGACCCCAGTACGTGGTTGGGAATGGGCTGTGGAGGGGAGAAATCGCTTACCCCCTCCTCCTGGCATTCAGGCGTGGTGAGTTGGGGCTCTGGACCAATCATCCAGCATCCCTGTAGCTCTGGTGCAGAGACCGTGGTCCCACCTGAACCCTCGGGGACAGGAGTGTCTCCCCTCTGTAGCTGGGGGGAGGGACCGGTTGTCTCCTCTCCCTGTAAGGTAAGCGGCCGCTGGGGAGAGAGATTGATATGCTCCTCTTCCAGTAACACACACTGCCGCTGGAGAGCGAGACCGACCGTCTCCACTCTTAATAACTTGTCCTGCCACTGGGGAGGGAGACCGGTTGTCTCCTCTCCCTGTGAGATGCACTGCCACTGGGGAGAGAGACCGGTTGTCTCCTCTCCCTGGTAGGTAAGCTGCTGCTGGGGAGTCAGACCGATTGTCTCAACTTCTGGTAACACTGCCTGGTGCTTAACTGCTGGCTGCTGCTGGGACGAGGGACCGACAATCTCCTCTCCCTGTAATACTGTCTGCTGCTGGCGAGAGAGACCGGTTGTCTCCTCTCCCTGTAAGGTAATCTGCGGCTGGGGTGTCGGACCGACTGTCTCAACTCCTGGTAACGCTACTTGGTGCTTAACCGCCTGCTGCTGCTGGGATGAGGGACCGACCATCTTCTCTCCCTGGAACTCACCCTGCTGCTGGGAAGAGAGACCATTTGTCTCCTCTCCCTGTATGGTACACTGCCGCTGTGGAGTAGGACCGACTGTCCCGATTCCCTGTAATTCACTCTGCTCCTGGGGAGAGAGACCGGTTGTCTCCTTTCCCTGTGAGATGCCCTGCCGCTGGGGAGGGAGACCAACCGTCTCGTCTCCCAAGTAGCTCCCGCTGTAGCTGGGGATTTGGGCTGGCTGCCCAGCATCCTTGTAGGGCTGGTGGAGAGACCTCGGTCCCATCTCCACCTGCCATCTGGAGGTCATCCCGGAACCAGTTGATGAGGTCCCCCCCTTCGGTAGCTGGTAGGAAAGCAGGGGGTACCTTAGCCAGGTCTTCCCAGCTGTAGGGTGCTAGGTCTGGTTCTGCTTGTCGGGTAACTTGGGGCTGCATGAAGCTGAGCAGGTGTCGGTAGTCCTGCTCCAACTCCCACTCCTTTATCAGGTGGGTCATGTCTTTGCTCACCTCGCGGTTGTCAGCCCAAACATACATGCCCATCCGGTAGTCATGGATGTCCCAAAACCTAGACTCCTCCGTGCTGCCGAGATCAATGTCCTCCTCCAAGGCATCCCATAGTAAACCAGGGCCATCATAATCATCACCTTCGGGTAAGTTGTGCTCGGCCGTCGAGGGGGATGTTGAACGGTATGCCACCATAGGGCCTGGTAGCGTTGTCTAGCCAAATCTCTCGGCATACCAGGGTCTCTAGTCTTGTCACCCACTCATCCAGGGGCTCCTCTCCCAACAGATACATCTGTATCACCACAAGCTTCTGTAGCTGCTGCTCATCATTGGGGAGACTCTCACCTCGCCGCCGCTGGGCATCTTCCAGGGCGGCATACCAGACTACCTTCCTGTCTGCATCCCTGTAGTCCGTGGCCGCCTTCTCCTCCTTGTCATGGAACGCTGTCCGAAAACTAGCCGATTCCATACTGCTGTAGCCAGGGGCGCTGTACGGATACTAGCGTTGCCCTTAATTAGAGTTCATACGATACCGGTGTCTCCGAGCTGCTTCTCCTCACACTCGGACGCCATCCCACCGCTACCAGCACTGTAATGGATCTCCTAGCACCCCGACTGGGTACCTCCATTTGACAGATGCTCCTGGTGCTTCCCGAGGGCTCCAAGCACTCCAGTAGACACCATAACCACCGCAGAACCCATGAACCATCGTCCGACACTCCATCTTACAGCACACAATCCCTACCCTCTGCCTGTGATACAATTAACAAAGACAATGGGCTAACTCAATTAACTCTAAACAGAAAAAACATACATTTTTACAAACCCGAAAAAGTACCCCAAAATACAACATATCTGTTAAGACACTCCCGGCATAAAGGAGTGAACTCGACATTTAGTAGAGCTTCCCCTATGCAGAGATACAGGCACGACTACTTTAGAGCCCAAACTCCTGAACTGGAACCAGGGGAATGCGCCCATCTCCCAAACAGCATGCTTAGTAACACTCCAAACTCCCGAACAGTAATCCCACGAATCGCTGCTAACAGACGAGCCGATATAGCATCCAAGTGGCTTACCTTCCCAGCAATCAGTCTCTAGCCGCATATAGTAAATCTCCCCCCCCCGCCCCTCCAATCACGAGACTAAGCTCCATATTGAGGGTAAAACAAGATCTGGCTTTAATGAGGTCTACCGGCCCGTATTTATGCAGGTCTCCCACTTGGTGGACACTCCCCTAGGGGACCAAATGGGAGACTGTAACAAAGGACAGACAGGTATGAGATCAGGACATACAGTCACAATGCATCCTGGCTTCCTCCTCTCTGCCCTGGAGATAATTGAGAAGTAATTCAAGACAAAGGCAAATCTCCATTATGCACGTGGGGACAACAGGATAGACATTACTGTTAAAATAGAAAGTGTTAAAAATGTCACAATAAATATAGACATGTAAAATACCCACAGATAGCTCAGGTCTGAGTGTACATTATTAGGTGAATGGCGCTCAGACCACACGAATACAGTGTAATCGCCATGGAGCCAAAGTCTTTCATTTCACGAACAGGCACCATGGCATAGCTATCTGGGTACTTTCACATAGAATACACTATAAAACACAAAGTCCCGAATGCCCCGCCGGTTCACAAATGGAGCTGGAGACCCGTAGGCTGGTAGCTCAGCAGTGCTTGAAAGGGAAAGTGTCCGCTTTTGGTGTACTGAGGCTGGGCAGAACAATGTTGGCTGCCCGGGGAGCTCCACAACACCGCCATCGTGTGGCGGCTAGGTGTAACCGCGACCACCCAGTAACAGTCAATTAAGCTGCGGTTAACCGCAGATACTGGGTGGTCAATTGCCGGCACACGCTAGCTTCTGGGAGGTAGATTGAAGGCACACTCCAGCTTCCTGGTGGTTGCATAATCGGTAGTCATTCGGGAAACAAGAGGGCTGTACGGGTAAAGAAATAACCGAACAAACAGACAAATGGAGGGAGGAGAAACATAATCCAAAGACAGACGGTTCTGTCACAATATCCCCACAACACATCCCCTGATAGCCCTGATCTGGGTGAACAACATATCACCCAGATTGGTTCAGGGGTTTAGGAAAGTCTTATTTTTGTCCCACCGTGCACATGGTCCCATGCCCAAAACAGTTCCATACACTCGACGACAAAACACCGCTGGGCAATTTGAGATGGCTGCCGCCACATGTTTGAGTCTGTTCCAGTTAAAAGTCCAAGGGGCAGAAACAGTACTTTTGAACATGGGTTATCACAGGGTCCACAGTCCCAGGGTAGGAGGCTGGCAAACAGGCCCCTCCAAAAACCAGTGGTGAAGTGGATTTCATCACAGAACACTTATGGTTTAGAGAAAATAAATTCATATACTATATCTTACAACCACATATGCCTACTTGTATTAGTATTTAATTGATTATTTCCGTGTTTCAAGCAAAGTCTTTCTCTGCCCTCTTGGCTCAGATGAATTGTTTCCTGCATGGAGTTAATTCTAAAAGTCATTGTGCGTGGACCACTTGATCTTACTCTTCTTTAAAACAAACAGTTATGATTGGACGTAGCAAAAATTGGTACTTATGGCATTTAGCTTGCTGTTATCATGGGGCGCAGTGTTTTTTTTTTAAGTCTAGTCTGGTTTCCTCACAACAGAAAAACTAGCAAACATTTACAATGCCACACATAACCTGGTTGTGATGAGCTTTATTAACAAAGGATATGGAGATGTCAAACTTAATTAGTCAATCCATGATTGCTGGATTATGTAGAGGAGAGTTATCCAGATAATAAAGCAAATAATTCCTTGTTTTACATTACATTTTAGATCAACGTAAAACTCCAATGTTGATTTTGTGCTAAATATTTACATGTTATTAAAGCTATTATTAAAGCAGCGGTTTGTTGTAAAGTAAAATCTAAACATGAAAGTGTTCTGCTTAGAATAATTAGAGCACATAGTATATTAAATAAACCATAAATTCAGCTAGCAGTTGTCCTAGCAAATTATTGCTGGTTCTGTCAAGGTCGTCTTCAGTTGTCTGTCTCAATCAGTCAACTTGTTTCTCAAGTTACCCGAAGCTATTTTGTGTCTCCTAATTTTCTGCTTAATTATGTCAAAATAATTTGAAAATACTATTTCTCTACAAGTCACAATTTATAGCAAAGCTATACCAATTATCAAGGAGTGATGGCAAATTATTGTGTAGAAGACCAGAGGGAGATATCACACCTTTAGTAATTCCTCTAGGTTCAAGAGTCCTAAATAATAGTGAATTAGTTTGCCTTTCTGCTCTGATATGTTATAATTTTTAATTGAAACTGTTAATTGTGACTGGTTTTGCACATCGTTTGCAAATATTTTACATGCCTCCGTAAGAGAAGTCTAATGAACGACAAATATTAAAATGGGCTTTTTTGTTAGACAAATGCGTTTCCAATTCTTCTTTTCCCATAATCAGGCAGAATAAATATTATTGATCTTGCCAAGTTCATAATTCAGTAATTATAGTTGCACAGTAAACACGGTCCCATAGAATTGTAAACTGGACTCTCAGACAGGTACAAGAACATTGAGCCCTAAAATTATAATAATTACCTGTACAACCACTTGTGTTTGGAATAGTTAGGCTCCAACAAAGTATCTTATATCAGATTATTCTATATTAAAGAAAATCTACCTTTTTTCCCACTGATGTGTTAAATCCAAATGCTAATACCTATGATTACATTTGTGTTCTACATGTTTTTGTTTTCAGTGTTTGTAGCTGTAGCTGACCCCCTGGTAACCCGACCAGTTACCTCGGCTAATGACTTCCTTCAGCCGCTCAGGAACCACTTAGAATATAAAACGACCCATTCCTCCTCCCTCCAGTAACTGGATGACACAACGTCCTGGAGGTACAACACAAATTTATTGGCCACACATGGCTTTTGTGCATAACCCCATGCAAGGGGTCTACCACACAATCATACAGCGTCACATCCCAAGATCCTCCCCCTCCCTGGGGTCCCAGCGCAGTAAGGGACTCCGTTCCCTTTGTTCCCAAAGCCCGCCACTAAATCCACAGGGTTCCCCACACCATCCGCCAGGGGTCTTCTTCCCAAGACCCTCTGTGCCTGGGAGTTGAGGTGTGGGAAAAAGGGACCGTTCCTTTTGTCTCCCAGGTACAGAATAGCCTGCCCACAGGAAAAAGAGCAGGAGAGCCTGTCAAACTCGCCAGTATCCTAAAAGTGCCCACACCGATGTCCGGGACCCTCGCCTCAGTCCCTTGATTGACTAGTCTCCGTTCGCGAGGTCCTGGTGTGAAATCCAGACAAGGGAAGAGTCTCCTTTGAATATGAATGCTCCCCCTGGCTGGCGTTCGTCTATACGACCACCCAGGAGAGCACTCATTAATTACTTCCCTTGCAGTTTCACACCTATGTTACGAGTGTGAATGTTCTGATTAATTGGTGTGAATGTTCTAATGGAGCACCGGGGAAGTCCTCGTTCGGGAGACGAACAAGTCTGGAAACAACCCACGAATGCTCCCCCTGGTGGCATTCGCCTGTATGAATGGCGGCCACCCAGGGAAGCACTCATTAATTGTTTCCCTTGCGGTTTGCAGTTTTGACACTTATGTTGTGAGGTGGGAACATACTAACCTAATATTCTAAATGAGGTATTGGAGTGGTCCCTGTTCAGGAGTTCAATGAATTCCCTTTGGAGAAGTGCTCTCCAATGGGGAGTGGGAACAATAAATGAAAATACAGGGAAACACATGTAAAAGAGAAGGAAAACCCACAAACAGGCAGCGGTTCCGCCACAGTAGCCTACAGATTACTTGCTCGATCTTTAATAAAAGCATAAACCTTCTATGCAGACTGTTGTATCAGTGTGAAGGAGAAAAGGGTCACATCATGAGATATTTGGAAAATGTGTAATGTATATTGTTTATGGATGAGTGTAATGTATTTTCTGCTCAGTGTGTACATAACATGAAGTGTATTGTTAATGGAGGATTGACTCTACCGTTTGCTAACGGTATTTTATAAGAGTGCTGGGCTATGTTTGCATAGAAAATGTCAAAGAAGAGAACCAAAATAATTAAGAAAAGGTTGACAGATTTGGTGTATTTATGTCTAAGTCCCTCAGCAGATCAATGGATCTCTCACGGTGATCTAGTCGATTCCACCCAGGACATCTACTGCTTAAGTGTAGGAGATGCTTTTTATGGCAGATCCCAGCAAGTGGACTAAAAGCGAGTTTTTAGATTTACCTTTAAAGCCGAATGGCCAACTCAACAGAATTTGTGATGGGGATAGAGAATCTGATAATGGAAGAACTGTTCTTATAATATCCAAAAAGGATGAATGCAATTCCAACAATGCCTTCCATTGTGCTAACACTTGACTGGTATCTCCAGCATAGACTAACAAAATATAGGTTAATGGAATGTAAAATGGCAGGAGTTCTGTACCATCTGGGCAATACATTATACATCAGTTCCCTACTATTGATATTTACAAAACGTGACATTCCCAAAATTAGATCTCCAGTAATGTTGAGAGATAGTTTGATGAAGTGCAGCCAACCATGCCCCTGTGATAAGAGAACGCCTAAACTGGGAAGTCTTTTGTATGAAATAATACATTGTTGACATAGGGCGCCATACAATTTTGGAAGGTAGACATAATTCTTCAAACTGAATTAATTGTTGTGGGACCCAACAGGGTCTAAGTGTAGATGCTGAAATATTAGACAATTGAGTCATGTCAAAATTCTGCAATGCTGAGTGTGCTCTATTCTTAATAAGGTTGAAGTAGTGGGGATAGAATCCTTGACCAGAATTGTCAGGAGAGAGTAGAGTGAACATTGTCAAACTAACGAGTAAAGTAGGAAGATGACAGACCAGCAGGTAAAAGTGATTTAGGATTAATTAGATTGTCAGCTCTAAACAATTTTCTTAATCTGGAAAGCGAAATAGCTAAATGATAATGTTTGGCAGAACCAAGCCACCATATCCTTTGGTATTGTCAATGTATTGTATGCTAGCCAAACAAAAGAAACAAAAGCAGACTTTCATTTAAAAAAGGAAGCAGGTAAATGAATAGCTAATATCTGCATAAAATAGAGCACATAAGGAAGTGCCATTGATAAGAAAATGTTAGTTCTTCCATATAAAGACAGCTGAGATAAATTGCTCTTTTCCAGTTTGTGAGATGAATTTTGCAAAAAAGGTATCAAATTAGATGAATACAGGCCACTGACAGTAGGTGTCAGCCTTATCCCAAAATAGGTAATGCCAGAATCTGAACAGTGAAACTGTCATGCATTTTGGTACAGCCAAGCCCAGCTCAAGTTCAGATATAACCTGAGATACTGATCCAGGAGGATCTGTAATAGTAATATTAGCTTGTAAAGGAAAATGGTTCCGTAACTACAACAAAAAGAATGAGGATAATCCTGATGATAACCATTATTAATATAAAACCAAGAAGTGACCATTAATAACTACATTGGCAGAATGGGTTGTATAGACGATGTCCACCTAAGATTTCAACTTTGCCTCAAACCACAATTACTCTAACACATTAGCTTTTTCAACCTTAACAGATAAAAGAAGCCTGGGTGTGTGAGACGAGTTTGCCCCATACATAATATTAACTATTTTAGTATTGTTATTGTACGCTCTTCTTTGGGGTGTATAACCAGCCTGGTACGAGTGTACCGTCCAGGCAGAAGGCGCTTGATTCGAAGGGCCAATAATTTAGCACACATTTTCAGATCTGTATGTATAAGAGAAATTGGTCTATAATTCCCACACAAAGAAGGGTCTTTCTCTGGTTTACATATATCTGTAATAGAAGCATGACGTATAAGGTAAAGAGTATAACATGTTCTCAGCAAGTAGGATACTAATTGAGGGAGAAATATCTTGTGATTTACACCTTGTGATTTTTGGTTGAAAGTCCATCTGGACCTTGGGTTTTACAGAAAGATGTAGTTTTATTGACTATCTTTAATTAATCTATACTAATTGGCTCATCCAATACAGCCACTACATTAAGAGATTAAGACTGGGTAATAGGAGATTTCACATGTTCAAGAACTGTTCCCTTGTCACATGTAGCCTCTGATAAATAGCTCAAAAGGATTGGGCAATTTTCTCTGTAGTAAAATGAGAATTTCCATTAGACTCTTATTATTTTAGAGATAAAGGAAGCTTGATTCCTGTGCTTGAAGGCCCTTGCTAAAAATGTCACCTTTATTACCAAAGGAGTAGAAGGTACGACAGATCAAAAGAAGCATGGATTGCACTTCCAAATTGCTGCAATTTAATCCTATGTGCAGTAAGCTTGTGAGAAAAATATACATTTTCTGAAATAATGAAGTTCTTTTATAAGCCAGGAACACAATTTAATAAATATACATCAAATTACCCCTTATGAGCCTTCCAGACCCATTGGCCAAAGGTTTCAGCAGTCCTCAGAAAAAAAGATCCTCAGAAAAATAATTATTAATAGCTACTCTTCATTCCTATTGAGTTGTCAAGGGTAGATTTTAGTTAAAAGGCCATTGAGGTGAAGGTGGGGAGAACCAGGTATTACTAAATCACTTAAATTAATTTGTACCAAAGTAACACTTTTTGGGACAATGTTACTTGTAGGTATGCATCCAATATCCAATATAAACCTCAGAGAGAACAAAAGTGCATTTGTATTCTAAATCCAACACGTATCAGGTATAAATGTCAGTAGAAAAAGGCACACTCACATGGTGAAGAGCTATCCAACTAGCTCGGTATTAAAGAGCAGTATTATTCTCGCATTGCATGTGCAATGTTACATAGTTACATAGTAACATAGGCTGAAAAGAGACATGTGTCCATCAAGTTCAGCCTTCCTCACATTTGTTTTTTGCTGTTGATCCAAAAGAAGGCAAAAAAAAAAAACAGCGGAAGCGCTTCCAATTTTGCAACAAACTAGGAATTTTTTTTCCTTTTGACCCCAGAATGGCAGTCAGATCAATCCTTGGATCAAGAAGCTATTACCCTACATTGAAAAATTATATCCTTGTGTGACAGACCGCCTTGCACCTAGACCGGGTATCTCCATCAATCGCTGCTTCCTAGTACTTGCGAGTACCATAAGCACTGCACTGGAGCACCATAACCACCGTAAACCCCACAAACCGCCGCAGCTTGGTTGGGGTCTTGCCGTCCTCCACCCACCCTGGAACCAAGACCAGTATCCAGCTTCCAGTGGGTAAACCTTTCTTAGTCCCAAGAGGAACTAAGCTCTTACAAGAGCTTAGTGATTATACTCAGGGGAGTATAGTGATAATTGCAATCCCCAGAGTGTAGTTCTCCAATCCCCCAAACATGAGCCAAGACTTCATGAAGGTGCAAGATGATCTGATTTTTAATGGTTCAGGTTGACTTTTATACAATTCTCCAGGCCAGAGGAACACCCCTGGACCTGATGGGGCACAGGAACACAAAGGACACAAACCAATCAGAACAAACATACAGTCTGTGACACGCCCATGTACCGCACACAATCCCTCCCCCCTGCTTGGGAGATAATTGAGTAAAGTCCTGTAAGTAACTCAATTATCTCCAGGCAGAGAAAACACATTTTCACAAAGTTCAGAAAGTACCCCAAAACATAACATACCCCCAAAAATTTTACATCCCCGGATAGCCCTAATCTGGGTGAACAACATATCCAAATCAGAGCTGGGGTTCAAAAGTGCCATGGAAGTCTCTTTTTGACCGACTCCAAGCATGGCTTCATGCCCAAAACAGTTCCAGGGAATTAGGGCCAGCGGTCGTTCTCTCTTTGTGGAGTACAAAAGAATGGAGCCTTTTAAAGTGTAGTGGGCAAGGTATATTGCAGGGCCCATAGTCACAGGGTAGGAGGCAAGCAAACAGGCCCCTCCAAAAACTTGTGGCAAAGTCACAGAAAAAGGGGAGTCAAACCTTGAATATTCTGTTCTTACATGTATGCATCTAGTTGCTGTTTAAATATCTGTACGGATTCTGATAAAACCACTTCTTCAGGCAGAAGATTCCACATCCTTATTGGTGCATCAGACACCAACACTCCAACTGATGGCAGTTAAGCAATTTATGTAATAATTGTCTTTGGAACTTTAGTTTGTCTTCACTTTTAATATTGGTGCCTAAGGCCAAATCCATGGCAAGGTTCCAATCGGCATCCACCCCTCAACTCCAAGCTGGTGAGAACCTTCTTAGAAGAAAGGAATAGCGTCTTCAGTATTGGGAGCATATACATTAATATTACTATATTAATACATTTTAATGTTATATCTCTCTTGTTGTCTTTTAAAAACTTTTCGTATTGTTGATTGGCTTGTGATGTCATCTTTTGGCACCATTTTTAATCATGTTTTTACCTATATACATATACCTCATGTAGCCAGGCTGTATATTATTCCATTTGAAAATCCCTTTTGTGGAGAAACGCATTATGGAAAGTATTACTTTGTATTTTATTTAAATAAAAGTTTGTTTGGTCACTATACTTGCATACTGTGCCAATTACCTTTTTGTTTTAAACAGTTTTATTTATTTTTTAAATATACTTAACTCCTGGCTATGTTGTTTCCTGTCTACTCTAAAGAAATCTCAGGTGGTGATCATATAACCAGCGCCTTATCCATAGAGCAGTTAGACTGCTCCACCTTTGTGAGTATTTACTATTTTTACTATTTTACCAATTTTATTGTAATAGAGAGCACTATTATCTGCTTTCTATATTTTTGTCATTTTGGGTCCCACAACACCATCTTCTACGGACACTCACTAACACATCCTGTAAGTGGGGATTATACCAATATATGCTATCAAAACTGGAGCTGGTCATAGCTCCACTAAATGTGAGTTTATTACCTATTGCACTATTGTATTTCTTGTTTTCTTGTCTTGCATATAGGTATGGATTACACTAAGAAATCTTCTACCCATCATATTCGCTGATACAATGATCTATTATATAAGAAAAAAGAGAAGGGGATCCCAGACTCAGCAAGAGTGAGGGATTCCAAACTGGTAGATAAATAGCCAATACTTAATAAACCGAGCTAACCAATATATCTAAAATAACTTGGTAGGATAAACCATCATAAATCCTCCAGGGAACTTATGAAGCACAATGTATCCAAATGAAAAAAATAAGTTTATTGCTGTACATAAAAATGAACAAAACGATACAATTGTTCTAAGATTCCCAGCTGGGGAGTGGTGAGCAATTACCTCTAAAAATATGTGGGAAAAAAAACCCTTGGCTGTTATCATGAACAGTGTATATCTTCTGGATAATCTTAAATGCATCTAGATATTTCTGCCTAAGAGTTTTGCTTGTGTCAGCTTTGTGAATGCGGGGTGCATTTCTGCAGTACTGGAGTGTATGTGACAATGAGTTTAAATGTTTATATCTGAGGGTTTCTGTCTGTGCCCTCATAGTTTGGGTTTCCACATCCTCCTGCTTTGGATGCCTGTGTTTATGTCCCCAGCTTTGTGTCTGCCCTCAGCTCAGTATTTTATGCCTGTATGGTACCAGCTTTGTGTGTCTGTGTTCTCTGTATTTTGTGCCGGCGTCGCTAGCTTTCCATTTCACCCAGCTTTTTGCACGTCCCTATACCTGTGTCTCCCAGATTTCTGCTGCCCCAATGTTGTGTGTCCATGTCTCCCAGCCCTCCTTGTCGTTTATCTATTGTCTCCTCCAGCATTCTGTGTCCCCCAGTTTTATGTGCCTATGTCCCCCACCTTTATGTGTTCCCAAGTGTCTTCTGTGTCCCCAACTTACTCTAACCCTAGCTTTCTGTGTTCCCAAGCCTTCACTATCCTCAGCTTTCTCTGTCTCTCACATTTACTAAATGGTGGAATGTGGTGAATTAAACACAACTGGATCTGAAACTTTATGCCAAAATAACCACAATCTTCACTGTCTCTTTCCTATCCATTTTGAGTATAGTGAACAGCAGCATGTGATATCGATCAGGAATAGACAAGGCTCCGCGCACGCTGGTTTAAGGCGAAGTTAGCTCTGCAATGAGTTAAGTTTCTTGGCTCTGCATATGGCTGTATGTGAGGCCAGGAAACTTAACACATAGCTGCCTAACTGTGGTGGATTTTTCTCATCTTATCTCCCCATGTAATTACCTTCTTCTTCACCAGTTCCAATGCTGAAATAAACGAGCCAGAGGAATCTTGAAAATAATGTCTCAAAGACATTTTCTGGAATGACCCTTACCATTCGCTATAAATCGGATAAGAGAATGAGATGTAGAGTAATCGCCTCTTTATCACAGGGGAGCAGAGCTCAGCCAAACCACGTCCCCTTTTTTAGACCTAAGATTTGTAATTTCCCAGTCAATTCTCCACCTTCCAAATTCAGGGATTGATCAAAATCCATTATCAGTATCCATCAATAACTTTTTTTATTTTGTCTGACATTTTTCTGTCGGTAATGCTGCCAACGTTCAAACCTTTATTTACTGGACTTAACTTTACTCATCAGTATTACGCAAACAATCTTAAAATCAATGCTCCAACATTGTGAGGTTAATGACTAACAAAATAGATTAGTCTTGGAGAGATCTGACGCGCCTGTTTGCCCCTTTTTATAGTGATGATAATAGGTGACGGGCATCGAATACCTGTTGTTTTCTAAATTAGACATTGGATTGCATGTTCGTACTGGATATTTTGAGTATAGTGAATAAATGTATTTTTGTTTTAATAGATTTCACTGTGTCATTTTGCTGTTACGGTGCTTATTTGAGCTTTTCTGATTTATTGATGAAAGAGGAATTCTAAGTTTGTGACGCTGCTTGCAAACATTACCAAGAGAGAATATGTATTTAGTGTTTGTTCTGTAATTTTCTGGGTATTGAATAATTATTATGAAAGTGTTTTCTGCTGTCTATTAAGTCCATTTAGCTTCCGAAGTCAATGTCCGATGATTTTCTAAAGTATTTGTAACTCTACTTTGGAAATATTGTGATTGCTTATTAAATGGACACTCCAGACCCCTAACGTACGTTAGATTGCTGAAAAGCTTTATATGTGAAGAGTGTGTCACATTTTTTTCATTTTAGAAAAAGTGCAGATATCAATAGAAATTTACACTTTTATAAACTAATCTGGTTAAACCCCCCTGGCTTTTCAAACAGACAGCAGGCCACGTTACTTCCTGGTTTGGTTAGCTTATTTGCACTGAACTTAAGTAGGCAGCCCAGAGCACCTGACTTGCCAAGCTTTCTCACTGAGCTGCATTGGGAAGTCTGTGATTGGACAGCCACATAAAGTCTGGGCGGGGTTAGAAGGGGAGGGCTTGCAAAGGCAGCAGATAAGAGAATTGTAGGTTTTGCTAGCTGTTTCTAGATATAACTCCAAAGACACAAAATGCATAATTAAATACATGCATGTTTTCATTTGGGGTATATCTACTAAACAGTGATTTTTATTTATTTTGAATTTTAGCAGTGAAGAGTCCCTTTAAGCATTATTGTTTTAACATAATATTTAGTGTCCTTACTAAACCAATAATGGTAAAACTGATCTAGAAAACTATCAAGACAGTGGGATTCTGATTGTATCAACATTCTAAACATCTTCTCGGGAGCCATTGGAAAATAATTATCTAAGGATATATTGTGATGGAGGCTTTTGTGGCTAACTCCCTCAATGGCTACGATCGTATGTGTAGCTATAGCAATTCATATTGTTCATGTTCCAACATTAGTATTTTATAGGTCAAGCGTGTACTGATTCTATCTTCTCTTCTTTATTTTATAAATTGATCTAAATATCAGACCTGGGGTCATGAAGAGGATAGACATAGGTCTTGGTTTAAAATATGTTGCACTGTAAATGGATGTATCAATCTGTGAGGTTTTGCTGCCACACAGTGGACAGAAAATAGAACACATTCCTGGACTAATTGCCATTTGAGGTTTAGGAACAGATCATCATGTGTTGCTGCATCTTTTAATCTAACGTGGTTGTATTTAAAGAGTGAAAAATGTCAAGAAGTCATCTACATTTTGTCCAGTGGAATTTAAAGAGACACTCCAAGTACTCTAACCACTACAGCTTATTGTAGTGGTTATGGTGGTAGGAGGCTATGGATCAAGTACGTATGGTATTTATCAAAGTAAATTCAAGCAATGTGACAATGCATCTCTGGTGTCCCACCCTCTCCCCAGGCACCCAACGCACACTTCCTTTGTTTGTGAAGTCATAACGAGAAAGTTCACTTAATTTTCCATCTCATCTCTATTAGGATGTGATGATCATTGCAATGAGAGACTGTGAGCTACGGAGGGCATTGGGTGATTTGGGCCTTTGGATGCAGACGATTTGCAATTAACCCTTTCTGCAATTTCCACATGACAATAACCTGGCATCAACGGTTAGGAGTCGACATTTCAGAAATTCACATGATTTGTGAATCTTTACCATAAAGCGCCCATTAGTAAATAAATCCCCTATAATCCCTCTTCATTCTTTAGGATGATCTATAATATTTACAAATCCAGAACCCGAATAGTTGGATCAATGTAATACTGTTGGATAAGCTTTTAAAATATATTCATTATTTGGGGAAAAACTTTTAAAATAATTTTTGCAAAATCTAAAAAATATGTCATATATAAAAAAAAATTCATTATATCCGTATATATCATACTGTTACAGAATTCCACTTATGTTGTCAATGAAATGTGCTCTTGTGTGACATCATTGTTAGGTTGAGGTATATAGCGAAGACCAAAAATATATACAATCAGAGGAAAATATCGGCACTTCAACTGCTGCCCAGATATCTGTGGATCTTTAATTCATAGCTATCAAGCCTTATTAAAGTACAACTGTTATCAAATTTAAAAGTTCTTAATTGGTTGTCGAGCCAGAAAATACAGTGATATTTTGAATGTTCTCTGTTAATCAATATATATATATATGATTAATTTTTTTTAAAAGCATTAAATGTAACAAAAAAAAAAGAACAATTAAAATAGGAGTGAAAATGTGAAGAGAATTATCCTTTTTATACAATCCAACAAAATAATGATTACAGAAGAAAATAAAAGCGTAAAAATAGAAATATACATTAATTATGCAAAAATAAGACCTGACACCACCATAAACCAAAAACAAGGTGGGGAACAAAATAAAAATACATGCTGGGCTCATTTTGCAACCCAGAGAAACTTTCTCAATAGTAAATAACTTTCTGTGTGAGATCCTTGTTGACGTCAGGTAAATATTCCCAAGTTAGCGTGTTTGTTTATGGAGATATGGAAATACACTAGGGCGCTCATCGATGATTCAGGTTCCAAACACAGATCAAAACGGGACCAGAAATGTCTGTGGCATTGCTAGTGGTTAAACAGGTATACCACCATTTTTGTTTTTTTGGCATGACCATAGAGAACACAAGTTTTTTGTGCGGATCCTTTGGTGCTTTCTCATTGCTTATTACATAGCCAAAACCAGTGTATTTTGGTTCTCAAGGCAACCATAGGATTTGATGGATCGCAGTCAAAAACATTTCAATGGAATTACGTTGTCGACACCACAGAAGGACTAGTTACAAAGTTATAACTTAAAGGGATACTATAGTGCCTACAAAGCTGTATTCCTGGCACTATTGCACCCCCCTCCTCCTGGTAAATAAAGGGTTAAAACCTGATTTCAGAGCTGATGTCTCTCGGCACTGGGTTGTCACTCTGCCCCCTCCGACATCCCACAATGAGCGGGCTCTAATGCGCATGCATGGCAAATGCAGCATGTGCATTAGACACCCCCAGGAAAGCATTGAAGCAATGCTTTTCTATGGGGGAAACTCTGACGCTGGAGGTCCTCTTGCAGAGCGGGAGGGCATCCATCATCAGATACCAGGCCAAAGGTCCATTTCAATTCAGGAAGCCCATCCAATCGCTGTCTGGTAGACAGCCACTGAGGGCAGACTTAGAGCTGTAAACATTGCAGCACTCGATGCAAAAGGTACAATGCGCCCAGACCACTTCAATAAACTGAAGTGGTCTGGGTGCCTACAGTGTCCCTTTAAGAGTTGTTAATTGCAAACATTGATGGCAGTTGCTGTGACTGGGAGTTCCACAGAAACCAATGCTGATACCAATATTTTATTTAAGCAATGTACAAGCAAAAATACATAATAAACAAAAATCTGTCTGAGAAGCTGCACACAAGGCTGCAAATGAAACATTAAATTACGTATAGAAGTTGGTCATTTTCACTACGTCCACAAATCTAAAGTCCTCATAAACTCCATCCTTACAAGCCAATTAAAGCGAATCAAAGGAACATGTCCCTCAGGTAGGAAATTATAGCCTCCCTCTGCCTTAACACATAGATTTTATTGTTGTGTGATATTGTCCCCAAAGGGATGAATAAGATGTAATTATAAGGACATTCGAAGCAGATCATCGATCAAATTGAAAGGTGTATGAGTTTGTTCCTTGCTATTTCATTTAAATAATAGGTCCACTAGTCATAACTATAATTAGACTGAACATAACGATCTCAATTCCAGAGTGATAATAACATTTTGAACATTAAAACTTTATTATTATTAGCATTTCCTTACCATAAACATATTCTGCAATACTTATAGAAAGGAGTATTAAGAAGGCCGTGCTCAAATGAGATTTAGGATCTATTCCATTGTAAAGCACTATGGAATTTGCTGGCGCTATATAAATAATAAAATAATAATAATGTAGTTTTGAGGTAGGTTCCTTGCCCAGGGACACTTACTGGTGAGGTGGTTTGACCAGGATTCATCTGGTTTTCCCGGTTCTAAGAAAGTGATATTACCACTGCGGTAACCAACCAATATTTATTTACTAATTTTTTTATGAGTGAGTGACTTGTTTTAATAAATGTTTATATAATATTTTTATCCAAATGGTTTACATTTCTGTTGTAGCACTGTGTTACACATGGTAAATATTTACTTCACATTTATAATAACTTCAAATCTACCTATACAAGAAGGGCCCAAGACCCCTTATGGCCTAACAAGGATTTTTGTATTGAGTCCAGCCAAACGTACCATTTTGATAATTTATATAATAATACATATTTCCTGAAGCTTGTTGTATAAGAATAAATGTAGCATCTTTAGAACTCCTCAAGGCTGTCCTCAGGACCCAACAGGTGAGATGATCTTGATATCCCATGTGATGGTCACAGACTGTTATCAAGCTTTATCCTTTGGTCAGTCATCTCACACGTGAATTATGTTGGAGTGATGGTTAATCAGACTGCAATGCCTCTGTGAGCAGCTTGTCTCAAGGAGCTGTGTCTTGAGTAGGTACTTTTACAACCATCGGTTACAAAAAAAGGTCCATAAATACTGCTTTAACATCCACAAATACTGCTTTAACATCCACAAATAACTGAATCGAGATGTCCTGTTTAATTGTATAGCTTGACCTCTTATAAATATTACTAACACTAATAAGGGCATTACACATCGGTTACATAGAATAATACAGACGGGGCAGATCCACAGCTTGAATTATGGAGGAGCACTGTTCAATTTTGCGTCAGACTTTATCATAGGTAAATGGGCATATACATTTACTCAAACACAGAAACACACAATTACAAACATACATACAGTGAATATTATATTAAAGGGACCGCTTGGTTTTCCTGACACTATAGTACCCTGAGGGTGCCCACACCCTCAGGTTCCCCCTCCCGCGGCGCTGAACGGGGTTAAAACCCCTTCAGCTACTCACCCTTTTCCCCCGCCGACATCAGCATCCTTGTCTGACGTCACCGGCACCAAACGCGCATGCGCGGCACTGCCACACGCTCATTCAAAGTGTCTGTAGGAAAGCATTTTTCAATGCTTTCTTATGGACGCTCTGCGTGATTGAGGCATAATATGCCTCAATCATTGCCGATGCGCCTCTAGTGGCTGTCCAGAAGACAGCCACTAGAGGCTGGCTTAACCTCAGATGTAAACACAGCAGTTTCTCAGAAAATGCTATGTTTACATCAGACAGGGTTAATCCTAGAGGGACCTGGCACCCAGACCACTTAATTGAGCTGAAGTGGTCTGGGTGACTATAGTGTCCCTTTAATTGTATTTTTAAGAATAAAGTATGTTTTGCCCACTTTTAATTTGTGTAGTCATATACTTTTATTTATAATTTTTTTGTATATCTACCTGGCATCCTGACGACTGAACTGCGAAGGCTGGACAAAGAATCCTAGGTGGGGAATAAACCACCAACACTATACATCTTGAGTGGTCCATCTGATAAGAAAAGGACACATTTTTGGGTACTTATTGCCACTTTCTGACATATCTGTTTGTTATATCGTATTACTGTTGGATTGTTGTTCTATTTCCTTTATAACTTATTGTGTGGCTATGAACATCTCTTGGGCACTACCTAGGCCCGGTGCAAGGATTTTTGACTACACAGGCGAAGATGCATTTTGCCGAGACATACATACAGAGACATACAGACTGTATTTCTCTGTATGACTGTCTGTGTATGTATGTCTGTGTATGTACACAGGGTGGCTAAAGGATAAATCCTCATCTGTCGTGCAACTTCAACAATACTTTGAAAGCTGGGGCTCTACCGATTCCCATTGCTTGCAGGATTGTATTTAGCACTGAGCAGTATTTATGTGTTTGAATGTAAGCATGTTTTTGTATGGAGTATGTTTGTGTGAATGTAAGGGTTTGTTTGTATGTAGTGTTTTCTTTTGAATGCAAGCATGCATTTATGTGCAGTGTTGTTTTTTGAATGCAGGTGTATGTTTATATATAATTATGGTGTTTAATACAGAGGTGTGTTTGTATGTAGTGTTGACATGTGAATGCAAGGGCGTGTTTGTATGTAGTGTTGATGTTTGCATGCTGGGATGTATGCACATATACACAAACACTGAGACACACACACAGTGATACACATACAAGAAGATTCACACATATACACATTCAGATAGACAGATACACACACACATACACATACACAGATACACATAAACACTGACAGACCGATATATACCCACACTGACAGACACACAGATACACACAAATATACACCAATAGACATACAGACACACACATACAGATACACACAAAGACATACAGATACACACACATTGACAGATATACACACACAGACAGACATACACACATATACAGCCACACACACACAAACGCTGGTCAAAATATACACTTTTCTAGCCACCCTCCTATTTCCTACCTTGTGGGTTCAGGAGGGTGGCTTACCTGTGATACAGGTAGTTGGGAGTTGGAGGAGCTGACCTTGCCCAGCCCCCCCCCACCCTTCTCTGCTTTCTTCTGCTCCAGTCTTCTTGGGAGGACATCCTCCCATGTTTTCTGTGGAATTGAAATTTAGCAACTCTTCGCTGTGGCCATATAAGAAAAGGACACAGGCCGAAAGTGGTTTTTTAATTGTTTTGTTTTGGGTTTTTTTTTTTTGCAACAGATGAAAAACTATTACAGCATAAAGACAAAGATCTATAGTATATGCCATATTAAAACTACAGCTCCCACGATGCTTTGTCATACTAAAGAAATTCATCATATGAGTTGCAGTTTTACAACATCTGGGGATCTTCCTTTTGGCCACCCTGTGCTCGAGCATATGAAAGCCAGGCAACATTGTGTTAATTCACTAGCTTTTTGCAGACGCCATGACTTTAAACTAATAGTAGAGGTTATTTTGTCACATAACAATGACAATGTCCCACAGGTGAAAAAAAGAGCAAATAGAAAAATGATTCTTTTATTCTGCTTTGATATAGATAAATCACACATGTCCCTGAACTGCAAATAGACCAGACAGGTAAATGTTTAAATGCTGATTTATCCCGTGACCCGCAGGTGAAAGGCTGCTATTGATTTTAGTGAGCAAACTTTCACTTTAAAGTGTACCTGTCATGGTCAAATTAAAAGGCATTCATTTTCATTAATACATTGTGTTAGAAGAATCGCCAGGGGATATATAGATTTTTTTTTTTAATTTTTTTTTTAAATCTAAATATGTAATAGTTCATCCACTCACCTGCCAATCAATTTTTCAAATGCATCCCAGACAAGAGCAGGAGAACCCAATACAGGCGGTTTCCTTGTTCTCTTTCACAGCAACTACTGCACAATAGACATGTGCAAACATTTGTTTCATCCATAAACAAATTGATTAGTCTGAATCGAAATCCTTTTCATTTCCACCTGAATGAATTTATTCACCTTTATTTTTCAGATGAATCTATCCATTCAGGTGTGGGTCTAAAGGATTTTGATTCGGACAAATGAATTCATTTCTGGGTGAACACATTTTTTACATATATCTACTGTACAAGTGCTGTAGTTGCTTTGATTATTCTTCTTGTTAGTGCATCTCATGTTTAGCTAGAGGAATACAGGAGCAGAGTGACCAGTGTCACGGTGTTCACATGCTGATGTAATAGCAACGAAGCCATGGTGTCCCTCCGCTGGCATCCTCTGTGATGTAATAACGAATTCATGCACGCACAATATGACTTTTTGGGCACATACAAATGACAGCCAATAATGACTGAATTCTGACCTAGCTGAACTGTTAGTTATCCCAGATCTATTAAGTTTCTGTTAGCGCTCTCTGTATTATGGTGATTTACTGTATGTCTTTGCTTTTTGTAAATTCAGTTGAACTGCATTTGCAGACAGATAGTGGCTAGTTGTGTTGGAATTGAGCATTTTGTTACAGTGGCATTCTAAACGGCCCCAGGTGACAGGCAGTGGTGAAAATGTCTGCTCTGTCCACTTGATTAAATAGAAGGTAAACTTTGGAGAGGGTGGCAAGGGAGCTGCTGGAATCTCTCTGTGCACTGAGCACAGCTCCCTCGCCGCCGTGTACTCATACCAGTAGCAGAGATGTGATTATTGCCAAATAGCACTTTACATTCCGTACTTTTATACAGCACTTCTTCTGCCAACCGCCCTTAATTGCACCAATATCCATGCACTTTACGTTATTAACTTTCTTACTTTAATCCTTGTTATTTTATAACACAGCACTTATGACCAAACACTTGTTTGCATATCCGTAACACAAGAGGGTTGGGCTCCAGGTTGAAGTTTACCATTACCATAGAATCTTTAGGTACAGGACGCACGATCATGTTCAGGGGGTGGGGTTTGGTTGAATGCATGCACACAAGATATGAGGACATGCACATTGAGCTTCACTGGGGCGGTAACCTCAGAGTGTTGTTATGAATTGGACTTTGATATATATGTATAATGTGTATATTTTGCAGTACAGTGATTGGCTAATTTTTTACTTTTGCTTTGTCCGAATAGATTTTTTCTGAATCGTTTGCATTGATGATCGAACGAATTGTATTATTGTTTAACTCCTTCCCCACCGCGGACGTACTAAGTACGTCCGTCCGTCAAAAACGGTCCTTAAGGACCTAGTACGTCCGCGGCATTCCTAATTACTTACCCTAACGCCGCCTTTCCCACGCCAGCTCTAACAGAGAGGTCACATGGCCGCACTAGGCATCCAGGCATCTGTCTGCAGAGGGACTGCCTGAACTGCCTGTTAAATAAATAAATATTAGTTATTAAAAAAAATGATATCTTTGTTGTCATACTAAGTGTATTTTTATATTAATATATACATATATAAATATAAAATACAATTATAATTAAATTACACACATGTGTGTGTGTATGTATATATATATATATATATATTAACTATATATATTGTGTATATATATTATAAAATTATGAATTAAAAATAAATACAAATTTTTTAAATAATAATAAAAAATAAAAATAAAATATATATTTATGTATTTTTATATTAATATATATATATATATTTATATTTATATTAAAATACACTTTGAATGAAATTATATACAGTATATCTATGTATATATAAATAAATAAAAAATTATAAGAAATATGCATATGTCCATATACATAATTACATAAATAATTTCATAAATATACACGTAGACTTCAAATATATAAATATGTATATATTTAAATTCTACATGCATACTATACGCACCAAAACAACTTTAGCTTAATAAAACAGTTTTGGTGTATAGAACATGCCCCTTCAGTCTCACTTAATTCTCTGCCATTTAGGAGTTAAATCACATTGTTTATGCAGCCCTAGTCACACCTCCCTGCATGTGACTTACACAGCCTTTATAAACACTTCCTGTAAAGAGTCATCTAATACTTCCTTTATTGCAGATTTGGTTTCATTTAGAATTTCTTACCTCCTGCTCTGTTTATAGCTTGCCAGACCCTGTAAGAGCCTCCTGTGTGTGATTAAGTTCAATTTACAGAGCAGGAGATAAAAACTTTTAAAGTAAGTTACATCTCATTGAAAATGAAGCCATTTTGTTTTCATGCAGGCTGTGTCAGTCACAGTCAGGGGAGGTGTGGCTATAAACAGAAACAAAAGTGATTTAACTTCTAACTTCTAGCAAGATCTATACCAGGGTTAGGCAATCTTTTTGTGGTCTTGTGCCAAAATAAAATCTTGAAGTCTCTTGGTGTGCCGGTCCTATTTTTCAAATTGAGGTGTATATGTTGCCGTATTCTGCTTCTTATTTATGGGTGCTGCTCATTTTTATTCAGACCCCGAGACATCATAGAGTAAATATGGTCCATCCCTTTATATATATAGTGACTGGAGCGGAATCATCATTTGGGGGAATAATATAAGCTCATTGAGTGTATGCAATTTGATATTGAGCTATTTGGAGCCTTGCATGGCTCTGCATGTCAGTCTGCATGGATGAGATTATCCATTTGCTACAGCTTTATATCTAATTTAACTTATTTTGTGACTAGTGATACCGATTTGCCCTGACGAAGGTGTATTATTTTAGCACCGAAACGCATGTCAGGTTTTTTTTGCCTTGCACACACTTCTGCACTTCACTACACATTATTCACTTTTTATTTTGACTACCCTCTATTATCCTTTCCGTTTTAGTTATTTGATAAGGGAGAGAGGCCTGGTATGTAGGCTGTCGGTATTTGATCACTCATAGCGGAGGTGTTTTTCCTAAATGTCCTTCCTAATAACTGTGCCCTTGTATTTTCTTCTCATTGATTTGTTTGTACTCAAATCCTATTAACGGCTTTACTAATTATAATCTAAAGGAGAATAATACACTTCAATTTCACCATGGGGATTTGAACCCCTTTTGTAATGTTCCCCTCCTTCTCAATATGCCAGAGGTAGGCAACCTTTTAGAAGTTTTGTGCCAAAACAAGATTTTGAAGTCCCTTGGTTAGGATCCTTTTTTTTTTTTAAATTAAGGTGCGCATGTTGCTGTATTTTGCTTGTTTTAATTGGTGCTGCAGTTGCTTTGTAACATTGTATTTGTGCATATGTGGGCTTTTATCTTGCATAGTATATGTTTGTTGTATTGTGTATGATACCTATGAATGTGGACTGTATATGGGAGCTGCTTGTGTAATTGTGTGTATGGATAATATGTCACATTGTGTGTTTTGTAGTATGTGTATGTGAGAGGCTGGTTGTGGGGTTGTGTGAATGTATGTGGATTGTCAGTGGTGTTGTGGTTTTGGGGACAGTGTGTGTGAGCTGCTGTTTGTATTATGTGTATGAGTGGGAGGCTTCGTCTGCAGCTCTGTGTATATCTAACAGTGTGGGTAGCCTTCCTGGGGTCCAGTAGGGACCGGGCTGTCCACGCACAGGACAAGGGCAGTAGCTGTGCTCTGTTTCAGGGTGGATTCCCGTTCACAAGAGCTGGGGTGAAGTGATCTTCCTCTAAGTGATACAATGTGTAAATGTGCCCCACCACCACCTGCAATCACCAATCAATTTGCACTAGTAGATATCTGAAGTGCCACTGAGACTCCTAAAAGGCCAGACAGGAGAGAAGGGAGCATGTTTAGTGCAAATTAATCAGAAATCAACACTATACATAATGAGGTAGAGGCAGAATATCTACCTACACTGTTTCAATAAAAATACATGATAGGTAAAGCGTGCAGCAATAACTCCCACTGTAGTTCCTTCACTGCAAGAGCCAAAACCAGAAATCATCTGTCCACAACATCTGGAGGGCCAAAGGTTCCCCACCCCTGGTTTAAAGGGATCTCCTTTTTTTTGGTTTGGTGCCTTCATTTTTGATTAGCCAAAACCAGAAAAATTGGAGAAATGCACAGCTGATATTTAAAGTGCTCACCCAGGTGCTACCATATTTATTTGAAGGTTGCTGCAACTTGTATGTTGTCCTTCAAATAAATATGGTAGCACCTGGGTGTGCACTTTAAATATCAGTTGTGCATTTCTCCAATTTTTCTGGTTTTGGCTAATCAAAAATGAAGGCAGCAAACCAAAAAAAAGGGGATCCCTTTAAACCAGGGGTGGGGAACCTTTGGCCCTCCAGATGTTGTGGACTACATCTCCCTTGATGCTTAGCAAGCATTATGGCTGTGAGAGCAGTAGTCCAAAACATCTGGATGGCCGAAGGTTCCCCACCCTTCATGACATCAACAAGAACAACAAAGAAAAGCACAGAAAATAAATGGCTGCGCCACAAAAGTACAGGAATGACATTTGAAGAAGGCCTTTTGTGGAGAAACGAGTTATGGAAAGTTAGTGGACCGGTCTGAAACTGAGATGGATGGATGGGAAGGAGGTGGGAGGCTGAAGAAACTCCCCTGGGGGGGCGTGCCTAATGCTGCAATTTGATCAACTTTATAGTAAGTTTGTAAACGTTTATTACATGCTTTTCAAAATTGTTCTTGCTTTATTAAGGTTTGTATATTTGTTTGAAAGTGTTTGCTTACTGGTTTACAAAATAATTGCCTTTACCTCTTACACTACACTAACCCCCCTTTCCCAGGATATCTCCCTATTACGCTGCGGCACCGACATGCTGTCCATGTCAATAACACTGTGATCAGTGCTGGGCAGTTGGCAATGCATCATTGGCCTGATCACATTAGCAGGGGGCTTGCAGGGAGAATCTGTCAGGGTCTTTTCAGGCCCTGGGGACCTCCTTCTCTCAGGTGGGCATGCTTAGAATCATTCCAGCTGAGCATGAGCTCTTAGCATTGGGGATTTAAAAATATTTAAAGTCATTAAAGTCTCTGTCCATTCTGTGGAGGATGGCATTGAACATCCTTACAGCATTAAAGACAATGAAGAATGAAGAATATGCCTTAAAGGGACAATCCACTGCTCAAATGCAAAACTATTAAAAATCACAGTTTAGTATATATGCCTCCAATGAAAACATGCATGCATTTATTTATGCATTTTTTTTCATTGTGGTTTATCTAAAAAAAAAAAAAAAAAAGCTTATGAAAGTTGCAAATGCCTTGTCCTGCCTTTGCAAGCCCTCCTCTTTTAACCCTGGGCAATTGCTGCCTCCTGAGTTTAGCTCCACTGAGCTAACCAAACCAGGAAGCAGCAGGACCGATAGTCTGACAGCCAGGTGGTGTAACAAAGTTAATTGATAAAAGTGTGAATTTCTATTGAAATCTGCACTTTTTGCAAATTTAAAAAAAAAGTGCTTTACGGGTGTGGAGTGTTCCTTCAACTTTGCACAAAAATCAAGTATCAATGTTGGGAGTTATGTTATTAGGACAAGTGGGACGTCCGGGGGAGTCGCTAGTGACACAACTTGCATCACAGGTGACACCTTTAATGGACGGACTTGCCACGTAAGGGAGCATGCCAGCCTGGCATCAAGCACACCGGCTAACAGCCTTCAGCTTGCCCCCTAAAACACAGAACCATTACTGAAGTGCTCTCTGCATGGTCCTAGTGCCCACTGCACAGAACATCTAATGATGCGCTTGCAACGTGTTACCCGAGGATAGTTCCCTGGTGTCCCTGGACATGGAACACCATCTAATTACATTGGGACTGCAAGTCAGGACCTCAAAATAGGGACTGCCCTGCTGCAAATGGGACTGTTGGTATAACTTGATATATCTGTGCATAGAAATATATAATCAATTATTTAACTCTTTATGAATCTAACGTTCATTTTCCTCATAAACTATGATTAACCTCTTACTGACAAAGAATAAGGCAAATATTATTATAAATATCATGAGGTCCATGGCATGCTATTGGTCATTAAAGATAAACTATAGTGCCAGGAAAGCAAAGTTTCCAGTGTCGATGTCCCTCGGTGCCGGTTCAGGCTCCGCCTCAGCTCTTACACAAACATCAGCCAGCAAGGGGGGATCTAATGCGCATATACGGCAAGTACCGTGCTCACATTGGACTTCCCCCATAGGAAAGCATTGTATAATGCTCTCATATGGGATTTTAGGTGACACTGGAGGTCCTCGCGCATAGGGTGAGAACATTGAGCATCAGTTTGGCGACCAAAAGTCACCTAACCCCCTGGAAGTCCCTCTAGTGGCTGTCTGGTAGGAAGCCACTAGAGGTGGAGTTAACCCTGGCAGATTATTACAATTTATCAAAAACTGCAATAGTTACCACTGTAGAGTTAAGGGACCTGGGACACTGCACCCACACCACTTCAATGAGCTGAAGTGGTCTGGGCGACTATTGTGTCCCTTTAAAGCATTTGCATGATTAAAAGTGCCCCAACCAAGATGGCTACCAGCAGCTCTCTGTTGGCCTGTGAAGCAGGCTCACCCTTTCTCCCTGAGAGCATTGACTCTTCTAGCTGAGCCCTGATTGTTTGTAAAGGGGGAGGATTGGTCCTGCCCCTCCTCCCTCCCTCCCCTCCCAGAGAACTGGGAGAAGCAACAGCTGATCTGTCTGTGAGCTGCTGCTCTGATCCCACACTTCTTAACCCTCTGCTGCAGCTATGGTAGGTGATCTGCTATTAATTCATATTATTTATGTCCTTCTTCTATTTTGTAGCTAAGGGAAAAATAACCAGAGCAAACAAAAGGCTCTTTCTTTCCTGCTTTGTTCCAAGCACAGAAAGAGGCAGCAGTCAAAGTGCATTAAGTTAATGAGTAGCTAGGGGAGCAATGTAGCATGATAAGACAGGAACAATTCAATGCACTTTCCTGGCTATTCTGTTACCAATTTATTGTTACATGTGACTGAGAGACATGGCATTTCACTTCATTGTAAATTGCATTAATAATGATCTTTTTCCAACCAGACAGATGGAGTTAACTCTTGGAGTACCAGAGGGTGGGTCCATATACCTAGTATATGGCAAAACATAGGCTGGCAAGGCATCATGGGAATTGTAGTTCAACATTAGCTGGAGATATTGTCTACCCCTGCCCTATTATTGATTCTCTGCTAAGTGTATTATATCAGGGTAAAATGTGCTTTAGAAACAGGTGGAGCAGCCACCGATGGCCATTCAAACGTGCTTATTGTTTGAGCTGTCAGCCTAATGCTAAATATATAGATTTCTATTAACATGACTTTAACTTCACATGGTATATATGTCCTAGGGAATAGTAATTTTAAGTATAATGTAATTCTGATTCTACAGTTCTTGTTACATACTGTCCATCTTTATATAGAAATATTGTGTGTGTGTGTGTATTTTTTTTTCCATACTTTTTTGGCAATAGATAATTTAAATAACATTTAGTTGGTTATTGAACATTTTAAATGAATCCAATACAACACTAGAAAATCACTATATTAAACAATTTACTGTAAACTGTTATTTAATAATGTTAACCCCTTAAGGACCAAACTTCTGGAATAAAAGGGAATCATGACATGTCACACATGTCATGTGTCCTTAAGGGGTTAAATAGATGGGGGAGTGGGGGGGGGGGTGTAGATAATGGCAAAAACTTAATGCAGTGCAAAATAATAGAAAATCAGTTTAGTTTTTTTGTTTTGCTTTATAATGCCCACCTTTACTTTAAAGAAATGGGTAGAGGGTCTACTTGGATCCAGGAATCAGTTGGTATTTAATGCTTCCATCCTGATATGACATTGATACTAAATGGTGGGTACACATGGTGGAGCAATCCATCATTAAATGTGACCGTCATTGCCTTTCAAACAGGAGCGCTTGGATGTTCACCATATGCTAAGTGTTCTCCATTATGGCACTTTTACTTTGACCCTAACTTTTGGCAGCAATTATTCTAGCTCAATGTTATTGCGTAATCAGTACAGACTGGGAGGGCTGGGGCAACCCCAAATAAATAGTCTTGTTTGAGAGCAAACTTCACTCCTTTTTTACGTTTTAAGTTTTATATAAAGAGTGCAAAAACTAGAATATAATAATAATAATCAATATATAATAATCTGATACAGTTTAATATTCTGTGAAGAACCAGCCCATAATCCTTTCTGTACAATTTTGCCCCCTGTTCCCTTGCCCGCCCTCCCCTGGGTATAGACAAGGGATAGCCAAATACTTGACATCAATCTGTCAAAAATGTCACCTGATCCATTCAGCCAATGAATATCCCTAAAATATGGATGCAATTAATATTGCTAATGAGCAGAGTAACTTTTGCGCTGGCAATGTCTGTGATCTGGGACTGAATCGTGGGTGCCTTGGGGACCACAGATTTAGCTCAAACTTTTAAAGATCTTGTGGATGATGCGTGCAGTATAGCTACTATATAGGCACGTAGTGGTTATGGTGTCTAGACTTTTCTCCTTTAAGCTTTACATTGGTTAAAGTAACGCTCTATTGAGTATAATTTTTAACTGTTTAGTAGATTTACTCCCATATAAAACATGCATGTATTATTTTTTTCTGCATATTTTCTTTGTGCGTATATTGAAAAATAGCTTGCAAAGTCTGCAGACATCCTGTCTGCAGCCTTGCCAATCCCTACCCCTGACACTCTGTGGGTAATATGCCAACCAGAGGCTTCTCATTAATGGGACACTATAGACTACCAAAACAAGTTTAGCTTAATGAAGCAGTTTTGGTATATGGACCGTGCCCTTGCAATCTCACTGCTCCATTCTCTCCATAAGACCAACACAGGCTGCAGTTTGCACGTTGGTAAAATAAAATTTCCAATATACGTCTAGTAAGACCTTCCAAAATTTAGATTCATCATGGAAATGTGTTTTTTTTTTTTTTAATTGCTAAGCTTATGTAACCAGACATCAGTAGAGATTGCTCAATATGAATGTAAAATGAAACATGGCCGAACATCTGGAAAACCTTCCAGAGCTGGTGGTGAAGCCGGAGTCAATGAGAATCACATGCCGGTCGTGTCTATGTCCATGTTCCTTTAGTTGCTCAGATCAAAGGATCTAATTGTTTCATTTAATTGATGTACGTATTTAAAGAAACCATTCCTCCATTGTAATTCAGACCACATGTCTACAGAGCCACTGATGAGACTGTTAATAGATCACAGGAGACATTCTTCAGGAAGCCACAGACATGAGCTGTATTGTCAATGATATAGTCAATGTGACACTGCGATTTAACTCTTAATTGTCGTAGGGTTAGCGATGTATTCATTGTAAACCAACATTGTTTGTTCCAGCAGGGGATCCTGTCTCTTTAAGAGTGGTTATAGATCTACCTTGGTGACCTAGCAGAAGACAATGGCTTATTATGTACCATCGACCTTTTAGCTTTGACCACACATAAGCCAAGTCAATTGGAATTCACAGTGGGCAAACCTCTATAGAACTACAATGTTATAGATTGTCCTTAAAACAATATATCCGTTTAGTATTTACTAAGCTCTTGAAAACATTTAAAAGGTAACAGTGAGGTTGTATACAGGAGTCGTAGTCCTATTATTAAAATTTCTGTTCAGCAGGATATAATGTCCATTTCATAGGAGTCACGGGGGCGAGGGGAGGACCATTCTGTAGTCACATCTGATAAAGTATTAGTCATTCTCTGTATTTCAGTTAAGAGTCTCATGTGGCTATCCGTTTGAGTTCTGGAACCTGCAATAGCATCTCCCTGGTATTCAACAGTCCTGAACTGTGATGCATCGCTTGGCATTCTCCTTACTGTAGTTTCCTTTTTAAAGCCATAATACCGTGGGATATTATGTAGAAATACAAACCAGAATAGGCTTGAGCACTCTGGAAAAATTAGGTTCAGCCGTATTATTATTATTTAATTAATTTATATAGCGCCAGCAATTTCCATAGCACTGTACATTGGGTATTAATTGGTATGGGGAAAAACCAATTGTTTGCTTCGGCTCGTACAACTTCTGTCAATGCAAATGATTCGACAAAAAAAAAACAATAAAGGCGTGAAAATGGCCTAATCGTGTACTGTATAATATTTCTGCATTTTGCAGTACACTAAAAGGCCCATTATCACGCCATATGGTTCATAGATCAGGTGAGAAGTAACATGCAAAGAAGTCAGCCATCAAAAATCTGTTTTTTATTTATATATCCGTTAATTATTTTTTTGACATTCTTTATTTTTGGAGCGCACTGTCAGATACATGTTGAAGCAAATTTGTAAAAGACGAAATGGAACTGCACTCAATCCCCATCTGAGTCTGGGTGCAACCAGACTGGCCCCAGTACCAAGAGACCAATGTATTAATGGAAAAAATAGAGAGGTCCAGGCACTCCAGATATCAGTGGAATAGGCAATTTATTAAACTCACAGCCAACGCAACGTTTCGACCAAACTGGTCTTTATCCAGCTCTCAACTACACACATTAAGTACACTTTATAGGTGTACAAAAACAAAGGTGAATAAAATCAGTTAATCAAAATGAAAATACAATCCATTACACTTACCCTAAACATAAGGGATGTCAGCTGTGTATAGGAGAGTCAACTACAAACTCTAGCAGGAAATAATTGAGCCGGGGTTACGGGGCACCGGTATAGTGCTGAATGCCGTTGGGCAACTCCAGGCCAGGAGATCGTCCGCCTCTCCCACCCGGTGCGCTCTAGGCCAGGAGATCGGCCGCCTCTCCCACCCGGTGCACTCTAGGCCAGGAGATCGGCCGCCTCTCCCACCCGGTGCGCTCTAGGCCGGGTCGTTTATTAGATGAGCTCTTGTCGGGCTTTTGACCCCTGCAGGGATTGTCAGCTTGGGCAAGGAACATGTACGTTGCAGGATGTCAGCCAAATCGAGCTTATTAAGGCTAAAATCTGATTTTATATTTTTTATTTTTTTGTCCGTAGAGGAGACAAGCTCTATCAAAACACTTCTCTCCACCATGCCAGTCAGGCCCTGCCCCCCCATATTATTATTTTTTTTGTGTGTGTGTGTGTGTGTGTGTATATATATATATTGCACGTATAGATTTTCAATTATTTTTTTTTCTCTATTGGTTATTTCTCACTTGATCTGTAAATGCATTTAGAGGCTGTCCCTTAATGGTCATAAAATACAGAACAGCAAGTTTGTTGCGGAACACCCATTTGCAACAAATAAATAAAGTGATGTAAAATAAACTGAAAAATAAATTGATATTGATGAAATAAACTGAATTTACTACCACAATAAATACATTTGTAAGGGTCATATGTTGTTCTTGGGAAGCAAGCCATGTATGTGATTTTTTTTTTTATTTTTTTTTTATTTTTTTTCACAGAATTTTCTTGATTTTACTGTTTTAGTAAAGCATTTTACAAAACCACAAAAGATTAAGCAAATGTAGATATTGTACACGTGTCTATATTGGCCTCTGTGAAGAAATGAGACTTAGGTACATGTATCTTAGCAACTGGATGACAGTGCTTTGACCTAGCATGAGGAACGCAAGATGAAGATCACAATCGTGTTTGTTTGTTGCAGCAAGATGACAGTTTCTATGTTCCGTAAAAACAAATTCAATGAATAAAACACATTCACTTAAAGTCTTATAATATGTGACAAAAGTATGCAGGACTGACAGTGAAATTGAAACCAGCGTCATGGATGTACAGTGTTGATGGTAGAAAAACATGGTATTAGAATGAATTATTGTAACTATCGAATGTGGTAAAGTAATGCACTAGGACGGGCATGGAAGTGTTTACTATAGGTGACTCACACATGTAAGATCCTTTACCACCCCACCCCTCGTCCTCATCTTCTTGCCTGGCTTCAGTGTCCATTTATTTTCAGATGACATGCAGATCCTTCCCCTCCTTTACCCCTGACATCTCCACTCTCAGCTCTTCGTACCTCTCTGACATTGCTTAGTAGATGTCAGTTTTTTGGCAAAATACCCAGGCCAAAGCCACCGCAACAACTTCATCACCTCCTCTTCCACAACCCAGACTTCCCCCGACTCTTCATAACCCACTATCTTATTGTTCCCACATTGGTCTGTGGGCAGTCGAAAACCGCAATGCAGGTCTCTGATGACACACTAACTCTGTAACCTCTATGAAGGGGAAGAAATGTTGTGTACAGAAGTGATCATTCATGCACCATTACTAGATCCATATATTGGCCAATTCTAGAGGGTGTATGTTAAACCAAGTAAATGTTTCAGACATTTTTCCCAGTAATACTGAATACAAGGTGTAAGAGATGACTCACCGTTTTAAATCCATAAATAAAAAGTTGATATTTTGACATTGTTTTTACAGGCTGGAAAAGCACACCGACTCAGTGGTGAGGAGCGGGAGCAGCTTCTGCCTAACCTGAGAGCTGTAGGGTGGAATGAACTGGACGGCAGAGATGCCATTTGCAAAGAATTTCATTTTAAAGACTTCAACCGGGTAAGCGGTTCATTGCATGCGCCAATATTTAAATTGGTTTGACTTCTTGTTGGTGCCCATCCTGCCACATGAAACATGAGTTGAGTGTAAGAAAGGGAAGAGATGTCACAGTTTAACCCCTTAAGGACCAAACTTCTGGAATAAAAGGGAATCCTGACATGTCACACATGTCATGTGTCCTTAAAGGACCACTATAGTGCCAGGAAAACACTCTTTTTCCTGGCACTATAGTGCCCTGAGGGTGCCCCCACCCTCAAGGTCCCCTTCCCGCCCGGCTCTGGGGAGCTCTTTTTTCCAGTGGGGAGCTCTCCGCCTCCTCTCCGCCTCTGATCCTCCCCTTTGGCTGAATGCGCATGCGCGGCAAGAGCTGCGCGCGCATTCAGCCGGTCTCATAGGAAAGCATTCATAATGCTTTCCTATGGACGCTTGCGTGTTCTCACTGCGATTTTCACAGTGAGAATCACGCAAGCGCCTCTAGCGGCTGTCAATGAGACAGCCACTAGAGGATTTAGAGGATGGATTAACCCATTTATAAACATAGCAGTTTCTCTGAAACTGCTATGTTTATAAAAAAAAAAAAAAAGGGTTAATCCTAGAGGGACCTGGCACCCAGACCACTTCATTAAGCTGAAGTGGTCTGGGTGCCTAGAGTGGTCCTTTAAGGGGTTAAACCACTTTTCCAACACATGATTTCATTATACATACCCCATACTTCCAGGCTGTTTTAAATGTACTTAAATAGAGAACAAGACATTTTAAATGTTAGATGTATTGTGAGTTCGCAGACTTTAACATACTTTTTCTAGTAATACAGTGGAACCTCGGAACTCGAACTTAATCCGTTCCTGAAGGCTGTTCGGGTCCCGAAGTGTTCGAGAACCTGATTAACATTTCCCATAAGAATTCATGTAAAATTGAATAATCTGTTCCAGACCCCCAAAATTACAGCATTTTACATTTATATGTATGCATTAAAAATGCAGAGATCACGCTACTAATAAGCACCTTACATTTATTTGAGTGGTTCCAGCCTTTCAACTTGCTAAAAATTTACTGTAGCCCATTATTACAATTATTTATAATAATTGTCTGACTTGAAAATGAGACATGGCTCTTTGTTGTATGTTCAGGTAGCGAAGATCGTTTGCTTATCGAGACATTTGGCTGTTTGTTGTATGTTCGGGTACTGAGCCATTTTTTACTCATGGCTCTTTGTTGTATGTTCGGGTACCAAAGATTGTTCGCGTACAAAGACATTTTTTTGCGCCAAATTTTTGTTCGACATCCGAATTGTTCGAGAACGGGACCGTTCAAGTTCCGAAGTTCCACTGTATAGCCACAGGTGGTAGGTTTTTAATATCTGCCATTGAAGGCAAGTTCTATCTGGTGTTCAGCCTCTCTAGAGTAGATGTTAAAGTTGTCGGCAGCTTCCAGTTACCAGTGGTTAACCATTAAGATGTTTAACATGGAAACACACTTGTCAGGCCTAAGCTGGCGATAGTCTCCTGGTACTTATCTCTCTCTATCAACCCACTTGAACTTCAGGAGGACACATTATGAGTGCTGAAAACAGGACATGTAGGTAGGTGTCTAGTCAGCCTAGTGGGAAATCTGGCCCAGTGCCCACACTATGAGAGTTATGAATAAGGAATAATTCTGAGACCAAGTGGAGCAAGCGGCAAGGACATTCTGTGGTTACTATCCATGGTTACTATGATACATCTAAAACATTTCCAGAGAATAATTATTTATATTTAATCCCTTAATATGGAGACAACATGCAACACTGGTGTTTAAAAATTTGTCCTATGGATTTTTCACACTGTAGTGATGATGTCTCGTGTCTGTTTTTAAATTCCATACTTGGATGGATAGTTGGATTCTATGATGGTTATGTATGATCAATTTACTGAGATCACAGCTTTTCAGGCCCTAGTTTCAAAATAAAATACACTTTTTGTAAATATATGTTTATTGAAGGTTTATCAGCATTTTAGGTGTTTTCACAGTAAGCAGTGTGAGACTCGCAGGTCTCTCAAATCTCTCGATAGTGTATGGATGCGCAGATCCAACTATTGATTTATGCATATGTCGATAAACTTTAGGAACAAGCCGTACGGCTCTGACAGGAGTATAACTCGGGATATGTGCATCTTCAGTAGAATCGATTAATAGAAAGTAAATGCATCGGAGATTCAACGTATTAATTCTGGTTTTAATCAGTGCGTGTTAAATTATAAGCGTAGTGCCATTCCAGTTGTAAATAGGGCAGAGCGTTATGTACCTGGGATGCAGATTTACTGTTACTATTGTTTGTTGCTGTATGTAGGCATTTGTGTTTGCATGAATGGAAACAGCGTTTTCGGACAGTAGTCTACGCTCCGAATGGGGACCGGTCGAACGAGTTACATTCTCAATCACAGGCGTTTGTCTTCTGCCTTGGTACATATAAATGTTGCAGACTATAAATATTCTAATAATGCAAACCAGTTGTGGAAAATTCAGGCAATTAGCACTTGGTATACTAAGGGTGGCCTGTTGTTAGTTGCAGTGTTGCAATTGTGGCACTGTGTAGCTGTTTAATATAAATGCATTTAAAGAGTTAAATTGACTTTACACTATAATCGTAGCTTTCACTTGGAGGTATGCATGGGAGAGGTTGTGTATATTAAAAAGTACATATTTTTTGGTTGCAATTTTCCTTACAGTATAAACAGGTAACAGTGGAACCGTTAAATTAGCGAGGCTCGCAGGCCTCCATAGATGTTAAAAATAGTGATAACATTGAGCACAGTTAGTACTGTTCTATCAGTTGCGATGGACTCATAGGTCCGTTTAAATGTATCATGACCCTTCTGGGCGTCGTGTCGTCAATCCCTGTTGGTGTTGTGTGTTGGGCTTCTGGATGTGTGTCGGTCTATGTATGTGGTGTATTGTCCTTAATATTGTGTGTGTGTGGTCGGTCTTCTTCTGTTCGACATCCACTCTGTTAATGCGGGGTGTGTTATGTGGTATGTGGGGGTTGAGTGTGTTTTTTTTGGTGGCTGTGGTTATTGCATCGTAGTTGCGTGGCAGTGGGATCTTAGGTCTAACATGGTTCGTAGGCCTGCGGGGACGATGAGAGCAGTGAGCATATTGAGCATTTGTCTGGTGATGGACTCGTGGGCCCATTGGAGTTATCTAGGACCATCTTGAGAGTTGGTTCATTGATCTCCTTCGGTGGTGCAAGGTTGGCTTCTGAATGTGTGTGGCGGTCTAGGTAGGCGGTGTAGTGTCCCAGGTAGTGCCTGTGTGTGTTATTAGTTTTTGTCTGTGAATCTCCCTTCTGTTACTACGGGGTTTGTATTATGTGTTAGGTGTGGGTTTCATTCTGTTGTTGTTACGAGTTTCGGTTATGTATGAACTTGGGGTCAGGATGAAATACACTTTTTGACACCCAACAGATGTATTAATTCTGAGTAATGATAGAGTTCTCTAACATTCTACATCTTACCCTAGGCATTTGGATTCATGACAAGGGTGGCGCTACAGGCTGAAAAACTGGACCATCATCCTGAATGGTTTAATGTCTACAACAAGGTAACATTGAGCTTAAATGTATACTCTAACATTCTAAATATTCCAGCCGGCATGAAGCCCGGCCAAGCTATTTAGCTTTTGTTTGCCAAGGTGTAATTCCAGCTCTGACTCCCGTCATTCAGCAAACTTGGTCTGGACTGGCTATATCCATTTATGACGTGTACACTTCTGTAGCATGTCCGTATCATTTACACTGATATAAAGAACAAAAATACATTAATCTATATTTTACTGCATGCAGCGTGTTTTGAGGAGAGTCTGCATCTAATGATGTCAAATATCACAACTCTGCATGACGTGTCAATCCAGACAGGCTCGGAAAACTGAGCTTTACTTGAGCTCGTGGATCACATCCACAAGGCTCAACATTGTTAAATCCTACGCTACAAGCCTAGCAAGTTACTCCTACAAACCTCGTCCTGCAAAGTAACTGCTGGACAACAGCACGTGCAGTTGCTTTGGTACTACCATATTTCTAGTTTTGAACTGCAATGTTATTGACATCAGAAAAATAAAATGAAAATATCTTTTAGCTATAAATTTACAAGCAGTCAGCCTAGCACTACGTACAGGATTAGAGATCCCTATAGCTAACTGGGGAGTTCGTAGGGCACTTGTCAGGCCTGAGTTTTTACTGTAGGTTAGAAGAAATGTTTGGCCCCGACATTAAAATCCCCCACCCTCAGCATGGACCATTGTGAGTGCACAATACATCTGTCAAAAGAGATGTCAACACTGAAAGTCCATCAGATTTTTTTTGTCTCAAAAACTGATACTCCTGAAGGCACAGTGAGCATTGGGTCCATGTCTAGATTACCCCCTTTTAATTTGGGGAAAGTCGTCCCGTCCCCCCGTCCCCCCCCCAAAAAAAAAATTGCAACAAAAACAGAAAATAGGAGAACACTGAGAATGGCCAGAAGCTTAGAGAAATGATAGTTTGCCCTTCGATATGCTAAAACCTGCTTTAGATCTGAGCAGGGACCCACTGAAGGGCAGGCTAATTGAAGTGTTGTTTATTGTCAGTACTTTCCCTGCACCCTTTTTTTTTTCGCTGTCCAAGTTCAAAGGGTAATCCAGACGTGGACTACGGCGCTTATGGCGCCTATAGGGGTATTAGGTATACCTCACTGACGAGGCCTAAAAAGGCCAAAGCGATTGTCTGGGGTTGCTGTATTCCTTGCGCTTGGCTGCATTTTGAATCTGGACCACACTTTTGGGTGGGATCAGTCTGATATGCAAATGGACCTGGTTCTTTGTGTAATGACACAAGGTGAGCTAACACTAGCTTGTGATATGCACAAGGATCCACCGAAGGGCAGGCTATATGAGCTGTTGTCTGTTCTCAGTGCTCTCTAGCCCCCTGGTTGTTTTATTTTTTTAGTTTTATTTTTGTGTTTTATCATTAAATTGTACTTAATGTTTTTGCTTTGCAGGTTCACATCACTTTAAGTACTCACGAGTGTGGAGGACTGTCAGAAAGGGACATCAATTTGGCTAGTTTTATTGAACAAGTTGCAGCCACACTGGCCTAATGAACAGGAAAGTCCCCAAAACATTGTTTTGCAATTGTCTGCGATAGTTTGTATACACTTTTTTTTGTCTGTGCCTTCTATTTTCCATTAGTTAATGTGGTCTTACTCTTTGTGATAGGAAATCCAACTAGTTAATGGAATTGCCAGTCTTGAAACATTCTCTTTAGAGCAAGCATGTTAAACTCGCGGCCCACAAGGACACAAACATATGCTGGTGTTATAGCAGAGTAGAAACCTGCTTTCCCCATATTGCAGGTGCCTACTCTGCTAAAACTTACCCGGCCGGGGAGGAGGGCCAGCGAGGGAACTCAGTGTTCTTGCTCCTCAATGCTCTCTCGTGCGCGCTGTCTGAAGTGAAGCCGGGCGCCGGTATATGACATCATATGCCGGCACCACTAAACCATGCGAGGGAGCAGGAAGGACCCCAGGGAGATGCCCCACATTGGCTCCATAAGGTAAGGAGCAATAGAAAAAGTGTGTGTGTGTGTGTCAGCAAGTATGTTTGAGAGTGTCTCTCAGTGTCAGGATCAGATTTGGCACAGGGTGGTAGAGGGGGGTGCTGTGGTTTAGTAGAGGGGGGCTGGAATTTAGTAGAGTGGGATGCTGGGGTTTTTTCTTATACTGTACTTTTTAAAATAAACCTACTTTTCTATGAAAATTTACAGGTTTTTTTTTTTTGGCGGCCCACATAAACTTAAACCTTTTATGTGACCGGATCCAGACTTTGAGTTTGACATGCTTGCTTTAGAATATATATATATTTTTTTCTTCTTCAAACAAACAATAGAAACTATTCATATATGTAATTTCTCTGAAGGGTTTATCGCCCAGATATTTTTCGTTTACCAGCAAAGGTAAATTTAGTTTTTAGGAGGAAAGTGAAGTATTTTTGGGGAGATAGTACATCAAACTATCCTATGGATTGTGCCTTTTAACATTTTGATGTGGGCGAAAACCCCTCCAGTGCCAGGAAAACAATCTGTTTTCCTGGCACTGCAGGTCCCCTCTTCCTCCCACCCCCCAATCCCCGGTTGCTGAAGGGTGAAAACCCCTTCAGTAACTTACCTGAAGCAGCGACGCCGCTCCTCCTCTGCATTGCATCGGCCCGGGAGAACTAATGCGCGGCAATTCCAATGCTTTCGTATGGGGAAATGAGACACGCTGGAGGTCCTCACATAGCGTGAGGACGTCCAGCGACACTCTAGCACAGGTTTCCTGTGCTAGAAACCAGGAAGTGCCCTCTAGTGGCTGTCTAGTAGACAGCCACTAGAGGTGGAGTTAACCCTGCAAGGTAATTCTTGCAGTTTATAAAAAAAACTGCAATCATTACAGTTGCAGGGTTAAGAGTAGTGGGAGTTGGCACCCAGACCACTCCAATGGGCAGAAGTGGTCTGGGTGCCTGGAGTGTCCCTTTAAGACTGATTAGAACACACCTTTTATTAGTTCACTATTGATCTTTTAGTGAAATATTTTTCTATTTGCGTGATGAAATCCTTAAACAGTATTATCAATTGTATTTTATAAACTGTGTAAACACTGTGTATTTTGTCAAGAAACATGCTGGTTATAAATGTATCTTACCACATAATGCTTGTATTCAGTGTGTTTATTTTCAATGGGAGCCCAAAGGACAGACTTTGATGCTTTCATACCGAGCAACTTTGTTTAAAAAATAAATACAAAATTTAAGTAATACAGTACAACAATAGGAACACCACTACTTCCATATGAAAAGGATGCTCAACTAGACCATAGGCCAGCACCATCCCAACAAAATGTAGATACCAGTAAAAGAAGAGGTCGAGGCACTCAAATTGCTTTAGGGACATTTATTGGAACCAAGGGAACAATGCCGTGTTTCGACCCAGAATTGGGTCTTTGTCAAGCTATACAAGTCTGGATTCAAAACATTTTGGGAACTTGTGAAGTGGGTCTCATTGATTGCTGTTCTATTTAACACTAAGCAATATTTTAAATGGAACTCTATGGTCAGCCAAACCACTAAATATCAATGTCAGCCACTAGAGGCGCTACCTTAAAATAGAGTAAAACTCTGATGGTCTAGTGAGATGACCTGATTTGGCGCAGCGTTTTGCTGAGCATGCCCACTAGCCTCCCATGATTTTCTATGGAAAAATCTTTGGATTAGCTGAGAACATTTATGATCTCACCCCACAAAAGGCAGAACTACACAGGAGCCCAGTGTGGCAAAGGAAAAAAGGTATGTAAATCACCTTGTTAACCCTGCCTGCGCTGGCCTGGTCACCTAAACAAAGTGGACAGTGTTTGGGATCTATGGACTCGGAACAAATTCATTGTTAGACCAAACTGTCTTCTGGAGTGTGCAAAACTGGAGGAAATTATGTAATGGATGGGGATATGAGGGGAAAGAAAATACTTTTTAAGCACTATACCACTTCATCTCATTGAATTGGTTTTAGTGTTTGGAGTACTCTTCCACAGTCCCTCCACTCGGTGATAAACTATTTTCAACACTAGAAGCTTCCACACACTTCCTTCAAGCCATAACAATTCATACCCACAATGTATGAAAGAAGTCGGCTGATACTCCCAGCCAGTCACTGCTGCTCATGCAAATGTCTCAATAGCCCAAGTTAGCACAGAGGGGCTGCTGGGGAATCTCCTTCAGCAAAAACGATTCTTTCAACTTGTCGTATTTTTTTAATTTATTTATTTTAAAAAGCTATACATTTGCTAGCACAATGCACGAATAGTTTTACATCAGGAATTAAATTACTTTGAGTAATATTGTCCATGACCTTAGCCCTTTAAAACATTAGAAAATCGTTTAAACAAACACTATATTGTCAGGAACATAAACATGTATTCCTGACCCTATAGTGTTAAAATCACAAACTATCCCCCTTATTATAGTAAAATCTTACCTTTATTTCAGTCTGCTGGTGCTGGCTCTATCGGTGACTGACATCAGAAATGATAATCTCAGCCAGTCACAATGCTTTTCCTTACAAAATCATTGGATTGGTTTAGATCATGAAGGAGGGTCTGGGGGAGGAGCCAAATGCCCCGCTGGCCAATCAGCATCTCCTTAGAGATGCATTGAATCAATGCATCTCTATAAGGAAAGTTCAGTGTCTCCATGTAGAGTGTGAAGATGCTGAATGTCAGTGCTGCACCCAGGAAGCACCTCTATTAGTATCAGAGGAGTGGCCACTAGAGGTGTCCCTAAGCTGTAATGTAAACACTGCCTCTTCTCTGAAGACAGTGTACACATAAAAAATCCTGCATGGACTGACTATACTGACAACAAATACCTTGAGCTGGAATTGTTCTGTTGACTATAGTGGCCCTTCAAGTGGAGCAAAATAAGACACTAAACAAAAGATTGAAAAGTAATTTAAAATGTTTATTTCATAATTACAGTACATTAAAATAACCACCCATCAGGTGATGCAAGGCACTGAACATGTAGTTAATTTACGTTAATTCCCTGTATTGCTTCAATTTATAACAGTTTTTTATCGAATGGAACAAGTTAACAGTGTACAGTATTTATGGACAAGAAACAAAGGACAATACACACGTTGCAAATAAAGTAGATTTTAAAAGGTGTATACAAATCAAAGTCTGCCGTGACTTGTCTCCTTCCCCCCTTTACTGCTTGTAATTTCCAAATCTATAGTGAAGACCGACAGCACATGGCCGTAACATGGATCAGTATGAAGCAAATCACAATATGTGGAAAGGTGACCAGAATCCCGCAATTAGAAGATCTGGATGCAAGTTTTTGTAACTATTGTAATAAATGCAAGGATTATTTATCCTTATGGGCTTTACTTCCTAAGTCTACTCTCTGTTAAGTGACTGCCCTTGCTGCATATCTTCAAAGAATACAGTGGTAGAGTATGGTCACATTTACTAAATGTTGGGAATACAAAGTAAATTTCAAATAATTTAAAGCGACACGGTCACCATCTGAGGACTTTGCCAAGATCGTAAACTTTCCTGACAGAGACATCGCCGCTGAACGGCAGGTGGCCGCGGGGAACAGGTAAAGGTGAGATTTAGTTACCTGAACCTGCCCCTCGCAGACGCCATCTTTCGCGCGCTGCCCCTCTTCAAGCTGACGTCACTGCTGTACTCTTAAAGCATTGAGGCCTATCGCAGATCCCGTGAGACCCGTGAGACCACAATTTCAGGTGTCCCTGTTCAGGTGTTAAATAGCTTTATAAAATTTTGAACTGTGTTTTTATGTGTGCACTGTTCCTTAGCCTGTATTAATTCCCTGCAGTCGTCACTGGTGACGGCTGTCAGGATTGACTCAGACTCTGCCTAGTGTCTAAGAAAGTCAGGCGTAGGAGAAATACAGAGACAATGTAGTCCCTTTGTCTCTGTATAACTCTTGACTGGGTTGGAATTTCAGTGAATTTCCAACAGAGTCAAAATGAGCTATTTTTTATGAAATACTCATTTTTCAGATGGGGGTGACAAGGCCGCTTTAAGGCCAAAGTTATTGGACTGAAAGCATAGGTGACGTGGGGAAATTTTCAAGTTGGGCATTTTTTGCCTTAAATTTGTTTGATCGATGAGTTGTGAGTTATTTTGCCACCACGGAGAGAAGTAATTAAGGAGAAACAAATAACTTGAAAGCTAGTCTTCTTAGAAACAGAATAATTCTCAAAAATAATAAGACATACAGTTAAGGAAAATGATGCAATTTAATTATCAGAAAATAATAAATACATTTCACTAGAAGGCAATGGTAGATTAAAAGGGCTATAAAATCTTACTAAAGAGTGGACCTAGAACGGACAGATTCAATCAATTCTTTACACTATTGGGCATTACAACGTAAGGGGAAATATATTAACAAATCACAGAAGTAGACTTGTCACAAATCCCTTCCAGCTGCGTGGAACGAATCAAATGCCTGCCAACCTATGGACGAATGAATGGATTTGTTTATATGTGCCTAACAAATAGATGCGTTTGTCCATAGATTCACAGGCATTTGTTATACAAATAGACAAGTCTATTCCAAAGCAATCTCCTTGATGGATATCCATAGGCATCTTATGAATAATTTACACTTCAGTATACTTCTCAACACTGGGTATATACAAATGCGTTCACTGTGTTTAACGAGGACAGTTCCCTGGTGTCCAGCATCCGGGGAACGAAATCCCCAAAATCTGGACTTCTGCAGAACAGCAATTCTAATTTTCCGACCCTCACCACAATGTACTAACGGGTGGCCATGGAAACCGTGCAGGTAGGGTTATTCAATCAAATCTGAATCTTACGCAGTTAAATCAGAAATGTAAAAAGCCAGGCAGTGGCTAAAGCAGAGTTATAGAAAAAATAAAATTCCCGATATTAGCCTCAATTTTGCTACTCAGATTGAATTTTCTTAAATTTAAAGTTTAATGAACAACAACAAAAAATGCAATCCAATTTTTAGGCCATAATTTCCAAATTTGAAAAATCCAAGTCATGTTTTCTGGTTGGCTAGCTTAGTCAAAGAGAAATTCACTCTGAATTCTATACAATAAGCCGGAGAGTTTATAGGATTCAATTCTAGCCAATAGAGGTTTCACATACACATGGGACACTTACATTAAAATGTACTATACAGATGAAAACCCTTGCAGCATACATTTTCCATACACATTCTCCAATTACAAGGGAGACTAAGTGTAAACAGAGACCTCGGCTCCTCTATAAGTCAATAAATAAGTATGCGTGATTTGCATCAATTGGCAATACACTTATTTACCGTTGGGTTTGTCAGATCGACATTATTATTTTAATTTTTTTGTGGCAAGCATACAAAATCGTCACACTGTGCATCCTGGCTATATATGCATATTGGAGAAGTGGCATTGCTTAATCATAGCGGTTCCTTTGGACACTTTCAGAAGTTCCACTCCTGTAGCATTTGAATGCCACTTGCCACATCCTGCCGGCTCTTGTTGTATGCACAGCTCCATAGCAAGTAACATTTTGTATGTCTCCACGCCACAAAAAAAGGTACTGTCTATCTCTGTTTAATAGCTACATTTAAAACCTTTGCTCTTTAAGATTGATTAGTGCAGCCATATCATTAGACACAAGGTGCTATGCAATAATTAGCAATTAATTTAACACTGATAAAAAAAAAAATACTTCCATTAACATTTTATCTCAAGTGAAAGACAAACACGTTTAACCAGTCTGATTATGACTTGGCCTCCCATTTTTCTCACACATGGGGGACACTTTTTTTAAAAATTAAATATATAAACCACGCAGTGCTATATGGCAATGATTGAACCATATAATCTGTGGGATTAGAAGATTAGCCTTGTTTGTCATACAGAATGGGAGCAAAGTCCTTACTAAAACCCATCTATAGGCAGAATGGATGGTGTTAAATGTGGGTTTAATACCAGTAAGTTTCTAAAACAATTTATAAACTAACCATTATTTGAACCAGTTACTCACTGAAACATCAATTCAACACTAACCACAGAGTATAACATTATCAAGGTGTTTTTACATCTTAAAAAGTTGGACATGGTCTGGGTAGGACACTAAATTAGATGTCAAGGTCAACAATAAGAAATAAATCAATCCAATTTTTTTACTAATAATATACTGGGTTACGAGCATATGTTTTTGCTCAGGAAGGCAAAAAGTTTAAAGAATAAAAATAGTATTACAATTATTTAAGCAAAGCTTATTGGTTGCCTTGGCGTATTTTAATTGTTATGACTACAATGGACAAATACACATTGCAAAGCATACATTTTCTATAGACTATGGCTTTGTGTTCTCACTCCTCGATTATCCCTTGGAGACATGGCCAAGTACTAAGGTTTCAAGGAGATGCAGATTACGGGCAGACAGAGGGGGAAAAATAGTCTTGTTTTTTTTGCTAAAGACGTGCTTAAGCTTATTGAAGTGATGTCCAACAAGACGTTAAATCTGTAATAGAGCCCATTCAAGTCCTGGCACCTAGAACAACATTTAATGGATTCACTAGCACAGGCACTGCTGGCAAATCTTGATATTTTAAATCCCAGGTCATGGATTCCCCTCTCCAACCATGCTTCATAGATCACATAACTGAGTGCCGAGGGCAGTGGTTCTCAAAGCACACACAGTCCAGGCTTTGCGGACAAAACTAGGACCACTTGGTGGTCATGTTTATAAAGACACAGATTTCTCAATTCAAACTACCATCTGTTGGCAATTAAACTTATTTAAACTTCTTTCAGACCTGCGGTAAAACCATGATTGGATAGGTCACAACGGTTACACAACATTTGAGAGGTATATAGTGCTATGACTTTGTTCCAACAGTAAAAAAAAACAAAAAAGTTAACTAAAATAAGTTTGGCAGAAAAAAAAACAAAAAAAAACCTTGACCGCCACAAAATATGAATGCCCATTAAGTCAATTTACAAAACCATCTTCAAACACAGAACAAAAAAAATAAAATGTCTTCATAGTACAAACAGAAACAAGAAGACAAACTGAGTGAAGTTTTAGATATTTAAACAAAAATGACAGAAAAGACAATTTTTTTTAAAAAAAAGGGCAAATTGAAAATATTTTTTTTGTTGGCAGACGTTGCTCAGGAGGGTTACGGAGCTAAATAAATAACCGTATTCTGTTTGTCAAACACAAGCATTAGATATCACCCATGAGGAACACACTTGGGCAAAGTCTGATGGAACTGGCCCAGGAGGCCCACATCGTGGGTTTTAACCTCAGGAGAGGCGCCAACAGACAGATTAAATGAGGAATGTATAATATTTGTAAAGTGTTACCACAGTATGAATGTTAAAAATAGGTTAAACCCTCTTACCCTGTTTAAGAAGAAAGTTCACAGAACAATAGAATTAATGACAAGTACCTTACGAATTGTGATAACAGGAACTTCTGCTTACAGGCATGAAAAAATGTACGAACAAAACTAAAACAAAAGTCCTAAATGTTTATATCAGCAGCCTGCGGTTTTCAAGTCCCTGCAATTTTCTTGTGTGTGGCTGCTATTCTCCACCGTACCGAGCAGAAGATGAAAGCAAGGCCTAGTGGTGTCCGGATGCACCGTTTGCTTGTTTGTTAGACGAGCTGCTGTCTGTGGTGTACAAACAGTCGAGGAAGGCTTGGGAAATTTCGGTCACCATGGTCCGGTCAGGAATGGATTGTGCCATCCCGTAAATGGCACCCTGTTTGAAAGAAAAAAGAAAAAAAAGAATGGTTTTAATTGTTTCACGTCCATGTGAATTGAAGTGCCACATGGTTTATGTCGCAATTCAACTGCAAACATCTGTGCTGACAGACATTAACATACAGTGAGGGATGTGTGAGGTATGGGATGAATTATCTCCAAAATGGGGTTTACCATTTTCAGGCACAAGGTGGAAGAGGGCTGGGTCACCTACATAATTAATAATACAAGAAAACTGGCCAAAAGAAATAAATACATAAAATGAAAAATGTATCTTTCTATGAATCAATAGAACATTGCATTTCCCTTCATGTTGGATTGTTCGGTTTCCTCATCCCATGGATTCAGCAGTCCTGACTCTCTGAAACGAGTGAACACTTGTCATCACAAGGTTGTCTGTCGGTAATGGAAATTAGGAAATGTACGGACAGACGCTTGGGATTCACAAGTACCGTCAAAGTGAATGCTCACATGCTATGCCCCTTTTAATTACTATTAGGAAATGCTTTGGGTCTGTGCAGCAAATTGCTTGCCTGTGCTTTCAAAGAAAGGGTTAAAGGGGACACTATAGTCACCAAAACCACTATGGCTTAATGTAATGGTACCGGTGTCTATAACGCACCCCTGCAGACTCAGCAACGCTGCCTTTTCAGAGAAAACATGTAAACTGCTAGCAGGTCAGTATAGTCAGGACTGCATGTTTGTATTTCCGACACTATAGTGTTCCTTTACATTTTATGCAATTCTATTCTATATGCTGAAGCAGAGAGAACATTAAAAACGTCTTACCACACCGGTGGTTTTTGCCCCAGGATTCTGCATTATAACCGCGACAGACTCTTGGACATCTTTCACAAACTGTTGTGCGACGCCTGGCTTTGTATGCAACACGGTAAGACATATATGAAAACTGTCATAAAAAGGAGAGAAATCAGTTAGCAAAACACGTGCCATTTTACACTGGATATCACCTACCACTTGCCTGCCAAGTCCTCAGTTTTACCTTCACCGAATCAGAGGAAACCACACCCATATTGTGAACCGTTTTATTACAGGCAGGTTAAAATAAATCATCCAGATCACTTTATGCCTTACTGACTAAAGTGTTGCAGTCCATGTACAAATTCATATATACATTGTGCATGTGCTGTAGTTGCTGTGATAACTGTCAAGGTGTTCACGCTTTGCCAGAGAAACAAAGGGATAGAAATGATGCTGTTTAGATGCCGATGTACTGACAATGAAGCTGGTGTGGTGGCATCATGTGAAGGTGTCCTTTGGCCAGGTGGTAGATGAGCCATAGCCAGTAGTGACTGAATCTAAAATGGCTGTAACATGCAGAGACCTGGCCTGATAGAGGCACCATCAGCACTGGAGAAGCGGCAGGTCTTGAATTAACATCTAATAATGTAATTAACTATATTGTTGATCACTGTGACACATTAAATATTCAGTGCATAAAAAGAGGTTATCTCTGAAAGGAAAGCTGTCAAGTATTTACCATGCCATATTTAAGCGGTTTATACAGAGCTGTAACTATATATACTGCTTATAAATTGTAAGTTATTTTTGCAAGGCTCTCTTCACTTTCATTTTCTGTCATTAACGTACGGTTTATTTCCACATTAGTACATTGTTATGTTCTATTGAATATAAAAATACTCTTTTTCCATGTACAGATGGCGCTGTTGCTCTCAGCTAGGAAACAGGATTTGTTTTACATAAAGGAAATACTATGAGATACAAAATCGTGAATAGTGTATTATGTGAAAATAATGTCTGAGAGTTTTCTTCTAGAATCTCAAGACGGCAATGCTTATTCATCTTTTAGATAATATAGACTTTTTCCCCACTGCAGATTGAATGCCACATAGGGTCTGTTCTCTGCCATTCTACCTGCACTGGATTGCAAATCCCACCACGTTTAGACACCTTGCTGGGGCTCACTACAGGGCTGAAGCTATGCAGATATCCAATAGTTTCAGAAAGTTCGTGGCTGCTGTCATCATATTAAAGTGGCTCTGTCACCTCATTCTTCCCTTTCTCCTATATAGTTTCCTCTTCTCCTACTATTTCAGAATCCATTCGTCTTTTCGTTATTTCTGATCTAGTTCTCTTTTAAACCGAAGACACACTAGGAACTACTTTGTATTATGTATTTTACCTACACTTGACAAAACTTCAGGGATGGAGGTAAAGGAAAGCTTCACCCTTTGTTAGCTTGAAGATACATTACACCAGGCCTGCACAACCTACGGCCCACAGATGTTTAGAACTACAACTCCCATGATTCCCTGGCTGTTTTATTGAAAAAATTATGGGCAGTGTAGTTCAAAAACATCTGGGGTGGGGGAGGAGGTGCAGGTTGTGCAGGCCTGCATTAGTCAATATGTTTTTTTTAAAACTAGATCAGTAATGAATAAAATAAGAATGGATTGGGAAATAGGAAGAGAAGAGTAAATAAGAGAAAGGGAAGTTTGAGATGACAGACACTTTAAAGCAGCACTGTCATGCCGAACTTACCTTTTCCCAATCGTTTCCTCTTCTCTCCCTCTCTCAGGATCTGTTCTTCATTTCTTCCTGTCTGCTCTAGTTTTCTTTAAAAATTAAGACAAAGTAGGGACTATTTCTCTTCTGGAGGTTTCCTACGCCATGACCATCTCTGACCAGTGGAGGAGCAAAGTGTGCTTCGTTTCCGGTGGTCAGAGACATTTTCCCACAATCCTTAGCTTTCCTCCCTGTTCCCACGATGATTCCTGTCAGTATTGCCGAACGTCCTGTCACTTAGACAGAACGCCAGCAAAACTGCAGAATTGCATCCTAATAGAATGAGAACAGTTTGTTCATTCGTGTCAGGACGCAATTCGGGACTTTGTTCGTATCGGAATTTCATTAGAATGAATGAAAATCCGATCCTATTCATTGCCGTGGCTGCATCTTGCAGCCACTTAGTAGATAGCTCTCTAATACCGTGGGAATTAGGGAGTTATCTACCAAAAAGCTGAAAGACCTAAATTGGTCTTTCAGCCAAATTTACTAATACTAAGTAAAGATTACTTAGTATTAGTAAATGCTGCCCAGACACTATTGTCCACCCCCCGGCCCCCACCCCTGCACGGCGGGTGGGAGACCTATTGTCGTCCTCCCCCCCCCCAAATGAGAATGTGGGGGGGCGACCTACTGTCCCCCCCCACCCCCCGGCCCTCACCCCTGCGCGGTGGGTGTGGGCCCTACTGTCCTCCCCCCCCGGCACCCACCCCTGAGCGGTGGGTGGGAGCCCTAAACAAGAATGGGGGGGTGGGATACACCTACTGTCCTCTCCCCCGACCCACACCTCTGTGCGGCGGTGGGGGTCCTAAATAACAATACGGGGGGGTGCGGGACCTACTGTCCTCCCCCCGGCCCCCACCCCTGCACGGCGGGTGGGGGGCCCTAAACAAGATGGGGGGGGACCCTACTGTACTCATCCCCGTCAGGTGGGGGCCCTAAATAACAATACTGAGGGGGGAGGAGGGTGGGGAAGGGGGAGGACAGTAGGTCGTCATCCCATTCTTATTTGGGGCCCCCACCCGCCGCCCAGGGGTGGGGGCAAGGACAGTAGGCCACCCCCCACATTCTTATTTAGGGCCCTCACCCGCCGCCGAAATTCCCATTCACATGTCCAAGTGTTTAACTGGGCATGTGCAGGAATCTCACAGCGCTATCTAGTGTGGGCAGATGACGTGTCCCACAGGGACTTCCTCTACCCACACAAAGATGGCGGCGCCCTGAATATATATCGGAGCAGAATATAAAGTTTAAAAACAGGTAATAGGGGCATTTGGGGGTGACTAAGGGGTCAGTCAGATGTAGTGGAGTGGGAAGGGGGTTAAAAAAACAAACAAAAACAAAAAAACGGGATTCGGCCATGACAGTGCCACTTTAATTGGGAGCCACTGAAGAAAGTAAGACACTAGAGGGGAGTGGTATTTAAAGATAAGTTTGCAATCTAGTCCCTCTTTGCTAAGTTGGGAACAGCAAACAATGTGGGCCTGTCCTACTGGCCAATAAAAAGCTAAGAAGAAGAGGGTAATCTTCAAGACTTTCATACAGAGGCAATATGGCTAGCACAAAAAGACTGATTTAGGTCTTATTTAGGAAACATACTTTCAGTTTTGAAAATGCCATTTAAAACATCTCTTTCCAATAGATACTGACCTAGGTGGAAACTGAAGAGTGTTAAGATTCCAGCCCTTCTCTGTTAAAGCATTAGACAGATGATAAATGTCAAACGACTTTGACCCGAGTGCAATTACAGAGACTTGAGGATTCCCAAATATGAAAATATCTTTGATCTTGCGCAACCTAAGGAAAAGCAAAAAGAGAAACAAATTAGAACGAACCTCAAAAACAAATAAAAATAATGTCAGACTGATCAAAAAAGATAAAGAAATATATTGTTTAAAAATATTTATAGATTTTTTAAACACCTGGAACACTTTAGCTTTAAGTTTCATTAGAAATGAACATAGTTACATCCCCTGGCTGTCAATCAGAAAATCAGGCATAATTAAATGTATGGTTGTTTACATTGAGAGTATATCCACTAAATGGTTTGGTTTTGAATTTGGGCAGAGGAGTGTCCCTTTACATATAGTTGGGTTCCCATAATTGCAGTTAGCAGGACAAAAAGAAATAAATGAATAACCAGATGTTGTATATGACCATGCTGTAAAAAATAAAATCATTCATAGCTTCACAAATTTTCCCACTAAAAACTAAAAAAAATGTTGTGAAATGTTTTTTGTGGTCAGGGATAACAGACAAAGGGGAGGACAGGGGTGGCATGGCCATTGGCTGTTTGGTACCAGCATGCTGGCATCAGACGCCAATTTTGCACAGTCCGGAACGCATTGTTCGCATCTGGCTAATAACGTTGCTGGAAGAGTTACACAACTGGCAGCTAAGGAGTTAACTTCTGTTAATGCAGCGTTTCAAAGCGCACTGCTGCACATGCAGACTCAAGGCACCATGACCACTTCAAACCAATGAAGTGATCAAGGTGCTTGGTGTAACCCTTGAAAATACACAACAAAACAAAACACCAAAATAAAACAAATTTAAAAAAATAAACACATATGGTGACAATAACACAAGCAAAACATCATACTATGCAAAATGAAATACAATTTAACAAACACATACTCTAGCTGGATGAAACGTGCGGTCTCAATAATATTCTTGGTGGCTTCTATATAGCCATCTTCTCCAATGTGCATCATGCAAGCCCAACAAGCTGCTATAATCCCACCAGGACGGGAACCCGCTATAACAGGAGATGCATAGATACCGCCTGGCCAGTCGGGGGCGACAAAGAACTGGAAGTGTCTGTACGCTTTGTTGCTATATAAGATCACGGAAGATCCTTTGGGTGCATAACCATACTGCAGGCAAAGAATATTCATGTCACGGTCAAGTTCAAACAAATTGTTATTCGATATATATTACAGCATGTCCATGAATCTAACATATTTACACCAAAGGCTAGCAGATTTATAAAATCATTTAATAAGTTCATAAACAGAAAATAATTCCATCACGGGATGAAATCTACCATTTTTTTTTTGGAGGGGGAAATTTTATTGCATATAAAGCTCTGGTTTATACTAGAGAAAGAATGGAAAACGAGCCTAACAAATTGAGAGGATACACTGATTGTGGGGGGGGGTAACCCCAGCTGAGAAACTAATAAAACAATGAAGAGCAGCGTACCTCAAAGGGAACTAGAAAACAAAAACGTTTGCTATGTACAGTATATTTAATGCTTCTAATGGGATGCCAGTAGTACCCTCACTAGGCTTTACAATATTGAAATCCAAAAAACAAATACATTTTATTAACGAGAAAAAGACAATACTGTAGTGCTCGGGGTGCTCAGAGTACAAACGTGCTAGAACTGCAAGTATATGTAAAGGGGACAGAATAGAGGATGATGAATTATAGTAGGTCGTCGGTATATTTAACCCATAACTGATGCCAAAAGATCACTGTCCGACAATACTTGCTGTGGGATAGTGTGTGCGTACGGGAGAATCTAAAGGCAGCTTACACGTCTGTATCCTGTGTAATCCTACATCGGGTGTAGTGGCTGTGAGTACTTAATTAAGCCTAATATCAGAGTGGTATTCGATATCTAATATGATGTAAAATCGATTGCCCAAATAGCAGAGAAATATTGCTGGTAATCGAATACAACAGTTAAGTTCCCAAGCAGAAATTTAGGGGTTAACTCCAATCACTCAGCTGTAAAGCCCAAGGTCTTTAATATGCCAGTAAGCTGCAAACAATATATGTATAGGGGATAGGAGAGGGGAGTAGAATAGAAAAGTAAATAAGTCACAATAAACAAAATAGTTAACGAAAGGCTAAATCTCCCCCCTTCGAGGGCCCCATCTACAAAACCGTACAGTGAAAAAAATTTCTAATAAAGCGTAATAGCTTAAGTGAAAAGGGGTTTTAAAAAGCGCGGTCGATGTGATTAATGCTGCATATCAGTTTGCTGTCCAACATGGTAGACAGACAGCATAACCAAATCCTCTAAACATTAAATATACTGTACATGGTATACTTTTTGTTTTCTAGGTCCCTTTGAGGTGCACTGTTCTTCTTACTGTTCTATTACTGATTTATACTACCGTATCCAAACATTACAGGAATAAGGAGCCAATAGAGCCATGAGACCTGTAACTGTCTGTGAACTCCAAGTGCCGTGGGCGTTTGCTGGCTGTATATTCCATATCTGAACACCGAGAATCTAGTAAGCTTTTAATATAAATACGTCAAATCGATTTACCTTGTGTGTATCTGCAGATATACTGGTCACACCTTTTACTCTGAAGTCAAATGGCTTTAATGGGAACCCAGCTTTCTCCATGAATACAATGAGGAAACCACCCAGACAGGCATCAACGTGGAATGGGACGTTATATCTCAACGCAAGCTGCACAGAAACAAAAAGGGAGGTTACTATACACTCTACATATAGCTGCAAATCAATATATTCATTAAAGGAACACTATGGGGTCAGCAACACTGTTGCTGTTTATTTGATACAATTGATCCTGTTTAAAAGATACATTTATGTCCAATAAATCTTTTATATTTTTTTTATATGTGGGAATTTAAGTCCGGCTGATCTTTGCTTCTATTCAGTGTACCATTTGTTTTATATCATTGACATCTTCAATGGAGGAGCACACATTCACATGTATTTTGCTGCCCACTTTAGCATTGATTTTTTGTTACCCTTTTTAGTTTTTTCTGTCTCTGCACTTGATCTGCCTGTGAAAAGTGATTCTCTCAGTCAATCACAATGTTTTTCCACAGGAAAACATCGGATTGGCTGATACTGTCAAGGAAGCAGATCAGGGACGGAGCCAGCACAAGCCAAAACACAGCCCTGGCCAATCAGCATCTCCTCATAGAGATGAATTGAATCAATGAATCTCTATGAGGAAAGTTCAGTGTCTGCATGCAGAGGGCGGAGACACTGAAAAGTAGTAATGCACACTGTGCAACACCGCCCCAGGAAGAATCTCTAGCAGCCATCTAAGGAGTGGCCAGTGAAGTTATCACTAGGCTGTAATGTAAAGACTGCATTTTCTCTGAAAAGACAGTGTTTACAGCAAAAAGCCAGAAGGTAATGATTCTACTCACCAGAACAAATTCAATAAGCTGTAGTTGGTCTGGCGACTACAGTGTCCCTTTAAATTAATATTAATATGTAGTTGGATTACAAGGTAGTTAACAAAATCCTTTTTATTACAGACGGGCAGTTGAAGATAAAAGGTGCATTTATAGTCGTTATAGTCATAATTTGCACGCCTGTGTCACATGTCAATGTCAATGTAACACAGAGTGTGTAAAACAAAAAAAAACAATACAGATATTCCCTTCCCAACATATATTTAGGTTTCTGGCCCAGTACACAGGACAGTCAGAGCGTGTTACATATTATCCCTTTCACTGTTTAAGGTTCTGGGAACATTAGCTATTTGTATGACGGAGAATATATTTTATCCTTTTCCAATCCTGGAGGTGGGGTACCATACGGTGCATCCCTTTATTTCACGACTTGCATGGCATGGTTTTTGTTCTCAATCCCAGGGATACCCCTAGTGTTTGCTCCCACTTCAGTTTGCAAAATTTGAATCTATGTGATCTTTTTTCCTGAATGAGCAAACTTGTTGCTTTGATTCAACACCTACACTTGTCCCTTGTATGTGTTTAATACCAATGGCAGGTTGATTCTGCTCTCAGACCCCGTAGGAAATTTGTGCTGTAACTGAATATGTCTGGTTTTTTTCCAAAATATGGGTTGTCTTTGTACCGCATTAAAGGGACACTCCACTGCCCAAATACAAAATAAATAAAAATCTGTTTAGTACACGTACCCCAAATGAAAACTTGCATGTATTTAATTATGTATTTTTTCATTGAGTATATATCTAAAATAAGCTTTCAAAACCTGCAGTTCTAACCCCGCCCAGACTTTCAGTGGCTGTCCAATCACAGCCTTCCCAATTCAGCTCCATGAGAAGTCTTTGGAAGTCAGGTGCTCTGGGCAATTGCTGCCTCTTGAGGTCAACTGCATTAAGCTAACCAAACCAGGAAGTAACAGGACCTGTTGCCTGCTTGAAAGCCAAGGGGGGTGTAACCAGGCTAATCTATATTATAAAAGTGTACATTTCTATTGAAATCTGCACTTTTTGCAAAAGTAAACAAATTAAAAAATAAGTAAAGAGGACACACACTTTTATCAAGTGGTCTGGAGTGACCCTTTAATTATTTGTTTTACATTTTTCTGTCACTGAACAGATACTCATCTTGCCTACTCACAGGCTAGTGGTGTTGTGGAGAGAGGCACTGAGACTAGTGGTGTTGTGGAGAGAGGCACTGAGGCTAGTGGTGTTGTGGAGAGAGGCACTGAGGCTAGTGGTGTTGTGGAGAGAGGCACTGAGGCTAGTGGTGTTGTGGAGAGAGGCACTGAGGCTAGTGGTGTTGTGGAGAGAGGCACTGAGGCAGTGGACTAGTGGTGTTGGAGAGAGGCACTGAGGCTAGTGGTGTTGTGGAGAGAGGCACTGAGGCTAGTGGTGTTGTGGAGAGAGGCACTGAGACTAGTGGTGTTGTGGAGAGAGGCACTGAGGCTAGTGGTGTTGTGGAGAGAGGCAGTGAGGCTTGGGTGTTGTGGATAGAGCAGTGAGGTATGGGTGTGGTGGTCTTGGAGGTGTCTTCCCGGTGGGTGAGAAAGTGGGCTTGTATTGTTAAGCAAGCAAAGCAGGAAGGGGAATTGGATGTACTTGTCCATCTAGGGACAAATGACTTGGCTTGCAATGAGGTTTCAGAGGTTAAGGAAGTTTTTAGTGTTTTTGCCAATGATATACGGCAGGTTGCTTCCACACTGTCATTCTCTGAAGTTCTGCCTGTGCATAACACTCAGAACGACAGGCGGATGCGTATTAGGGACTTTAATTTGTGGCTTGGTGAATGGTGTCGGGAGCAAGGATTTGGCTTTATTTCTCATGGTAGCTCTGTTTGGAATGGAGATAAGCTGTACAAAAAAGATGGTTTGCATCTTTCTCAAAAGGGAACAAATGTTCTCAGTGAGCAGTTCAGAGGTTTTGCTAGGATGTATTTAAACTAGGAGGGGGGGGCAAAAGGGTGATAAAACATCAATCCAATTGTCCCCCAAAACAAGGACAGAAGGTGCCTGTAGCAAGTGTGTTAAAAAATGATAAGCTTAGAGTCATGTCTACAAATGCTCGCAGTTTAGGGAATAAGATCCATGAACTTGTGGCAATAATGGCAACTGATAGTGTAGATTTAGTCGCTGTTACTGAGACATGGTACAATGAGAAAAATGACTGGGACGTAGCAATACCAGGGTACTCTTTATATAGGAAAGATAGGGAAGGCAAGAAAGGGGGAGGGGTGGCCTTGTATGTGAAGGATAGCATAAAATCTAGCCTAATAAAAGTTAGTGAGGCAAACAGAGTCCGTTTGGGCTACGTTAGAATTTGGTAATCACACAGTAACTCGTGTAGGTGTGATTTATAGGCCCCCTGGACAAATTGAAGAGTTAGATAATCTACTAGTTGAGGAAATAGCTAAAATGACAATGAAGGGGGAAGTTATCATCATGTGTGACTTTAATCTTCCTGATGTAAATTGGAAAACAAAATTAGCTACTTGTGCCAGGAGCACACATATTCTAAACTCCCTACTGGAGTTGTCTCTAAAGCAAGTTGTTGAGGAGCCAACTCGTAAAGAGGCCATACTAGATTTAGTGTTAACAAATGGAGATTTGGTATCAGATGTTACTGTAGGTGAAAGTTTAGGATCCAGTGATCATCAGTCAGTGTGGTTTAATATAAGAACAGTGACTGAGTCACACCACACAAAAACAAAAGTTTTAGACTTTAGAAAAACAGACTTTTCTAAAATTAGAATATGGGTAGAGGAGTCATTATCAGACTGGAGCAATTTAAATGGAGTCCAAGAAAAATGGGATTATTTAAAAGTTGCACTATTGAAGGCAACAGAAAATTGCATTAGGCTTGTCAGTAAAAGCAAAAAATTCAAGAAACCACTGTGGTACTCCGCAGATGTGGCCAAAATAGTTAAAAACAAAAAGTTAGCATTTAGGAATTATAAAAAAACCCAGAGTGAGGGAGACAAAATGATCTATAAGATTAGGCAGAAAGAGGCTAAGCAAGTTATAAGAGCTTCCAAATCACACACAGAAGAGAAAATAGCACAGTCAGTAAAAAAGGGGGATAAAACATTTTTTAGATACATAAATGAGAAAAGAAAAGTAAAACAAGGATTAGTTAGATTAAAAACAAAAGAAGGAAGGTATGTAGAAGAGGATAAAGGTCAGGCTGACTGCCTCAATGAATATTTTTGTTCTGTATTTACAGTAGAAAATGAAGGAAAGGGACCTCAGTTGAGAAAAAGGATAAATGAGTCATTTATTACACGTGAGTTTACAGAGGAAGAGGTTCTATTTCAACTGTCAAAAGTAAAGACAAATAAGTCAATGGGACCTGATGGAATACACCCAAAACTATTAAAAGAGCTTAGTGGTGTACTAGCAAAACCATTAACAGATTTATTTAACCAATCATTGTTAACAGGAGTAGTCCCAGAAGATTGGAAGTTAGCGAATGTTGTGCCCATTTACAAGAAAGGTAATAGGGAGGAGTCGGGCAACTATAGGCCAGTAAGCCTTACTTCAGTAGTGGGGAAAGTGATGGAAACCATGTTAAAGGATAGGATTGATGAACATCTAAAAACACATGGATTTCAAGATCAGAGACAACATGGGTTTACTTCAGGGAGATCATGCCAAACTAATCTTATTGATTTTTTTGATTGGGTAACTAAAATTATAGATCAGGGTGGTGCAGTAGACATTGCTTACCTAGATTTCAGTAAGGCTTTTGACACTGTTGCACATAGAAGGCTTATCAATAAACTGCAATCTTTAAGTTTGGATTCCAATATTGTTGAATGGGTAAGGCAGTGGCTGAGTAACAGGCAACAGAGGGTTGTAGTTAATGGAATATATTCGAAGCTTGGACTTGTCACCAGTGGGGTACCTCAGGGATCTGTACTTGGACCCATTCTCTTTAATATTTTTATTAGTGATATTGCAGAAGGTCTTGATGGTAAGGTATGTCTTTTTGCTGATGATACTAAGATATGTAACAGGGTTGATGTTCCAGGAGGGATAAGCCAAATGACAAATGATTTAGGTAAACTAGAAAAATGGTCAGAATTGTGGCAACTGACATTTAATGTGGATAAGTGCAAGATAATGCATCTTGGACGTAAAAACCCAAGGGCAGAGTACAGAATATTTGATAGAGTCCTAACCTCAACATATGAGGAAAGGGATTTAGGGGTGATTATTTCTGATGACTTAAAGGTAGGCAGACAATGTAATAGAGCAGCAGGAAATGCTAGCAGAATGCTTGGTTGTATAGGGAGAGGTATTAGCAGTAGAAAGAGGGAAGTGCTCATGCCATTGTACAGAACACTGGTGAGACCTCACTTGGAGTATTGTACACAGTACTGGAGACCGTATCTTCAGAAGGATATTGATACCTTAGAGAGGGTTCAGAGAAGGGCTACTAAACTGGTTCATGGATTGCGGGATAAAACTTACCAGGAAAGGTTAAAGGATCTTAACATGTATAGCTTGGAGGAAAGACGAGACAGGGGGGATATGATAGAAACATTTAAATATATAAAGGGAATCAACACAGTAAAGGAGGAGACTATATTTAAAAGAAGAAAAACTACCACAACAAGAGGACATAGTCTTAAATTAGAGGGACAAAGGTTTAAAAATAATATCAGGAAGTATTACTTTACTGAGAGGGTAGTGGATGCATGGAATAGCCTTCCAGCTGAAGTGGTAGAGGTTAACACAGTAAAGGAGTTTAAGCATGCGTGGGATAGGCATAAGGCTATCCTAACTATAAGATAAGGCAGGGACTAATGAAAGTATTTAGAAAATTGGGCAGACTAGATGGGCCGAATGGTTCTTATCTGCCGTCACATTCTATGTTTCTATGTTTCTATGTTTCTACTCACAATCTGGGCTTTCCACCCTTGGTGCAACTGTGGAGCTTTGTCGATTTTTGAGAGAGAGTTTACAATGTGGAATTTAATTTGTTTTATAGTAAAATCCTAATATAATATATCAGGACACAAACTTGTGGGTGTATGAGTGTGTGGCTTCAGAAGATATCGGTCACTGCTTTCTATTTAATAGGACTATGGGGTCTATAAACTTAGAGATGTACAGGGTTCACATACTCAGCGAGTACAGCATTTTGATGCCAATTTAGGAAAGTTTTGCTACATCCCTACAGTAAGCGGTTTATACAGTTTAATGTATTCTGGTACCCTCTGCCTGTCCCTCCTATTTTAATTTACTTTGGGTAGCACACATTAGATAGTGCTGACATGACTTCATGTCTCCATATTTAGCATTAATTTTCTTTTTATTATTTACGGTGTTTGGGAGCTAGCTACTAAGACCACTTGTTAGGGAGTGGGCAATCCTATTAATGCCAATATGTAAGCTTATTACAAATACATGTCTGTTAGTCTATCTATTGTACAGCGCTGCTGAATTTGTTGGCGCTTTATACAGAATAATAATTCCTGTCCTTTCCATTCTATTGTATTGTGGGCTGGAGGAGCATTAGTTAATTGCTGCCATGGTGACCTATATAAAAAATACTCTTCCTGAAAGCTTTGTGTCCGTGGTTTAATGTTGGCTCTGGGTTGTGCTTTGTATTTTATTATTGTAATTGGCATTGTATACCTGGCTATCTAGGTAGTAGATACATTTAATTGAAATATATGTACTTAATTACCATCACGGATCTACGAAAATGCAGTTTTGTGTATAAGCGAGTTAAATAGAGGTCTATGAATCTATACGTACAGAAAAAAATAGGAATTAAGATACAAACAGCGATTTCCTGACTAACAGGAAATGGTTTATCGTGAAGAATACAAATCTTCGTAAACTGTAGAATATTTATAACCTGTTGAGTGTCCATTTTCCTAGCGAAAGAATAGGGGAGACCAGTTAAGTTTACACTCAGAAACACGTACAGCCGTGTACATTAGTAATACCAAATTCTGCTCACATGGATTGCAGTGCTGTGTGTGTACATACTGTTGGCTTTAAACGTTGTAAAGAATAAACCAGAAAGATCTGCATGTAATAAACCTAACATTTCATATACAAGAGTGCTGTGTAACATACTAATAACACATGACCTGCTGTTAATGAACTAAGCTTCACCAGGACAGCATATAACATTATATATATTCTGGCAGAGGCAAAAAAGACTAAGCAAACAATTAATTGCGATATGGACTATACAACCATTAATATGAAAGTACAGTTCATCCAGTACCTTAAAGGGTCTCTTTAGGCACTGACCCCACTTCCTCTCAATTACCGTATATACTTGAGTATAAGCCGAACCGAATATAAGCCGAGGCCCCTAATTTTACCACAAAAAAAACTGGGAAAACTTATTGACTCGAGTATAAGCCTAGGGTGGGAAATGCAGCAGCTACTGGTAAATTTCTAACTAAAATTAGAATCAATAAAATTACATTAATTGAATATTTATTTACAGTGTGTGTATAGAATGAATGCAGAGTGTGTGTTTGTGTGTATATATATATATATAATGAATGCAGTGTGTGTGTGTTTGTGTGTATATAATTAATGCAGTGTGTGTTTGTGTATATATATAATGAATGCAGTGTGTGTATATAATTAATGCAGTGTGTATATATGCAGTGTGTGTGTTTGTGCAGTGTGTGTAAACTGGGTGAGGGGAGGGCATTTTTATTGTAATTTTTTTATTTTAATATTATATTATTTTAATATTTTATTTTAATATTATTTTATTATTATTTTAATATTTGCATTATTATTATTTTTTTAAATGTTTTTTGTCCCCTCTCCCTGGCCAGGCAACAAGCAGGGAGGGGGGACAAAAAAATAAAATAAAAAAATAATGCAAATATTAAAATAATAATATAATAAAATAATATTAATATTAAAATAATATAATATTAAAATAATATGGTGGCCCAGTGGATGGGCTGTGCAGTGGGGGGGCTGGCAGTGAGCTGTTACTTACCTTCCTGCAGCTCCTGTCAGCTCCCTTCTCCTCCGTGCAGCTCCCCTGTCCGCTCCGTTCTGCTCACAGTGTAAATCTCTCAACACCCGGAAACCCCCAACAGGACCGCCGGGCTTGTAATGAGCCCGGCGGTCCTGGTCTTTATTATGGCAATGTAAGTTGCCATAATACAGACATTGACTTGAGTATAAGCCGAGTGGGGGTTTTTCTGCACAAAAAATGTGCCGAAAAACTCAGCTTATACTTGAGTATATACGGTAAGTGGTCATGGTGCAATGTTCTCCCTGTTTGAACCCTGCATGTGAACACACTGCCTTTCTATAACAGTTTCAGTTTGAGGTTAAATTGCTCAGACTGCCACTAGAGGCGCTCACTCCAAAATAGCAGGGTAAAACTCAGCCATTTCAAACAGATGGTCTCACAGAGACCTATGGGAAAGGATTGGATTGGCTAAGATCATCGAGATCAAGGAGGCAGGGTCAGACACAGAGACTTGTCCTGCGAGGAAGAAAAGGTCATTAACCCCTTAAGGACACGACGTGTGACATGTCATGATTCCCTTTTATTCCAGAAGTTTGATCCTTAAGGGGTTAAAAATGTTTTTTTTCCCTCCCTGCTGGTGGGGCCCGGTAATTATAGCATTATAGCCTTAGGATGTGTTTCTTTAATCTTAATAGGATACAAGTCCAGTGTGATTACTTAATCAGGGACAACTGCTGTGATTTGCAATATCTTCCCTAGAAAGAAGAGATGGCTAACCCTGACACCTCAGATGTCTGAACTACTAAACCCATGGTGCTCACCCAGTCTGAAACCATCACTACTTTAAGAGCAGTGTGACGAAATCCCTGTTTGGACAGACTCAGGGAAACCGCATTTCGTCTAACTATTCGTGTGTTTAGCTATTTCGTGTATTTGTAAAAGAGCCGAACAAACTCCCGAACCACCCGACCTCCCACCAGGGTCGTGTGCAGCTCATTTACCACCCAGACCTTGCGGTTAACCGCAAGGTAATTGAGGAAAGGCTTGGTGGTCCGCGTTTGTTTGCCGAACACGTGGCGGTCGCCATTTTAAAATCAAACGCTCAGCGGTAGATGGTCGTCGACCCTTTGGAACTGTTTTCGGACACTTATTTAGCCGCACAGCGCTGAAGCGCACCAAATTCCCGTCCATTTGGTTAATAACTCCCGAACACTCTACCGTTCGGGACTTTCCTATTGTACGAGCTAGACCGACCCCATGTAGCAGTTATGGAACTCTTTTCCGATTCAATTTCCCGAACAACTGGTGAACTAAAAAATTTACTCGACGATATTGAGAACTGTGTTCGTGGGATCTGAGCGCTATTCGTCTATATTGTGCGCTCAGATCCAAGCTATCTGGGGGTATGTGGAACATGGAGACTACGTTCAACCAAATATGAGTTATGGATTTTAATACAGTTTTGTTAAAATGTAAAAAAGACATTTCTCTACCTGGAGATAATTAGGTTCTATCTGACCACTTAAGTTAATTATCTCCAGGATAGAGGGGAGGGGTTGCTCTGTTACTGTGGGTGTGTTTAATAATTGTACGGTAAACTGATTGTTTCTGTATATTTTGTCACAGTTTTCCACAAGGTCCCCTGTGGGAGTTTCCTTGCTGGGAGACCATCATAAAAGGACGAGTTTGGCCATCAATAAATCAGATCGTTTTACCCCTTCATGAAGTCTCGACTCATGTTTGGGTGAATTGGGAGCTATAATCACTACTTCGTTATTATTCTACTGGGAGTTCGGGAGAAGCTGCAAGGATCGGTACTACAGAGATAACAGGATCCTTCACAAACAGTAATTACTAACCTTGAAAGCATGCTAGGCATGATGGGGAATGTATCTCACATACATAAGGTGTGCCAAGGTCAGCCATTTTTGTGATCCAAACTGCAATTTTAATGGGGTACATACCTCTTTACTCTATCAGCAAGTAAAGAGTTAGCATTATTCTTCTCTAAGGTGGATAAATGTGTCCGCCCTTGCGATAGAGATCTGCCATTATCGCTGTGCTGTGTGCGGTCTGTATTCGCTCATTAATGAGCTCTACAGATATATGGCTTGTCCTTTGTATTCAGCCAGGAGTGGCACACGCTTTTGGGAACTGGAGGTATTATGGCGAATGCTGGCACTGACAGCAACAGCTCTATTTAGACTGACATCACAATATAAACCCTTATGGTATTTGGTGTGCTCCGCAAACTGTATTGTGGCACTTTTGTACAAAAGCTGTAGCTGGGCTCCTTTACGGCAAACCTTTGTAGAGTACCATAAAGAATCTTACCTTCGCCACTTCTTCAATGGGGTCGATGGCACCGTGAGGAAACTGAGGAGCTGAACAGACTAACATAGCCGTGTTTGAAGAAATCGCTCTTTTCATTGCCTGAAAAAAAAGAAAAAAAAAAAAGCACAAAAAGTATTAAAGCCCACATCCCACCAAAATCTACACTTACAAAGCCATTCACTAAAGGGTGAAATGCTCGGGTTTCAAAGTGAAACAAATTTAATATAAAAATTGCTGAACTAAAATAGCTGACTTTTCCAGTTTAGTTATTTACGCCTGTAATTTGAAATTCACAATGAATTTTTTCCAATTCACACTTTAATGAATATAGCAAAATAGGAGGATACCAACCCTGAAAGGAAATAATCACTTAAATCCAAATGTTATATTATTTACCTTTTACATCCAACCCCCCTCCCCCTCAATGTATCTCTCTAGGGAGCTATTAGGGTCTCCAAGTAGAGTGTGGTGAAGCTAAACATCAGCCCTGCAGTCTTTGCAGGACCGCAACTAGGAAGGCCCTCTAGTAGTCTTCAGTGTGACAGCCACTAGAGGTTACGTTGGGCAGCAATGTTAACACTGCCTTTTCTCGTAAAATACAGTGTTTACACTGATGAGACTGCAGAGACAATCTCTGTTAAGCCGTAGTGGTTGTGGAGCCTAGAGTGTCCCTTTAACAATTAGAAGGCTGTATAAAGCTTAAAAATGCTAAAACGTAGGTCATTCCCTACTGGCATACAGTTATTTCTGAACCAATTATCCTTTAAAGGGTTAAAGGAACAAAAAGGAAGTGACCTGTATTGTATTTAGCCCACACAATGTAAGTAGTCAAACCGCTGAAGTCTTAATTTGGATTTGACGAGTGCTGCTCTCTGCAACTGGATGTAGGAGCAGGAAGCTGTTGCTGAGAGCTTAGCTGAGAACGTCAGCTGACCGTGTCACAGAACACAGTACTCAGTGCTTTAAACCATATAGACAAAACATGATCTTGGTATGCTTTTATTTTAATCATTAATAGCTCTGTCCTCACCTTTACATCCACCTGCATGGTTTTGGAGTCAAGCGGAACATGTACAATCTTCATTCCAAAATAATGCGCTGCTTTATCGAAGGCTGCATGCACACTGACAGGGGCAACGCTACAATAGAGAAATGTGATGGAACGGGAAAGCATTATCATCAGAACAACACAAGCAATCATTTAACATATTAGAACTAAAACAAGCTGATTCACTAAACAGACTTGTGACAAGTGGAGGATTGATTTTAGTAATTACTTATTTAAAATCCTTTCCTTCTCCTTATATTCAAACTGTTTGTACACAGGTCCTAGAAATGAGTCAACGGTGGCAGTATTATCTTGGTGAACTCAAAAATATTTTGTTCTTTAATCAGAGAAAATAAACGCCAATAAAACTTATAAAAGGCAAAAATATGAATATATTTATAATGACATACTAAAGAATATGGCCTGTTACCATTGATGAGTCTACTAAAACACACAGTCTTAAAATGGGAGTATATAAAATGATTTAACTGTATGTACAACTATCTACAACTTGCCTAAAGCATTTACAAGACTGGAGATCTGAGTCTTGTGCATTTCTCTAATTTCACCACTGGGTGGCAGTAACCACTCTTCTATATTCATTCTCATAAATAAATACAGTACTAGAATTGGCAAAATTGTATGAAGGTAGTGTACCAGTAAAAAAGTACTGGGAGAACAATTGGACTGTGAAGTACTACAAGTTTATACAATAAATGTAGAAATCTAAAGTACCAATGAGGGACTTGAAAACAAAAAAAGAATTTATTCGTTAAATAGAATATAAAAATTGCAAAAAAATAGCAATCACCCAAAGTGCTACACACAAAATAAACAGTGAAAACCTAAAATGGATTAAAGATAAAATAAATTAGATGCAGAGCTTGATAACTCGAGATAAGAAGACTCTGAAGTCACACGGTATATAAATCATGAGCTGAAGCACACGTCTGTGCTAGCCGGGAGGCTGTGTCTGATAAATACCGAATACTATCGGGGGAGTATAGGATTTGTACTAATAAATAACACAACATAGGATATACCGCATATAAATCCTATATGTTGAATATGTGGAGTAGAAATACTAAATAGTACCCGATTCAAAATACCTAGGTAAACCGTATAAAGATACAACTTCATACTGGGCATAAGCGAACATTAAGAAGTTCAATAAACGGTATATGGATTTTGGCCGTCATTGAAGATAGTACCAAGAGATACAGTGAAAGTACAGTTAACATTGTGTAACTAAAGCTGATGGAAGATACGAAGTATCAATAAATCAATAATGAAAATAATTCTGCAGCGCTGTACAATCTTATTCTGATAAGAGTATACGTAGTATTTACTAAATACCAAATTGTAGCAAACTGAACTCAAAATAGACAAATTTGGGCAAAAAGTGCTTGCAACTTGAACATGGTCGCAGCCTGACTATTTTCTCCTGTATCTTGCAATTAGTTTTTAATTCACTACAATTTGGGGATTAGTAAACAAACCCCTATGTCATTGCCGGCTGGCCTGACTGCTTTCTTGTCCGTGTGCCAGCATATGAATGGGTTAGCTCTGCTCCATTCTGATATTTTCTGGCAAAGCCTGTGTAGTCTCCCGCTTGTTAAAGAATAGTCACAGGAACCACCTGTCAATCAAATGTCAATTTATAAAGAGTACAGGGGTCTTCATTCTCTCAGTGTTACAGCAATTCTGGAAATCACTCCTTCGCTTTACAGGTGTTGGGTGGAATTGTTGTCTGATTGCTTTGGAAAATAATATATTTTTTCCTTCATATTACACATTTCATTGAATAGATCATACATTTCTGGGTGCTTGATTCCCCTCTCGTATGCATAGTCTCGATAAGCTTTGCAGGCCATCAGAATGCTTTCTGTGCCACCAGATGTCACCTGTGAGACAAAACAGAAATGTTTAGAGGATAAATAGATTTCTAACCAGTGTTACAAGCAGGTAACTCCTACAGCTGACCTGATCAGATAAGGAATCTAATGCTCTCCTACAAAAAGGACAGATGGTAAATATGTCCAGGATTTTGTAATAAAGATGGACATATGCTAAACTGAGTACTATTAACTATTAGAGCTCTTCCCATTTTTGTTTGACAAAAAAAATGATGCATTATGGGAAGCTGCTCACATAATGTGTATTACAGGTCTGTGATATCTATATAGCTAGCTGTCAAATAATGATAGAGTGCAGGCTCTGAACTAATAAAATGGCCAAATACGGAATATTCTTCAAAATTGGGGTGTCCAAAAGGTAGATCCCCACATGTTTTAAAGGGACACTATAGTCACCAGAACAACTACAGCTTATTGAATTTGTTCTGATGAGTAGAATCATTACCTTCAGGCTTTTTGCTGTAAACACTGTCTTTTCAGAGAAAATGCAGTGTTTACATTACAGTCTAGTTATAACTTCACTGGCCACTCCTCAGATGGCTGCTAGAGATCCTTCCTGGGTCATGGCTGCCTAAAATGCATCCAAACATTCAGTATCTCCTCCCTCTGCGTGCAGATACTGAACTTTCCTCATAGAGATTCATTGATTCAATCCATCTCTATGAGGAGATGCTGATTGACCAGGGCTGTGTTTGAATTGTGCTGGCTCTGCCCCTGATCTGCCTCTTTGCCAGTCTCAGCCAATCCTATGGGAAAGCATTGTGATCGGATCAGGTTACCACTTCTGCTGATGTCAGCAGGCAGGTCTACAGGAAACAGGGACAAAGCCTGCAGCTCCAGACTTGAATACAAGTAATATTTTACTATATTTAGGGAGGCATGAGGATGCCAGGGGGCTAGATGGTGGTTTTAACCCTATAGGGTCAGGAATACATGTTTGTGTTCCTGACCCAATAGTGCTCCTTTAAAACTACAGTTTCCATAATGCTTAGTCATTCTAAACTTGCTGTTGTGTGTTTTATGACCATGACTTGTATAAAATAATTTCTCTCAACAACTAGGTCAAGACTAAAAACTGCATACCTATGCTAATCACATTGTAATATACAAATATAAACATTATAATACAGCTGTATAATGGGTTAGTGAAATGATTTGAAGTTTAATGAATGTGTTGCCAAACGAATGCATTGCACATATTTTGGGCCTTTGTCAAATAAGATTCATCTGGTGTAAAGCAGTGGTGCCCAAAAGGTATTTGTATTTGTCATTGTAACGAATGCTAAAGGTGGGAAAAGCATCATGGGAGCTGTAGTTCTAAAGCATCTGAGGATCTACCTTTTGGGCACCCCTGCTCTAATAGAACAAGTAACAAATCCAAGATGGCAGCCATGGGATGTGCACATATACCCCGTCTGCACACATCCAACATGTTGATCACGTTCTAAATATTACACTAAGATATTGTAAAGTTGTGGGTTCAGTGTATCTTATCATATTTAAAGACATTTACATGCCGTTTAGGGACTAGGCAGGAAATATAGGACTACATGAGGCCAAATATAGGTAACGCAAAAACATATTCCCACTGTTCTAATAAGGTGCAGTGTAAACTCAATGTTATTTTATGGCGTCTGGCTGTTTCAAATAAAGGCAATTTTCATAGCTTGGTGAATTTAGCAAGATGTCGGGGGAAAGGTGTGCTCATTTCTAAGAGAAGAGCAAATCGCCACAAAACTATTGGAATGTTCTCGTTGCATTTAGATTTTCCGCGGCGATTAGAATTCTGACCCAGTTTTCTCCAGACAAAACTTTAGGAAAGCCATGTTTGTATTCCTTTATTTTAAATTGTGATTTTTAATTTGAAAAATTAAATAAAAGTCACTTATTAAGTCACGCAGTTAGCAGACGTTCACATATCTTCAGAAGAACAATGCAAGCTGGAAGGCAGCAGATCTGACCAATGAAATGCAAAACTGTTAAATGCAGCAAGTCGGCGATCACGGCCAAGTATTACACAATGTATTGAGCACAAAGAGCGAGGCTCAGTTTACGTCTCTGTTAGCCAACTTCCTCTTATCATGTGTTTTGTCAACAAGTGCAGCTGTCTGTGACCCCACCTCTGCAGTCATACAATAAACTAACATAAAATCATATTCTGAGTTATCGTATGAGTCCAGTAATGTAGAAGTAAAATAATGCAATATTACAGTTTCTTGTAATACCTTTATTTATTGGATTTACAAAAATATGTAACTATGACCTTTGGAATTTCCTCCCTTTAACAGAGTCTAAAGATATAGGTTTGATAGTGCGAGGAACTGCAGAAATCTTGTCATTACTCATTTCTGTTAGTCCGGTAAAAAAAAAAAAAAAAACACTTTACTCTTGTTAATGTAATATACTGTTATTTTACATTAACATGAAATCAAACCAATGATTTGAGTAAATTAGTGCCTGTGGCAAAACTAGCCACTTAAGACTATCACTATAGGAATAGGTTTATATCCCTTTGTTAAGCTGTGAGAACTAAGCATATTGCTGTATTTTCATTTCAGGCGAATGAGAGTAGTCGTATGCTTGCAGTATGAAACACCCAGCATTCCTACTGTAGTTTCACGAACAATTTGTTTCAACACTGTTCGTGAAACGAATAAACTACCGAATGGACGACCACACACAGGAGGTCGTGTGGCGCCCATTAACCGATTGCAACATTGTAGCAAAATCGGTAGTTAAGTGTGTTCCTAGGTGGCCGTCGTTCGGCTACCGACCACGAGGCGGTCGGCCATCTTGGATCCTTTGTTAGCCCAGCGGTGTTTGGTCGTCGAGCAACTGGAACTAAAAATCGGCTACTCGACGGCGCGAACACCGCTGGACTTCCAGGCCGTTCCGGAGCCCTGGTCATTCGGTAGGTTATTCCCTTACAATCAGTGTTTTAAATGTAACTAGGAAATAATGTGTGTTTCGCGCGGCGTTCGGTTAGTTATGCTGGGATCTGAGCGGTATTCTCACGAACTGTGCACTCAGACCCCAGCTATCTACTGAACGTCCATTCGTTTAAATGAAGGTAATATTATGGAAGTTATGTATTTTAATGTAAAATGTCAGTTCTGCTGCACGGAGGGATAATCCACTTAGCTGTATATTCTAGTGGGAGTATCCCTCTCGTGCAGCAGTGCATGATGGGAGAAATGTATGTGTTGTTCAGTTCCCCATGTAGTCCCCTACTGTACCACCCCTTGAATGTCAGTAGGGAAACCCCTTGCATGGGGAATCCCATAAATACAGTGCCCTGTGAATAAAACCTCAGTTGACTCCCAGCCTATGTGTTGTCTAGTTCTTGGGAGGGAAGAATTCTTACAACGCTACCGGGATTATTGTATGCTGTATTTATTTCCTTGGATTATTTTATGCTATTCCGGTTACCCAGCGGAGATACTGTGGATTATACTACCTCTCCGCTACAGTGCCTGAACCTATATGTATATGTAGACAGTGGCTATGGGATATTTAAAAATCAAGGACAAAGAACAAAGACTGCTAACTGAGTGAAGGAGCCCACAGCCCTAGGGAGGACAAAGAACGCACACAAGCAGGTCCTCTGTATTCGCAAAGCTATGCTCGCTCAACCATTTGCTGCATTGTACCTCGTCTGACAATGGAGAAACCTCAATATCTCATTGAATATGCAAAGCTTCTCAAGGCATATCCACACTAAGCTATGCAAATGGTAAAGGCAGAGCAGCCTCACAGTGTGTGAAGCTGGGGCAGCCTGAATGAAGACCTGCAGAGAAATGTGGACAGTCCGATATTTTCTAATTTCTGTTCAGGGGCATTTTCCTCTTTTGCCCTCCAAATGTATACGAAAACCGTAAAAAAGAGATTCAGAAAATACATTAACGTCTTCAATTCATTCAAGGAAAGGAGTAACATTTTAAAACTCTAAAAAAAATTCTTCATCCATACATCTGCTATGCATTTTACTCGAAAAAACAAAAATATACAGCAGTGAATCTGGACGCTCTCATATTTCTCATTATATAGGTTTTTTAATATTTACAAAAAAAAGCAGGGAACGCAGACACGGCAGAAGCCCTCAAAGACCATTATCATTAAAGGGACCATCCACACATCTGAATGGAAGGAGGGAGAGAGTACGAGAGAAGTGGGGAGAGAATGTGTGTGTGTGCGCGCGCGCGCCTTTTTTTTTTTAATATATATATATATATATATATATATATATATACACACACACATACACACACACACACACACACACACACATATATATATACACACACATACACACACACACAGTGAGGGAAAAAAGTATTTGATACTATAACATTGCTGTACGGAGAGATCATATACTCAGTTACTAGGTGCCAAAACTCAACAGCACTCCCTCAAATGTCCAGTAAATTCAAACAGAATACAAAAAGAGATTGCACACTAGACTACTCCTAAGACACACACATAAATGCTTTATTGAACCAAAATATGTCAAACACAAAGCAAATAATCAAATGGAGCATCAAATCAAATTTGAACAATAACAAGGCAAATAAATTAAACATTGGTACTAACCACAACTTACTCAAGCCTGTCTAATCGGCACCTTGATATGCCACACCTGTGAGGTGGATGGATTATCTCGGCAAAGGAGAAGTGCTCACTAACGCAGATTTAGTCAGATTTGTGAATATTTGAGAGAAATAGGCCTTTTGTGTACACAGAAGAAGTCTTAGATCTTTGAGTAAAACTCGTGAAAAATGGGGGCAAAAACAAAAGTGTTGCGTTTATAAATTTTGTTCAGTGTATCACATGGCCCGAGAGGGCCGGATCGGGCAGTGGGGGTCTGCCTGAGCTCCCAGGCAGACCTCTGGATCGTGATCGCCAGCGATCAGGTAAGTGGCGATTTACTAAATGATGTACTAGGTACGTCCCCAACTGTTTTTTGGCAGATGTACCTGATACGTTACGTCATTGGTCGGGAAGGAGTTAAGAAGAATTTTATTTTTTTTCACCCAACAGTCATTAATAATTTTTTTTCGTTTGAAACAAAGATACACTGAAAATATCTCAGGAAAGTCCCATCGTGAGTATTTGTGATTTCCTGTGGTTTTTAAACAGACCAAAGCATTCCTTAAATTGTATGCCTCATGTCCTGTGTGGGAGCCTGGGGTGCATTACGACATACCTCTCTCCAATCAGCTGCTCACCTAAAATAACCGACAGCTAACTCACAAATGAAAGCAAGCAGAGAGTAAGGACATTACCTACTGAATTTAGCTAGGCCTCATTCTCTGAACTGTTACAAGCCACATCAGCTAGCTATCAGTATCCGGGAATGGAGCAATGAGGAGTTTTATGAAAATGTTGCAGAATAATAGAAATCTAATCTCCAATCTTTGTAACTCTTCATGGCATGAATAATAAAATCTGACACTAACTTGTTTTACTTGCCTCCCCTTTTCTACATAGTTTCCATGTAATACAGAAATGTATTCCTAACGCAGGCATAGGCAACCTTAGGCACTTCAGCTGTTTTGGACTACACCTCCCGTGATGCTTTGCCAACATTATGGGTGTAAGAGCATTATAGGGGATGTAGTTCACAACATCTGGAGTTCTGAAGGTTGCCCATGCCTGCCCTAACGCTATAGTGTCCTTTAGTAGTTTATGCCCCCCTCGCAGGGCATGATAAAGTTGTTTTACTTAAAGGAACAATATAGTCAGCAAAACAGCTTATTTGTTCTGGTGAGTAGAATCATTACCTTCAGGAATTTTGCAGTAAATAAGTGTTTACATTACAGCCTATGGATACCTCCACTGGCCACTCCTCAGATGGCTACTAGAGGTGCTTCCTGGGGAAGTGCTGCACAGTGGGACTGACATTTAGTGTCTCCTCCCTCTGCATGCAGACACTGAACTTTCCTCAGAGATGCATTGATTCAATTCAGCTCTATGAGGAGATGCTGATTGGCCAGGGATGTGTTTGGCTTGTGCTGGTCCTGTCCCTGATATGTCTTTTTGACAAGCTCAGTCAATTCAATGCTTTCCTAAGATAAAACATTGTGACTGGCTGAGAGAATCACTTCTGATGATGTCAGCAAAGCAGGCAGATCAGAGGCTAGCAGCAGCAGGCTGGATTGAAGGAAAGATTGTATTATATTTAGAAGGGTGAGGGAGGGACAGGGGAGCTAGATGGAGTTTTTGACACTATAGGGAACACTATGTTTGTGTTCCTGACCCTATATTGTTCCTTTAACTTTTAGCTCTAGTTGCCCATCATGCCTTCATGGCTGATATCATCAGCAAATCTTTAACGTGTCTCTGTGCCTTATAAACCTGAGGGAAGAAATGCTTAAAAGTAAAATAAACAGGGTTTTGTTTTTTTTCCTCAGGCAGCATACTTTATGGTAAAGAAATTCAAAAGAAAAAACGCATATATGTTGGAGTGTTAGGAATACTACCACAGACATTGGCAGAGATTTATGACAAAATGGCTGCAAATGAGAAGTCAAATTAGCAGTTTTGGGTTCTGAAATAGTGTAACCCCTTAAAGGACCACTATAGTTCCAGGAAAACACACTCATTTTCCTGGCACTATAGTGCCCTGAGGGTGCCCCCTCCCTCAGGGACCCCCTCCCGCCCGGCTCTGGGAAGAGGAAAGGGGTTAAAACTTACCTTTTTCCAGCGCTGGGCAGGGAGCTCTCCTCCTCCGATCCTCCTCCTCTCCTCCCATTCGGCTGAATGCGCACGCGTGGCAAGAGCTGCGCACGCATTCAGCCGGTCTCATAGGAAAGCATTTACAATGCTTTCCTATGTGCGCTTGCGTGTTCTCACTGTGATTTTCACAGTGAGAATCACGCAAGCGCCTCTAGCGGCTGTCAATGAGACAGCCACTAGAGGATTTGAGGGCTGGATTAACCCATTCATAAACATAGCAGTTTCTCTGAAACTGCTATGTTTATTAAAAAAAATGGGTTAACCCTAGCTGGACCTGGCACCCAGACCACTTCATTAAGCTGAAGTGGTCTGGGTGCCTAGAGTGGCCCTTTAAAGACATGACGTGTGACATGTCATGATTCTCTTTTATTCCAGAAGTTTGGTCCTTAAGGGGTTAAGCTTGCAGACCCATATTAACAGATGCGTTTATTTTATAGTACATGACTGGTACTGGCATACATGTTCCAGACTGTCTGGGATTAATGGGAATTACATTCCCAAGCAGCAGTCTCACAACAAATTTATCAAAAAGTATCTGCATTTTGGACAGCAGATGCAAATAGCAGTTGCTACTAGGAGTAGAGATGGAAAGGCCCGGGAAAACCAACAAAAATGGGTTTCTAAAAATTTTCTACAGAGGGTTTTTGTCTGCAAAAAATTCAGAAAAAAAAAAAAAAATAGAGTTTGAAATATGCCATTTTAAAATAATGATTAATATGTGTATGGCATCGTGTTCACATACTTAAACAACAAATATGGTTTCTAAAAACTATACAACGTAAAGGGATACTACAGTCACCCAGACCACATTGTGACGCGCTGCGGAATAAGTTGGTGCCATATAAATGACAAAAATAATAATCCTAATGAAGTGGTCGCAGTGTCCCTGTCCTTTTAACTCTTCAATGTAAAACAGTTTTTTTTAGAAAATGCAATGTTTACATGGCAGGGTCAGGTCCACCTCATGGTCACTGACCACGTAAAACTCTGTTGCGTCACACGAAAGCCATTACAAAGCATTAACAACTCTCCTCTTTAATGGAAATAAGAGCTCGCTCGTTCTCTCTGTTTGGTACTATGAATCAGCTGGAGGGATTAAAAGAGATAAAAAAAATGGTTTTAGTTTCCAATTTTTTTTGGGAGGGTGAGGGGGGATGCTTATTCTCACGTACAGGCAAGAGAGGTTCGTAATAGTTCACATGTTCTTAGCACAATTAGACCTTGTATATCCATTTGTAACAAAGACATTTTTAAAAAGCAAATTTAGTTTAGCATTTACTGTATAAGCTGTACTTTATCTCAAGCCTAATACGTTTTGACATACTATAGTATTCCGCCCTGGGGAGGGAGAGGGTATTAATAAAACATTTTCTATGTCTTCAAAATTCTAGAAATGTTACATCTCTAACTAGGAGTGTATCTCTCACCAAGCGAGGAGCAGCCCTAGCCTTAAAGTACCACTATAGGCACCCAGACCACTTCAGCTCAATGAAGTGGTCTGGGTGCCAGGTCTCCCTAGTTTTAATCCTGCAGCTGTAAACATAGCAGTTTCAGAGAAACTGCTATGTTTGCATTGAGGGTTAATCTAGCCTCTACTGGCTGTCTCCCTGACAGCCACTAGAGGCTGTTTCCGCGACGCTCAATGGGAAAATCTCATTGAACTCACGCTGGACGTCCAAAGGAAAGCATTGAGTAATGCTTTCCTATGAGCGATTTGAATGTAGCCGCAGCTCTGGCCGCACATGCGCATTCGGAGTGGACGTTGGCAGGAGGAGAAGAGGTCACCAGCGCAGAGGGAGCCAGGCGCTGGATTAAGGTAAGTGGCTGAAGGTTTTTTTTTTTTACCCCTTCAGCCCTGCGGGAGGGTGGGACCTATTAACCCTATAGTGCCAGGAACATGGGCTTGTTTTCCTGGCACTATAGTGTTCCTTTAACTGTGGGTGAAAAACCCTGATGTGGAATGAAAATGTCAGCTCTGGAGGCAGCCATAAACAAATCTGCTTTTGGTCTTATGAATTACAATAATGCTTCTAGATCCTTTGCATTGCATCATTTTACCATATACCTAATCAAAAAGAATATAAATAAAAAGTCAAGCATTCAACTCAATGAGTGCACAGCTTGTTTGATTGCCAAGCCAAATTGAAGTCTCTCACATTGACATGTAGCCCTGTAAAACACTGGGACTATAGATGTCCCTCTTACAGTGGTGGAAATTCATTCACATCTTAACAAAACCAAGATCTACAGGAAGAACTGACCTAAGCCTAGTTAGAAGTTTCAGATCCAAAACCAAAACGCTTGTCTGCCTGTTTTAACAGTACTTCCTCTTACTGTGTCTAACGCAGCTGGACAACTAGCGTTATGAAAGCACGGACCCTTTGAAACACCCAACTCTACCTGTGAGCTGTTTACATCCTGTACGCAATTATATTTTCTGTTAAAAAAAAAATAAAAAAAATAAATCACTTTTAACTGAAAAGAATATAGAAATATATATTTCTACATTTAAAAAAAAAAAAATAAAAAATAAAAAACGGCCAAAAAGGGACTGACAATCATGAAGCAGAGGTTTAATTAAATAATGTAAGGCAGAACCTGGCTCCTTTTGTTTTTCTATGAAATCTCCCAAGGCAGATATGATTCCATCCCATGCATTCAGTGATGAACCAGCCTCTGGAAACATATTGTGAAACATGTATAAAGTGCTTTGTTTTCCTAATCACATTCATTCATTATAAATGTTTATCAAGGAGGCCTGCGGAGCAGTGTGACAGCAGTGTTTCTGCGAGACATCATACAAAGAATTTAATAGGACTCAGTCCTTAAACGTGTCTATTGATCCTTTAACTACACGTCAGCCGGCTGTGCAGTAGCTAAGCTACAGAAATCCAATAGACTGAACATAACAACTGCACAAATTGATGTCTTTCTAAACAAAATCAAGAGACATTGACTATGCCCTGGACATCAGATACGATCTAAGAGCTTCAAGGCTGGCTGAGCTTCATGATAAATCGAGTTCACATACAATCTAGCTGCAATATCCTAAGGCAAGTTTCTATGACGGGAAAAAAGACTCAATCACAACAATTGTTTATGATGTTTCCGTGAAGTTATAAGAGCTGCACACAATTAGGCCAACACAACTGATGCAGAGGAATTTATACAATAAAGTACGGTGAGGCTTGTTAATGATTTCCCATCTCAAAGAATTTAAAACACATAGTGTGATGAGAGATTGCAGTCGTTTGTATAGAGCTTGTATCAAAGGGTGAGCCGTTCCTTCAAATGTAATTATTAGTACAGTAAAACCCTCGTACCCACTGTTTCAGTTCACGTGGTCCAGTAACTATTCCTAATTTAAATTGTACGCTGTTCTGATGAATGCAAAGAGATTGCAATTTTTGGCTCAAACATTCCAGGAGCATTGGCAAAGGAACTGTAGATCGCGGTTGGACAAGCAGTAGATATTCTGTAAACAAAACCTCACACATATATATTTTCTGTAGCTCCTTCATAGATGGCTATAATGTTTGCTAGCCACTATCCCCTGTTTCAGGCATCCACTGGGAGGGATGGGGGTAGACAACTATCCATTGAGGTCGCAGGCGTCCTACTGAATAACTTGATTATTTTCAACCAAAGGCTAATTAGTATAAATAAAACAAAAAGTAAAGAACATGCAACAGAAGATTTGTTTCAGACAAGGTTATCTCCTACAACCCGACAACGTAGCAAATTAAAAATGAACTGCAAAATTCAGGCCAAAGTAACCGATCTGGAGAAATTCTCCAACTCAGCCACAGGTTGCAACATTTTAGTTTTGGGTTTAATTTTGCCTTTTGGGTTTTCATTCAATACAATTTGAATAAATAAACATAGAGCATTAGTCTGAACAAATGCCAATGATGACACTGAGAAGAATCAAGTGTAAGTATAAGGACTCACCGTTCCGCAGGCATCTGGACCTCCATGGAACAAGGAACATGTCATTCTCACCACTTCAGCTTCCATCTTACGTACACCAGGGAAAATGTCAGGATGTAAGGGATTGCTCCAAGCAAACTCTCCGTACACCTACGACAGCAGCAAGTATTTAGAATATTTATACCAAGAAAAGCCACAGAGAAATAAACAGGGCATTTCACTAAAGTGAGAATTCAAAGTGAATTTAAATGGAAGGAAAAAAAATTGTCAAAACTGAAACATTCTCTGAGTCAGCTAAGCTTTCACTTTGGATTCTCTGGCCTTACATTTAAAGTTCACTTGGAATTCTTACTTTAGTAAAATAACCCTCAAACAAATTGTCCAAATCTCATACTTTTCAAGCTTGTTTACTGAGGCCTAAAATTACAATTCCCTTGTGAACTGTACAGAAATTGCCGTTTAGTCAATAAATTCCATAATAAAAATGCACAATGAGTAAAAATCAGAAATTATCATGGAAGTATCGAGCCACATAAACACAGGGCCATTTTTATTATGGACTTAAAAAATGTAAAGAAAGAAAGAGAAAAGTCTGTCGTATTTTCACCTTTACAAGTAGTTGTGTCAGTTTATCTTCTCCACTGTACACGGTCCCCGAAACCTTCCCTGATTTCCAAGACACGTGACCTGAAAAACAAACAACAAAAAAACACCTTTATCTTCGATTATTAGAATACTTAATAGAACATATTAGTAGTCCCAAGAAAAAAATAAATAAAGAAAAACAGTTAATCAGTGGCATAAAGGCAAAATTTCCTCATAAACAGACACTGGCATTGGTGGTGCAGTAGCCTTGGCAGCCATGGTTGGCAGTGATTGGCTGAGAAAATCAGGTGACCACTCTCAGCCTATCACATTACAAAGATAGATAATCTATTACTAATACAAAGTAACTCAACAATATTGGATTCCAATATTGTTGAATGGGTAAGGCAGTGGCTGAGTGACATGCAACAGAGGGTTGTAGTTAATGTAATATATTCGAAGCATGGGCTTGTCACCAGTGGGGTACCTCAGGGATCTGTACTTGGACCCATTCTCTTTAATATTTTTATTAGTGATATTGCAGAAGGTCTTGATGGTAAGGTATGTCATTTTGCTGATGGTACCAAGATATGTAACAGGGTTGATGTTCCAGGAGGGATAAGCCAAATGGCAAATGATTTAGGTAAACTAGAAAAATGGTCAGAGCTGTGGCAACTGACATTTAATATGGATCAGTGCAAGATAATGCATCTTGGATGTAAAAACCCAAGGGCAGAGTACAGAATATTTGATAGAGTCCTAACCTCAACATATGAGGAAAGGGATAGAGGAGTGATTATTTCTGATGACTTAACGGTAACCAGACAGTGTAACAGAGCAGCAGGAAATGCCATCAGAATGCTTGGTTGTATAGGGAGAGGTATTAGCAGTAGAAAGAGGGAAGTGCTCATGCCATTGTACATAACACTGGTGAGACCTCACGTGGAGTATTGTACACAGTACTGTAGACCGTATCTTCAGTAGGACATTGATACCTTAGAGAGAGTTCAGAGAAGGGCTACTAAACTGGTTCATGGATTGCAGGATAAAACTTACCAGGAAAGGTTAAAGGATCTTAACATGTATAGCTTGGAGGAAAGACGAGACAGGGGGGATATGAGAGAAACATTTAAATACATAAAGGGAATCAACACAGTAAAGGAGGAGACTATATTTAAAAGAAGAAAAACTACCACAACAAGAGGACAGTCTTAAATTAGAGGGGCAAAGGTTTACAAATAATATCAGGAAGTATTACTTTACTGAGAGGGTAGTGGATGCATGGAATAGCCTTCCAGCTGAAGTGGTAGAGGTTAACACAATAAAGGAGTTTAAGCATGCGTGGGATAGGCATAAGGCTATCCTAACTATAAGATAAGACTAGGGACTAATGAAAGTATTTAGAAAATTGGGAAGACTAGATGGGCCGAATGGTTCTTATCTGCCGTCACATTCTATGTTTCTCTGGCTTAGCCATCCCTCCCAATGTTTAACTGTTTAAAAGTGGTTCAACACAGAGTTGTGGGGACTCCGGGCACAATAACTACTTCAGTGAGATGAAAAGGCTACAGTGCCTACTCCTAGAACGTAAATATTAAATACAACTATAACTTGGGTAACAAGGGTGAATAGCCTTAACCCCTTAAGGACCAAGATTCTGGAATAAAAGGGAATTTATGACATGTCACACATGTCATGTGTCCTTAAGGGGTTAAAGCACCTGAGATGACCTGAACATTGTAAAAATGGATTCACCACATCACAGCAATGAGATAACTAAATACAGATTAAGGTAACACACACAAAAAATTAAATTGAAAAAAACAGCTTTAAATTATACATGGCTACTTAAAATCTCCTATCTCAGCCAACCAATATGGCGATTTAGTTCCACCATATGGCCATTTTGTGTTAAGCCCACCACTACGTCACAGTACTCCAATATCGGTGGGTCCTACGCTACTTTTTACATGGAAAATAAACATGCTCACTGCAATACTTGCTTATTCTGCTCCTCAAATGTATGCTTTATTGTGGTCACCTCTAAAGGGGCTCCTACAGTGGATAATTGGGGTGCTCAGTCCAATAGGAATCTGGTCTGGATTCCAAATCTACACAGGAAAAAAAGGGGAATTGGGGGCACACCCAGAATATGCATTTCTGTTACAATTAGTGTAGGACACCCCAATATTGGGGTACTGTAACGCAATATTGGGCTTAACACAATATGGCCATATGGAACTGAATCCATATATTTGTTTGGTAAAATAGGTGACTTTAAGTAGCCTTGAATCATTTAAAGCTGTATTTTCCTTTATGTATGTGCACTGTTCCTTAATCTGTATTTTGAATCAATGTTCTTCTTAAGACAGCCTATTAATTATTTTTGGCCAAAAAAAAAAAAAAAAAGCCAAAATGAGGAACATAAATGCTCAGTATTGGGTTTTTTTTTTTTTGCAGATCAGCGGTTTGGCCGAACGTTTGCAATTTATGGTTTTCAATTCACCATGATTCCATGCACAGTGTCAAAGCTCTGATCTAGTTAACCTACAACGTGGTATGTGTATTGTTTTTGCATTTACAGAATAATTTTGGCTTTAGAGTGATATACACAGAACTTCCCTTATTACTGGAATATGTAAAAGGATAACTAATAAAAGAATGGAATCCTTACTAAGGGCAGAATATTCCTTTAGCTTCTCCAAGACTTGTTCCTGCTTGAGACCAGTCGGAGGTAGGGATTTCACATAGCTGATTCCTACATTCTGTCCAACCATTCTTTCAGACATTTCATCTAGAGCTTTATTCAGCTCGCTCTGGATCTGCAATGACATGTTCGATATAATCAATAATTAAAAAAACACTCCAGGCACCGGCAACCGCCCAATGCAGGTATTCAAAAAACTGTTTGCTAATGGTTAGATTTCTTACCTGTGGTTCCACAGGGCCCTGCCTCTCCTCATCCTGCATTGCTAAAACGGAAGATCCTGCTAGGAGCTTCTGTTAGCTCTCCTGAGCTTAGTGATGCAATGCCGGGCCAGACAATTGACCGAGGGTGTCACCTGACCACTCTCAGACAATGAGCAGAGTTATGTCACGTTATTTAGGCACAGGCAGGGACAGGAGCCCTGCAGACCTAGGTAAGAATTCTAACCATTAACATATTATTTGACTACTTAAAATGACGGTGCCCAGGCACTCCTGGCACCATAACCACTACAGCAGAATAGTTCTTATAAAACAAAAAACAAGTTGCAACATGTCTCCTGTAAAAGTGGCATAATTATATTAACAGCTCAGTATTAAAATCATCTATCTGCAATACATTGATTTACTTTATGACAGTACAGGATATCCATTAAGTGTCGATATTAGTATTTAGCATGGTTATATTATTTTTTTCTTAATTCAGAATGGAATAGGTGCTCACTAAAACAGGGTGGAAGGCAGCAGTGAACCAGCAAGTATTCCCAACCATTGCCAAGATACAATAATGTGCAAGAAAAAGGTTTGGTAAACCGCGCCAAAGAAGAAAGGTGTAAAAGATCGTATTCCACCAGAGCAAGTTATTGGCTCACCAACCGGTTCACTGGCCAGGTGGGGTGTACTGCCTTGCCATTAGGATCCTGTGAGAGTGAGCACTGGAAGGAGGCAAATAAGATATTGCCCGCCAATTACAAATGATGTGGAGCTTGACTAAAGCTTCACCCTTTGTCTGCCCTGTGTACCCTCACTTACTGGTATACCGGCCTTATAACAGGGTCAATTCGTGATTTGCATTGTTTGGGGGTCACTTACTGGCACTTAGCCGTTTGGTTCTTCTGTAATAATGAGATGACATGTACCTTCAATTTATACACACTAGATAACCCTTATTGTTACAACCCTTTTTGTACTTTTCGTATTCCTTTAAACTGCTTAAGATTGTTAAATAAAAATTTAAAAAAACACAACAAAAAAAACAAAAAAACACTCCACCCTTTGTCAACATTTGCCAGCCTGCAGTTTCTACACAAGGAAACTTAGTCCCTATTTTTCCTTAACATTTTTGAAAAAATAAACTTTACTTTACAGGTGGAAAAAATCTGGGCTGCCAAGGAGGACACAATGCACACTTGCTATGTTTTATAAAAAAAAAAAGTGACAGACGCTTTAAAAGGAACACTCTAAGCACCATAACAACCTGAAGCAGTTTCGGTGTATTGATCATGTCCCTGCAGTCTCACTGTTCAACTTTGTGTTATTTAGGAGTTAAATCGGCTTACTCCACACACAGATATGGAAACCTTTGCTTTTACAAACCCAAATGAGTGATTGCTGCAGCTAAGGGATACATTGATAGGGTTATCTTATCATTCCAATTGTACACGGGAAAATTGATATGCACAGATCAAAAGTTTAACACACAGAAAAATAATACATAAATACAAATGCTTGTAGGCTAAAAGTCTGATTTATATCTTGAATGTTAGAATTGCCATAATTCTTAAAAAAAAAAAAAAAAAAAAAAGCGGGTGGAAAGTCGATAGTTCTAAAATGGCTGACTAGTCCATGTGTATGGCTAGCTTAACATTACACAAACAGAAAAACAGCAAACCCACAAATTGTGTGCTTCCTCATTTATTGACAGGAACGGACACTCTGGCTAGTGTATATGTAGAGGATTTATAATACATCAAGTTTGTGTGTTTAATATGTGTCTGTGGCATTAAGTACACAGATACAAGTAAAGATGAGGTATGATTTGACGCTTCAAAGTATATCCAACAATGCCGAGTGCTACCGATCACCCACTGGAGCACAAAACAAATGAATATAATAAAAGGACTATATTACCGTGAATAAATCACAGGAAATAAAATTAATAAAAATAAATAATACTTGTAGCGTAGATGCAATGATTCTGTGTATATCTGTATATAAAATACAAATATACACATATTTTGTGTTTGTTGTGCATCTTTGGCACTCTTGTTTGTCCTTATACGAATGCCAGCCATATCATTCCAGCATGCATATAACGCATGTGCCAGATGAAACTAATGTATGGATTGAAACGCACGAACTAGGACTAATAATAGGACTTAGATAAACTTTTTGCCGTAAGGACATCTCGGGTATACGCCCCTCTCTTTCCGAAAAACTAGTACGACAAAGAAAGACGACAGGGAAACCAAAGAGAGGCTTGGACATTAGACGCCTCGGAATGACGTCAGCTGACGGACGCACATATCCGGATGTATTCAATTACGTCAATAAGGCGCGAAACAGGAGACATCTTGCTAATAGGGAGTGTTCTGATTGCCTGGGCACATTGAGTGATGGGACAGGCGACCACCTAAGGTAATCTCATTGTTACTGGGGCCATTATTAATAAAAACAAAACTAGCTAAAAATTTGCCTCCACCTTAAATAGTTGTGATTCTTTTAATAATACAAACAGGATATAAGCACTCCCTCACGAGACATTTGCTAAACGCTGTCAAATCTCTTATTCCGCTCAACTGGCATTCGGCAGACCCACCAACCATGTAGCAGTGGAAAGGGTTGAAGACCTATACAGCATGGAATCCCTCACAGCCTCCTTACGTGGACCTTCTGAGAAATGCGCCCTGACATAGGCCCCCTGGCGCACATTCATGGCGCAACGCTCATCCCAAGAGGTTTAGGGGCCTACACTCTTCATGGGAGGAGACCAATGCGGGCGTTACACTTCCCCCGCAGGACTGGAGAAGCAGAATTAGCCTAAAATACTCTGGCAGCGGTGACTGGTGGGGGATGTGACGTGATGGTGACTATGTCTTGAAGGCACTGGACGCACGGGTATCTAGAGGCAAGCTCTGATAGGTAGCGGGGTGCTGCGTGTGGGTTCCCCCCCCCCCTGCTCTCTCTCTCTCTATTGCTTTCCTCCCTTTACTTTCCTCCCTCCCCCACTTCTTTCCCTTCTTACACAGTGCTACCGGGATGGCCCAAGATACAGGGGACTGGGAGGGGGAGAGGGGGATTTAAACTCCCTTGATTTTTTTCCAGACCAGCCCATTTTGGCTAGTGTACACTGCTCGGCGGCTACTCAACGTCTCATGCCAGAACAGCTCCACATGGGAAGTTACACAATTAGTTTGAACAAGCATTGTCACAGTACTAGACTGTTAGTAACATGTTTCCCACCTGCGAGTGGCTCAATGTGCATTGACTACGCTCATTTGATATGTTAATGGTAAAAACAAAAATAAAATTTTTTAATACAGACAGGTATATAAACATAAATAAATAAAAAGTAAAACAGCTGGCTTATTTATTGATTTTGGGACAGTCAGTTCTAAGTCTATTTCAGTTTGGTTTTAATTCAGTTTATTATGTTCTCGCCCTGCAAAGCTGCAGATAGCACAAAGAAACAATTAACCGCAGCACGTTACAATATTTTACGAGGTAAGCAAAATTGAGTTTCATATTTCTTTAGCATTCCATTATTTATTTTTTTCTCTGTCGTCCCTCCTGATCGTCTTGCCAGACAATAAATGTACAGTTTGCATTCACTTCTGTTCAGTGACCTGACGTAAACCCAGACAAAGCACTTGACACAAGAGTCCCGAGTTTGCAGAAACTGATGTAAACGTCTGCTGTGCTGTGTCATAAAATCATGTGAGCTTTAGAATGACTGATCTTCACACAGAACAGAGAGTGATGTGGTTTAAATGTAGAAAAAGAAGAAGTCCTGAAAGTTATCCAGTGTCCCACACTACACACATTTCTACCCTACTAAAAAATATGTTCACGCTCATTTAATGAGTGCCACAAGCATCATTAACACCTTGTTATTGGCACAGGTTCTCATGCAGGAGATCTCCTTAATTCAAACTGCATGAACCTGCTCTGCAATGCGTGATATCTGGAGAGGGAGCTATCCCTACTGTGTTACCCATTCAAATATTCTTATGGCAGGCACAGTATCTCTCTGTACAATCGTGAATGACAGCCTCACTCACAAAACCGTATGGAGCTGTTGCGAAGGCTGAAAGCAGCGACAATGTCAATGCCAACAGTTCATTGTACAGCGCTACAGAATCTGATGGCGCTCTATAAATAATAAAAATAAGTAAGAATTTCATTCATGCTCTAGGAAGATTGAAATGGAGTCTAAATGTCTGCCGGCAGATGCTATAAACCAGGGCTAGAACTTCCCACAAATAAAAGGAAAGTCGAACCCCTGTGAGTGATAAATCCTCTTTAAATTCATTATTGCTGTCAGTCTGGCAATATGGGTGTGTAGGAGAGGGGGGAGGTCACCAAAGGCTGCTAGAACGAAGAAATCTGGGCTTGAAGAAAGAATATATTATGCCCGAAACATTGCTGTCTGTGTGTGGAGAGATCGGAGCATGCCCGGAGTCGTTCTTTTAATTAATATTTTATGATGGGTGTTACGCCACCCCAGTCCATGATTTGCACCTGTGAGAAGTTCTCCTATAAATACAATGTGTACTGCCCTTTTACTGCTATTAATGTATAAAGATATTCAAAGATTAGCTGTGAAAGAAAAGCAGTTGAAGTGTATTTATAATCCAGAACCCATTTGGCTTAATTCTGGGGAAAAACTGTAAGGTATTATTGTCCCCAAACTACCCATGACGGGAGTAGGTTAATCAAAGTGGAATAATAAAATACAATGCTTGGTTTGTGATGCCAAGTAACTTTCAGACTTAGCTAGGAGCTATGGTATAAACTGCTGGTACTTTAACCCGTATCTTTTAAGAGAGCTTACAGGAGTGAACGCCATCTGAGATAAATTAGGTTTATTTCTCAGTCACCTTGACTGCCTCTCGGATCTTCAGGCAAAGTGCTGGTGTGGTCATTAATTACAAATGCTGATTAGATCAATAATCTTCAGATTAAACACAGGCTCACCTTTGTACCGATGAAAGGTAGTCTTCTTAAAATACGGAAAAACTGCTTTTTACACCTGGATTTCAGACCTGCAAATGGAATGGAAATAAAATGTAAATAGATCTATGGCGAAATCTAAAATCCTGAAAATAAGCATTGACAATCGGCTCAAAAAAAAATAAAAAACGCCTGATGCTAAACATCTTTCCACCTGTACACATGAAACAGGCTATCCTGAACACCACCTAAACGCGGCCCTACTACCTGGAAAAAGAGAGACTGGGTGGAGATGGGGTAGGTGCGTGTGACCATAATGCTATTAGCTTCACTGGCGACATGCCCATATGTAAAGGAGGTGACATCCCAGCACACATGCTGTAAGGACAACAGGTATGTCCCCTTTGTTTTTTTAAAGTTTTTATGTTTCCCAATTCTTTTCTGAGAAGACGGAACAGAGAAGCAGTGAGGAGAATGTATCATTACTCGACTAGCTGTAAATAACTTACATATTCAGAAAAATAAGTCCTAAATGTAAAGCAACAAAAGAATACTCCACTGTTAGATATAAATGTAATGTAATAACTGTTGCCAGGGTCAAATGATGATTTTACTTACCTTTTCTTGCTCACCGCGCTGGTCTCAGGAGTTCTGCTCTGCCTCGTTGGCAGTGATCCAGAGATCCGAGCACGTGGAACTGTGTACATGTTCTCTTGAGAAAGGACCTCGAATAAACCTGTCTTGGATCTTTTCTCTCTACTTCATTAGCAAGCCTAGCATTCTTGGCTAAATACAGGACCAGCCCATGCTATAGATGGCACCCGTTATACCAACACACAAGATCAGATCAAAATATATCGTGCTTGATGTCTAATTATGGAGGTATTATATGAGGTCACTTAATTCCACGTCATGCAGAGGGAATTCCAAGACTTCACAGTGAATTGCCGCTCATCAAACAATAATTAGGGTGGCCAAATACCTTTATTAAACAGTACACTTAATAATGTACTCTCTATCCAGGCCTGTAACCAGCAATACAATATTTTTAAATCATACTTTAACCTATAAATATTATCTGTGCCTACAACAACACAAAAAAAACCAATCCTTTTAGATATATACGTTCATTATTCCACCATCAAGTGGATCTAGACAAAGACGAGATCAAGTAACTCTTTCTGGAAAGATTTCCGTTGGTGTTGAAAAAACTTGGAGGTTTTATTTTGGGTCTATGACCAAATACTCTGAGGGTTGCCTGCCAAACACTCTTGGTAAAGTGTAATTTGCCAGTTTGCCTCCATATCTAGTCACATGGCACAAGGAGAGAAAAACTGAAATTGTATGACTGGAAACATATTTATCTTGTAGCAAGTAGTATGATTCCCGTCTGCATGCACTAATCAATGGCTGGTGATACTATGGCATGGTGCCATCTGGCCCTAAGAAGCAGAGGTGGCATGGAATGGCTGAAAATAAACGAAAACTTTAATGTGGATAGCAGACAACATAACACAAAGCTCAAAGAGAACAGCAATGAGGAACCAAAAATGGTTCTTACAATTTCTAGTTATGTTAGTCTCAAAAATGTTCAACGTCACGTCTACACTAAAAAATGTCCTGCCTGAACTATTTCAGGTGACTCTTTTCTAACTGGCTTACCCAATTCTCTTCATTCTTCTTCAATCTAATCTCACTTCTTTGGAAAGATGAAACATTCACATTTGCCAAGTGTCTACCTTTCCCAACGTCAAAGCCAAATAAACATCTTAAATGGACCATGCCATAAACAGGTGTTACGAACGCTGGTATACTGCAAACAGACAATCCCCTCCTCTCGGACTGTGAGATAATTGAGTCAGCTAAATTGATAACTCAATTATCTCCAAACAGTAAATACATATTTTCCCCAAAACTTAGAAAATACCCTTAAACACATAGTATCCCCATAACAGACATATCCCTTGATAGCCCCGATCTGGGTGACCAACATATCCAAAAATCACCCAGATCAGTTCAGGGGTTTTCGAATTTTATGGAATTCCCATTTGACCGACCGCACATGAGGCTCCTGCCCAAAACCGTTCCAGGAGTTTAAGCTGTGCGGTCGGTCTATTTCAAAAATGTCAAAAAAACCAAATAAATGCACGAACGGAGCCCCCTGGCTCATAGGAGCGATTTCTCCCCTGGTTCATGGGAATAAAACTACCGAACATCGCTCTCCTGGCTGGTGGAAGTAGGTGTTTGTATGTTTTGACCGGTGTTCGGGAGGTCGAGTGTCCGATTTTAGTTCCAGACACTCGATGACCAAGTCCCGCTGCCTCCTTTCGCGCAAACAAGATGGCCGCTGTTGTCTCGCACGTGGCGTTCGGCTATACAAACGGCGGCCATCCCGAGAGAGCACTCAATCGACAGCTCCTTTTGTAGATAATGAGCCAGGGGGGTGGTCGGTGTCCGGTAGTTTCAGCTACCGAACCAATAAAACATAAAAAGTCACGAATGGCCATAAAAGTCTTGAATAAAAGGCTCTTTTCTTCACAACAGGTATTTCATATCATGGACTATCTCCATTCACATGGCAACTGCTTCCCCAATTCATTTTTATTTTTTCTTATTTGTATTTTCTTTTGTTTTACCCTATTTCTCTCCCTTTCTGATTTTTCCATTCTCTATGCTTCATATTCTTGTTCCCAGTTTCAGTTTATATTGCAATACAAGTATTTTAAATATTTAAATTAAGATTTGCAATTTAGTCATTTATTGAGCGTGGCATATAATTCCCATCTAGTACCACTGCTCAATATTACAGCTTCTGAAGAAGTGAGGCACTCCTCACGAAACGCGTCAAGCAGACAAGCAGACAGCACTACGATACAGTGCCTTGCAGGATTGAGTCTCACGCTCCTGTTGAGACGAGTACCACGGCTACGCTCCACTACACTCATGTTAAGCTGATCGCTATATGGCAGAAACGGCACGAACTGTCCCTCCTGACTACCGGTTGGATTCAGATCGGGAGTGAGGCTGAACTGCACGCTGAATTCACTTGCCAGGTATCCTTCAGCAAAGACTGCAGCTCCCACAAATCTCATCCATCAGAACTACTGCAAGAGACAGCTTTAAGAGTGTTGGTACTTTTATGCATTTTTTTTATTATTTGTATTTGATCTACCAATTTGAATTCAATTAAAGACTTGGAACTGTTTTTATAGATTTTCACTACTTATCTAATACCCTTTGGCATACAGTTGTCCAAGGTACTGTATTGCTTTCTGTTTTTTTGTTTTTCTATTTATTTTTATTTACTTATTTTCCAGTAAATTATATTATTACCTTTGCATTAGGGTCCCATAGCTGCGTATTTTCTATATACACAGTAGTGTGTGAATTCCCCCTTTGCTACATATGTGGACTATTATGAGGACTTATTTAATCTGATTTCAGTTTTTATGAACTTATATATATCATAGATCCTTTATACAAACTATTTGCCTTCTTTTAGGGGATCAGCAACAACATATTGATTTATTTTGGATGAAGTATCTGTTTTATACAATTTGTATCATTTGCACTTATTGTTACTAATATACTAGCTCCTGGTATAGTTTATCACTTTAACCAGTGATTTATTACATGGTTTTTTCTAGAGAGGATTGGTGACCTCTCTTTTTTCCCAGTTTTTGAGCTAGTTCTTGTTTTCATCTTAATGAATTTCTCTGCTTTTACTCCCTCTACCCTCGGTACTGGTTTATTCAACTGCTATTTTAAGCTATTGGTTTATTGTGCTTTTAATACTATTGATACACTGTGTTCCTTATATTTTGATTGCTTCCCCAATGTATCCATACACATTGTAACCCTCCTTCACTCTGTTAAGAATATCCGTACAACTACTTAAATTACTTTACCAACCTTGCAACCTTCAACTACAAAGTACCACGTACACTTGCTCACACTTTATAAAAACATTAACTCATGCAAGTTAATTGTGTATTTTATGTACTAAAAATAGAGACTGAAGCACGTTAACAAGCTTGCAAATTGTAGGCCTATGGAACAGTAGGGAGGATGTGGAGGGGAGGTCTCAAACAAATGAGTCTTCTCATATCCCACTCCTAACAAAAACAAAATCTATATTCGGCCTTTTCAGGAAGGCCCAAGTAACTGATGATACTATGGGTCACTAAGACCAGAGATCTACTTTAATTTGCACTTTTCTGTGGTCATCTAGTGTGGAGGGGCAGGGCTAAGCAGTAAGTATGCATGTCTCCAAAGTTAAAATTAGTGTAGGATCCACCTACCCCCTGATATTGGGGTACGGTAACTTGTAGTAGGATTAACACGATATAGCCATATGGTGTAACTGAATCCCCATACGGGTTTGTTGAGACAGGCGATTTTAAAGTAACACTATAGTGTCAGAAATAAAAATGTGTATTTCAGACTCAGTGTTAAAAACATTATTTAGCCCCCAGCTTAAATAAGTATAATGCTCCGCACCCGCTTCGTCTCCATAGCCGAGATCATCAGAATTGCAGCCAATCCAATGATTTCCCATAGGGGGGAAAAAAGGTTTGCCAATCAGCATCTCCTCAGAGAGCTGCATTGACTCAATGCATCTATATGGGGAAAGTTCAGCACCTCCATGCAGAGCGTGGAGACACTGAATGTCAGTGCTGCACAACCCAGGAAACACTTCTAGTGGCCGTCGTAGCCACTATATTACTGCTTAGGGTCACCTCCGAAAAGGCAGTGTTTACATGAAAATGCCTGCAAGAACTGACTATACTCACCAGAACCCCTACATTAAGCTGTAGTTATTTAGGGGACTATAGTGTCCCTTTAAGTAACCTTGTTAGATTTAAAACAGTTTGTGTGTGCGCTGTTCTTTAATCTGTATTTTGCAAATATTTTGGTCTTTACAGCAGTCTTTGTATATTTGGAATCCAAAAAAACAAAATAGCTAAACGGTAAAGAGAGTGTATAAAACCTCACCTTAATTGAATGATGGTTACATTCCAATCATGAGACTGGGACATAACATTGTAGGCAGTACGGGTAAGACGCCAACGCGTTTCAAGCCTTGGAGGCACTTTATAATAGACTCTGATGAAGTGCCAATAAGGTACGAAACACGTTAGAATACGTCCCAGCCTAATAACGCAATTTTCTTTCAACAAAAAGGTACTTTTTTTAAATTTTTGGTTTTTTAATATACACTCTTTATTAGATATTTCAGGGCAGGGACAGAGCACACAAATGACTCCTGGGAAATATAAGTCTACTCCCAAACTGCATTTCAAATATATCATGTTCTTTGGCTGTCAATTTTCGACATTTGTAATAAAGACCAGATTCCTTCTGGGTTGAGCACCCCTTCACTCTAAATGCCCCTTTGGAGAAGATCACAGAAAAGAGGGGATGATGCTGCACAGTTTCAGTGCTACGGAGGGCAGGGATTTATGGGACTTGTAGTTCAGTTATCAGCTCTCAACCTGTACTACAACTCACAGAAACATTTGCTGAGATCTCTGGTGACTTGTATAACTGTGTCACTGAACACAGTTCAATGGAGAAAAGACCTGTGTGCACATGCAGTAACAAGAGATATTTCCGCAAAAACTATGCAAAATTAGGCATTCAGAAAAAAAAAAAAAACCAACAACAATAGATGTAATTATTTACGTCAGAAGCTGTAAACATAGAATGCAACATTTTAATGAACTCCAAGTAACGTTCCACATGGCTATTGTTCCATCGGCAAACCATATGAGAACCATTAGGCTTAGATAATGTATTGTCTACAGAAGTGGAACAGTGCAGTTTGTGCAAAATTTATGACAGAAAAGGCATGATGAGTTCTCAAATCCCCAGTCACTGACTGGAATATTGCTAGAATCTGAATAATTCAGAAACATTTAAATATAAGGAAAAATAACTGCTGAAGGTCTAGCTCTAATTCAGCTTAATATATCAAGCTGAGACGCTAAGGGAAGGGTGTTTGTTTCCTTCTTTTTAAAACAAAAGGCTTTAAAACAAAGTATCCCAAAAGAGATGAAGAATTGCAAACGCAGCAGATATCCTGTAAATCGAATTTAACCCCAACAATACTGAAAGGGACATCGCAGCAAAGTTAGAAGGCAGGAGAATAATAACAGTGATGTAACAAACTAAAATGAATACTCACTCTCACGTTGGAAGAGGAATTGGTAGATCCATACAGAGGCCAAGGTGGATGCACAGGTCAGGGCGATTAGATGACATGGCTCCACTTCTTGGAACCTCCCGTTAACCACGCTTTTGATATCATAGAAATATTTTGAGAGAGTATCTTTGTAAACTTCCAAAGTCTCCTGTAGAAACAAGAAATGCAAGTCCGTTATATTCCTATTGAAAGTCGCGCACACAAAGGAGTAGAGTTATTCTCTGTTAAATAACAGCCTCAACATGGTGAGCTAATCTGGATTCCCTAAACTCGTCTAATAGTTTCAGCAATTCAAGGATGATGGGAATCACACTCCACAAAATTCTGAAAGTAGGCAGAGCCCCATATTGTATAGGGCTCCTTCTCCAAAATCCTTTATTACCCCTTTTTATGCAGTGAAAAACTTAGCTCATTCTTCATGGACATTACTCTAAAACAGGCGTGCCTAACAGGTAGATCTCCAGATGTTTTAAAACTACAGCTTCCATGATGCTTTGTCATTCTGAAGGCATGCAAAGCATCAAGGGAGTTGTAGTTCTACAACATTTGGGCACCCCCTTAAACTATTAAAGCAATTCTTGTACTAGCTCTGTCATCAAATATAGTATGTATACAATCATACAGCATGTTAAAACTTGCGTTGATCATTTGTACACTGGTGTTTAGTTTTTTGTTTTTAGGGGGGAAAGGATTGGAGGCTGCGTAAAAGGCTGAAAGCGCCTTTGCAAGTCACAGGCTCTGATTGGCTGCTGTCATCACACATTTTCTGCATGTTTTTTTCCCCCCTTTTATCAGTAAGGTTGGATGGCCAGACCCTCGTTGGAACGGTCAGACCTCTAAGTGACAATTCCAATCACATTCCGCAATTCGCGAGATAAAAATAATACGAATCAATTGATTTAAACTGGTGTATGTAAAGACATTTTTGGATAACTGTTTCACTTTAAGATAATGTTAAATGCATAGAAGAAGCCAGGTTTTGAAAAGTTTCAAATAAGAATGCATTTTTTCCAGATTTTAGTTCTTACAAACATATACATTTTTAGCTGGCTCCTAGATTCCAGGCAAATTTGTTAAGTCCTGCCTTACTTTATCCTATGCTTAGGTAAGAAAGTCATGCTGGGGCCCTACAATATTCGCTCAATTACTCCAGTCACTATAACCACTGCACTCTTTTTGTAACGGAGATGACATTAGAAAGCGTTTTCTCAATTAGATTCCAGCAACAGAAGCCAGAGATCAGGTTCCAACCCTATTCATTGTCTTCTTGTGAGAAGCATTGCTGTACAAGTTCTTGTACAATCAGAGTACTTGTTGCCTGCTCAAACTATGATAGTCTGTTTTCAGGGGCATGGAACACAGCCATGTATGTGTCACACTCCCAGCTCAGCAAGTGAAGGATGTCAATTGGAATGGTAAGACGAGGCTGTGCATGCAGTGGACCCTGAGAGAAAACCAGTGAGTCAGATGTGGACTGCAGGCACTAGCACCACTAATTAAACTAAAACTCTGACACAGCTTAGAGGCAAGCCTAAGCATCAGAAATGCTACAACAAGCATGTCAAACTCGCGGCCCGCATGCAGCCCAGCGAGCTTGCCATGATTACTAAGGCAGAGTAGGCACCTGTTCTCCTTACATTGCAGGTGCCTACTCTGCTCAAATTTATCTGGTACCGGCCAGGGCGGAGAAGTTCCTGGAGGCAGCTAGGGAGCTCAGTCTTCCTGCTCCTGCTGTAGTGATCCTGGGTGCCAGAATATGACGTCATGTGACCCAGCATCACTAAACTGTGCACAAGTGATCAGTGACGAGAGAGAGGGGAGAGAAATATATATATATATATATATATATATATATATATATATATATATATATATATATATCTATCTATCTATCTCTGGGATTTCGTATAGAGGGCCTAGAAATTAGTAGAGGGGGGGACTGGGGTTTAGTAGAGGAGGTGCTAATTTTTTATACTGTCGCTTTCAAAACAAACCTGAAAGGCCCTTACTATTTAAGAATGGTAACACAATGCACCAATGGTTCCTAAATAATAGAGACCCGGTTTGATTTCTTCTAAACTCTCTCTTTCCTATGTAAAAGTCAGAGCACTTAGGTCCTCATCAACCTATTGTTCCTGTAACATTTTGTAATTGCCTCATTTACTGTTAAATCTCCCCCCTAATAAAATATTGTAAAGAGTTAAGGAATATGTTGGTGCTAAATAAATACCAATAATAATAATAATAATAATAATAATAGAACTCTTATTCGCTCTCCTGAGCATCAGCTGATCACACGAAGCCAATTGTATCTTTGAGTTCCTTACACCAAAATTCAAACACCACTGCAGACGATGCACTTAAAATGGCTCAACCTTTGGCACAGTTTAGCATGTAAACAAACCTGTCAACTGTGGTCATACGATATTCTTGGACACAAACCATGGAACTGTAATTCTATCTAATCTCGCTCCTGGACAAGAAAATCAGTGTTTACTTATACTGAGATTACAAACTCTGTAGACTGTAAATAGATGAAGATTACACATGTTATATAAATGCTGCGGCAGAAAATGCCCGTCCCATGCACATATAACATATAATTAAATTTAGGAGACTAAGGAATATCCGACTCATGTGTCACCAACATTGTTACCCTAATAACAGAACTCTTTAATAACATGGCATTATGTGTACACTATTTCAGGGATAGGCAACCTTCGGCACTCCAGATGTTGTGGACTACATCCCCCATAATGCTCTTACACCCATAATGCTGGCAAAGCATCATGGGAGGTTTAGTCCAAAACATCTGCAGTGCCGAAGGTTGCCTATGCCTGCTCTATTTGATGCCAACCGACTATCATTTTTGGTACAGAAGTAGATGGTTTTAAAGCTACTATTAAAAAATGTAATAAAAAAGACAATGAGAGGTGCATACAGCTAAACATGTTCTATGCACAAGAGACATGAAATGTCCGTGCTGCAACTTTAACTCCTCAAAAGGGGAACGATCACTTCCTAGGGTTTTTAAAAGTTTGCTAAATTGTTCTTATATTTAACAATGATATATTAAGGTGTGAAAAACAAAAAGTAAAAAATCATCCAAACCTCTCTATCACACAGTTTTTAGTATCTGATAAAAAAAAAAAAAAAAATTAAAGGATCACTATAAGGTCAGGAACACAAACATGTATTCCTGACCCTATAGTGAAAACCCACCAATTTGGTGGCTCCCCCACACCCCCACAGAATGGGTTAAAACTCACCTTATTTTCAGCTCTTTACAGGTCCGCTGGCGCTGGACCATTTTGGCCAATCAGCATGTCCTCGTAGAGCAGAGCGTACTACTGTGCAGTGCTGAGCCAGGAAGTCCCTCCAGTGGCCATCTAAGGAATGGCAACTTGGAGGTGTCCCTAGGGGCAATGTAAACACTGCCTTTTCTCTGAAAAGGCAGTGTTTACATGAAAATGCCCGAAGGGAGCTATTATACTCACCAGAACAACTACATTAAGCTGTTCTCGTGACTATAGTGTTTCTTTTTCTCATCTACATTTGTAATGTGTGCCCTGGCTGTACCTGGATTTTGATGTAATTTGCTAAATATTTAAAATATAAAAGCTAAAGGACCCAAAACAACTTACTGGAGCAGTTTTGGTGTAAAGATCACGTCCCTGCAGCCTCACTGCTCAATTCTCTGCCATCTATGAGTTAAATCACATTGTTTATGATACCACAGTCACACCTCCTTGCACGTGACCTACATAGTTTCCCTAAACACTTCCTGTACAGAGAGATCTAATGTTTACATTTCCTTTAGTGCAAATTCGGTTTAAATTTAGAATTTATCTCCTGCTCTTTTACTAGCTTACTAGACCTTCTTGGAGCACCATAGCTCTGCTCTACCAGAGCAATTTGTCAAAATCATTTTAGAACGGTTTAAATGGTTTGGGGTCTCAGGAAGCCCCCGCAGCCCTCCTTACAGGAGTATCAAGTTAGCTGCACTGAGCTAAGCAGGGTCATGTTAGGCTGCACTCACTGGCTGAGAATGTGAGCTGAGCTCTTTCCGCCACTACACAATCCAGTGTGCACCTGCTCCAGCTCAATAAGGAAGCTGGATGCTCATGGGTCCCAGTGGGACCCTGGTACATTGTCAAAATGTTCTAAAACTGTTTGACAAATTACTGTGGGCGCTAGGAGTGTCACTGTTAAAAGGTATTTTTTGTTTAAGGGTTTGTTCATTAGGGTAAGTTACACAGATATAGAGGTTCCTGTTAAATGATAGCCAACATACAGGGTACGTTGCTGCACTATGTGCCTTAGTGATGTACAAAGACTTACTAAAGTCTCACGAGTGAGGCAGATGAAAGACACATAATGCTTACTTCCCTTCACAATCAGCTCAGACCTTGGGACCTTAGTACCCTAAACTACTGTCTGGAGACGTCTAGTCAGAAGTTGTCTTTACAGAAAAAAAAAAAGCTATACCTCCAGCGTGGAAACAAGGCCAAGCGAATCAACCATGCACAAAAGCACTGGAAGTATGGTTTAGAAAAATGGCAGCAGGTGTGGACTGATGGGTCAAACTTTGAAGTATTTCCCTGTAGCAGAAGGCAGTTTGTTTGCTGAAGGGCAGCAAAACTTTACAAGAATGGGTATCTGCAGGCAACAATAAAGCATGGTGGAGATCACTTGCAAAGAGAGTTGGGGTATTAGGTCAGAATAAATGGTCTGATCAAGGCTGTGAAGTACAGGCAGATACTTATCCATCATGCAATACCTTCACGGAGGCATCTGATTGGCCCCAAATTTATATGGCAGCATAACAACACCCCCAAACATACAACCAAAGTCATTAAGAACTATCTTCAGCATAAAGAAGACCAAGGAGTCCTGTAATTAATGGTTGGCCCCAGATCTCAACATCATCAAGTCTGTCTGGGATTACATGAAGAGACAGAAGCAAATGAACTGTGGTTAGCTCTCCAAGATATTTGGAAAAACGTTCCTGCTAAGTTTCTTACCAAACTGTGTGCAATGGTGTACCTAGAAGAACGGACGTTGTTTGGTTGGTCTGGTCACACCAAATATTGATTTGATTTAGATTTTTCTTCTGTTCATTCATTTTGCATTGTTAATTGATAAGAATATTAAACATTTCTACTTTGGAAAGCATTCTTGGTTTACAGTATTTCCACACCTTGCTAAAACTGTAGCACAGTAGTGTGCAAGTGCAATAAATGTATATTTGACAGGGCTAATTGCCATTGTGCCGTTGATTTGTCTACCCGGCATTGCAAAAACCATAAGGGCCGTTTGGAAACCAGGAGAGGACTGCATTTACCCGGCGACAAATACACTGTCCCAGCTACCTATTGTGCTGAAATAAAATTGGGGTGGTTAGGTTTCGGGGATGATGCCCCACCACTTCCTATTACAGCATTTCTTGTAATGAGGCGAATGGTGAGTTACTGTGACAAATAAAATACCATTCCCACAACTTTCGATCTCCGTCGTGTCTCAATACAAATTCCTGGAGCTGTATACCATGTCCCCACATTCTGAGCTCCAAGAAAATAGGGGCATGACTAAAAAGTATGTTCCCCTACGAACACACTGGGAAGTATGCTACAGGCCTGTATTTAATAGTTTAGGAATGTACCACTATATCTGAAGATCTGACTTGGTTACAAAACAAGAATAATTTAAGAAACATTCACTGCAGGAATGCAAAGCGAACATTTTAATACTATTACTATGGCACGATTGTGCAGAGTACAAGATGCATATGTCAAGGTTCAAAGCTAATAAAATAAATAAATAAGAATCAGCGACATCACCACTTTATCAGTACCTTTACACTAGTGGATCAAAGCAGTAAACCTTGTCCTTAGCGGTCTGCTTACACAAGCAAATCCATGAGACTAGTTTTTAAAAACACACTTACACAGGAACTTGGAATTAGGGTCTGCGCCCAAATATACTACCATCTATACTAGACCACTCACTTCATTTTAATGAAGATGTCTGGGTGCAGTGTCCCTGTCCTTTTAATCCTGTAATATAAAACTGTAGCTTTTAATAAAAAATAAAATAAAAAAAAAGAAAATGCAATGTTTATATTGCAGTGTTAAAACCACCTCTAGGGACCGTCAGTATGACAGCCATAAGAGGTGCTTCCGCTGCACTGACCAAGTAAAACCAAGCCACTTGATGCAGAAGATCCATGGGAATGTATTGGTTCCATGCTTTCCTATAGGGAAGTTTGAATGCGCTTGAGAAGCTCACCGCGCATGTGCATTAGGTCCCCACTAGCATTGGATTGGACATCGGAGGAGGAGGTCATGCCTAATCCATGATGCCGTGGAAAGCGGAGGTAAGCAGTGCAGAGGGAAAATTGGCACTGGAAAAAGGCAACTATACCATTTATTATTTTTAATAATTAAAAAATGTAAATTATAAACTGGATGCACCTAATTTGGACTAGAGACAGGGACACTTTTGCATTAGAAATACAAACCTGTGTTCCTAACGCTATAGTGTTCCGTTAGTAGATAAAAGTGATAATGTAATAAAAACAATTTTTTCTCATTTCTCTATTGATAATCAGATGTATACAGAGAAGGAGAGTCACATTAAAAAAAACAAGTGAACCATACAAATACAAATATGTTTATCAAGGGGGCCGGGCAGCCATGCTAGCAGGCTGCAAGTCACTATGGCTCCTGAGGAATTTAGCTAATATCAGGCAAATCCCCACTCAACTCAGCCTGAAACACCCTGGAAATTCATGGTACAAGATCCTGGAGTGTCCAGGTGCAGCTAGAGCACCTGATATTGGGTGGTTCTGGGTTCCGGTGAGATGCTCTGGGGCTTGGAGACTGAGGCCTACCTGGGAAGAGGAGCAGACGGCCGCTGCTTTGCTTTTCACCCCGGCTGCAGAGAACAACGCGACTAGAGCCCTCCCGGCCCTGTTCACCCCCCCACTTTGGACCGGTGGAGGTTATCCCGGTCCCCACCAGGCAAGCAAACACCCACAAGGCACCAGCCGCCAACGACTGCCACGCGGCCTCAACAAAATGGCCAAAACGTGCTGTAACAGGCCACTGGAGAGCAGTGCAGACCGCGCCAACTGAGAACATCTTACCCAGCCTCCTACTACCAAGACCGCAGACCATCACTGGGGGAAGGCCCTGAAAAGCTGTCCCCTTGTAACAGCTAGGTCACACTGCTACCCACACCTGGACAAGGTGATCTGTTCAGCACAGGACCTGCACTCACCCCACGACCACCGGACACTGTGCCCTGCAGCGGGTCGTCAGGACCCAGTGGACTTGGAGAGACCTGCGGGGTGTATACCCATGCCTAAGAAGAGGATGCCTCCTAATAAGCTTCCACAAAGTAAGCAAACGGAAGACATGAAAGGCACAAACCGCAGAACTCACCAAGGGACACTCTGGCGGCATTCACCGCTACATGGAGGGGACATATATGCTAATAATGTTACAGTCAAACCTGCAATACACAGCGGTCTCTAACACCCTGACTCTCGCAGTGGATGACCCAATGTGCCATGATCTGCCTGATGGTACTCTATTCTACTCTACTTTATTTTACTGCATTTTACTTTACTTTATATGAATAATAGCCCTAGCTAAGATACTTGCTGTATAAAACCATCTGTACACTTGCCTGCTTATCATATAATTGCACTAATTACACACCCAGCTACAGACCCCAAGCAACTTATTAGCTGGTTAGGATGATGTACTATTCAGCATGCTATTAACCTAAGTCAGACATGTTAATTAACTTCTTGTAATCATAACCCATGCTAATGTAACTCGTATTTACTAACATTCTGATCTAAGCAACATTACTAACATTTCAAAATGTGCCGATAATCTCAATGACTGTTATGCCTGAAAATTATGCTCGGGGAATGCTATTGGGGCACCACGAGCTTGTATGTTATTTACTCAAAGCAAGATAAAAATAAAGAATTTAATTATATATATATATATATCTCTCTCTAGAACTAAAAGTGGATAGGGAGGACACTTTACCCATGCTGACAGCAGACAACGAATGTCTCCACGACCTCCCCCGCTATGCTGACCAAGTCCCCAGGACATCACTCGTCCACCCCTGAGGGGGGAGTGACATTAACAAAGGTGGATCAGGCTTCAGAAAGAACTCGGCATTGGCTTGGGAATACAGGAAAGTTTATTATTTCTTATTTTATGGTAGACTGTGTCAGCAAGGCTTACTCCATCCAAAAACAGTCTTTTATTACAATGCTGTTCTTAACTGGAGTAGCCCTTTAAATAGTTTTACAAGAGAAGAATGGTTTGACAAATTCAGTATCTCATTCTTTAAAGGGACACTAAGCACCTAAACAACTTTAACTTAATGAAGCAGTTTTGTGTATAGATCATGCTAAAGTCTCTGCCATTTGGAAGTTAAATTACTTTGTTTATGCAGCCCATTTTATACCTCTATAATTAATAAGGATGCATGCAATTAATTTTGCTTTTAATCACTTTAGTATATCTTCTAGATGGTAGATATCCTATCTACTGCCTTCTACCCCCGCCCAGACTTTCTGTGGCTGTCCAATCACAGGCTTCCTAACGCAGCTCAAGTCTTTGCCAGGGAGGTGCTCTGGGCAATTGTCTGGTTCTTGAAAAAACAAAACTGGTTAAATGATTGACAGCCTGAAGTGCAACAAGGAACATTTGAAAAAGTGCCAATTTCTACTGAAACCTGCACTTTTTCTAAAATAAAAAAATTTAAAAAAAATAGAACACATTCTTTATGCATAAAGTACTTCAGCAAGTTCCATGCTTTGGGGGTCTGACGTGTCCCTTTAAGCGAGGCAAAACTTGGGGATTCTGAAATATTATTCTGCTAACAGACAGTCTTGAAATAAATGGGGGATCAGAGGATCGCAACAACAAGAATTTGAGGGTGTTTTTGCTGGAACATGCAGGCACAGGTACGCCGTCACACGTTTGCGTGTTTTACGTCTGATTTATTAGAAATGCCGGAATCCCCTCTTGTTCACATTATAATATGTGGCAATTTTACAGTCATTAGACCATTTATTTATTTTCAGAGATTGCCTTGAATTTTAGATTAATTTCGGTGTAACTGAGCCCAAATTCAAAACTGCCCTCGCCCCTCTTCAGTTTAATAAATAGAACAATACCCGCTTTAAAAATACATAAATCACATTTACTGTAAAATCTTCTTAAACTCATAAATTAGCAGATTCCCCTGTTACTTTGTTAGCAAAGATTCTGTAGCAACACCTTTGAAACAAAGGAATCCGTGTCACTTTTTTTTTTTCCTTTTTCGAAGAGGGTATTTAAGGCCGTTGAACTGTTCACACTAGTCACAGATGTTAACATGTCATACTGCGGATAACATCTCCAAGGTCAATAGAAGCTGGCAGTAACTTAGAAAACAATTCTGTCTGTTCCAAAAACAGAGCCATAAATTATACAACAGCCTACATGCTAAACCACAGTTTTTTTAAGGTGGGTGATAAGAACATTCAAATACACAGGTCACTGGACCAAGCACAAAGTAAAATGAATGGTTTCTCACACAAGCCAAGGTCTAAAAATTGTTTTTAAAAAAGAGGTTGAACTACAATTCCCATCATCCATAGCTTTGCTAGACTCTGCTTTCATGTCTAGATGAAGACCAGTTTTGGTATTCTAGACTCAGGTTTAGAATGTAACAGGCTATACCTTGCTTTTACCACATTGTAGAATCCTTAATCTACATTCGAACATTCATTTCCTGCTTTGCAATTTAGAAGTAATCTAAGCACATTATAAAAGTAGGGATTGCGACTTCACAACCAGATTTTCAATAGAAAAAAACACAAGCATGAAGAGAAACCTGTTTGGTGACTATGCAAAAAGACAGAAATAGATCTCTCCTTAACATAAAAAAAATAAAAAAATAAAAAAAAATAAGCTGAATGTCTTGCAACAGAATAAGATTACAGGTAACTTATTACTTGGAATTCCTAAGTGACACTTGACAAATCTATCTATACATCTAGGAGACAAACCATCAACATAAATATTGGGGCGAAGATTCAAATCCA
>OW240922.1:16230494-16350437 GCA_933207985.1 Pelobates cultripes | reverse complement strand
TCAATACACTGACAGCAGCTCCCCCAATACACTGACAGCAGCTCCCCCCATATCAATATACTGACAGCAGCTCCCCCTATCAATATACTGACAGCAGCTCACCCAATATACTGACAGCAGCTCCCCCAATATACTAACAGCAGCTCCCCCCAATATCAATACACTGACAGCAGCTCCCCCCTATCAATATACTGACAGCAGCTCCCCCCTATCAATATACTGACAGCAGCTCCCCCAATATACTGACAGCAGCTCCCCCAATATACTAACAGCAGCTCCCTCTATATCAATATACTGACAGCAGCTCCCCCCAATATCAATACACTGACAGCAGCTCCCCCTATCAATATACTGACAGCAGCTCCCCCTATCAATATACTGACAGCAGCTCCCCATATCAATATACTGACAGCAGCTCCCCCCTATCAATATACTGACAGCAGCTCCCCCTATCAATATACTGACAGCAGCTCCCTCCCCTATCAATATACTGACAGCAGCTCCCCCTATCAATATACTGACAGCAGCTCCCTCCCCTATCAATATACTGACAGCAGCTCCCCCATATCAATATACTGACAGCAGCTCCCCCATATATCAATATACTGACAGCAGCTCCCCTATATCAATATACTGACAGCAGCTCCCCATATATCAATATAATGACAGCAGCTCCCCCAATATCAAGATACTGACAGCAGTTCCCCATATATCGATATACTGACAGCAGCTCCCCCGATATCAATATACTGACAGCAGCTCCCCCAATATTAATATACTGACAGCAGCTCCCCCAATATCAACATACTGACAGCAGCTCCCCATATATCAATACACTGACAGCAGCTCCCCCAATATCAATATACTGACAGCAGCTTTCCCATATATCAATATACTGACAGCAGCTCCCCCAAATATCAATACACTGACAGCAGCTCCCCCATATATCAATATACTGACAGCAGCTCCCCCATATCAATATACTGACAGCAGCTTCCCCTATATCAATATCCTGACAGCAGCTCCCTCTATATCAATACACTGACTGCAGCTCCCCCAATATATCAATATACTGACAGCAGCTCCCCCATATCAATACACTGACAGCAGCTCCCCCATATATCAATATACTGACAGCAGCTCCCCCCAAAAATCAATATACTGACAGCAGCTCCCCCCATATATCAATATACTGACAGCAGCTCCCTCATATATCAATATACTGACAGCAGCTCCCCCTATATTAACAGCTCCCCCAATATTAACTGACAGCAGCTCCCTCTATATCAATATACTGACAGCAGCTCACCCTATCAAAATACTGACAGCAGCTCCCTCTATATATATCAATACACTGACAGCAGCTCCCTCAATATATTTTAACTGACAGCAGCTCCCTCTATATCAATACACTGACAGCAGCTCCCTCAATATCTATTAACTGACAGCAGCTCCCTCAATATATATTAACTGACAGCAGCTCCCCATATATCAATATACTGACAGCAGCTCCCCCTATATATATTAACTGACAGCAGCTCCCCCATATATCAATACACTGACAGCAGCTCCCCCATATTAATATACTGACAGCAGCTCCCCCCATATCAATATACTGACAGCAGCTCCCTCTATATCAATATACTGACAGCAGCTCCCCCAATATTAACGGCTCCCCATATATCAATATACTGACAGCAGCTCCCTCTATAGCAATATACTGACAGCAGCTCCCCCAATATTAACAGCTCCCCATATATCAATATACTGACAACAGCTCTCCATATATCTATACACTGACAGCAGCTCCCCATATATCTATTAACTGACAGCAGCTCCCCATATATCTATACACTGACAACAGCTCCCTCTATAGCAATATACTGACAGCAGCTCCCCATATATCAATACACTGACAGCAGCTCCCTCTATATCAATATACTGACAGCAGCTCCCAATAGCCTTCCTGCCACCCGTTACTTTCCACTTATACTGCACCCCTATAGCAGCACAGGACCAACACTCCACTTAGTACAAAATAACTGGTGTCCCTCTTCTTGCGCAGTCTATCACCCCACATTACATTGTTTCATTACCCCACACTCATGTTTACAATCCAGTCACCAATAACCATTGCTGTAAAACTGGGGTCCAGGAGTGATCAAAAGAGGGGAGCAGACTTTACACACTGTCCATGAAAATACTTTGTGTAAAACACTTTCCATAAATGCATAATGCCTGGAGAATAGCAGATTTAATATATACTATACCTTTTGGTGTAACCAGGTAAGACAATTATATAGCATCTCTTTAATATATTTATAAATTAGCAATACATTCTTTTTTTTTAAAATTGAAGTTTTCAGCATAACAAGAGTATCATGCATGAAATAACAGATGAAATAACCAATATCCGACATATTTGAGCATATCAATATGACTGTGTGAGGTAACACTTCGTATAGCACTTGTCGCTGTACTGTAGGTACTCTGTTGTCTCAGTAAACAAGGGAAACATTTGAGAGAACATATCACTTCTTCAATTTACAATTGACTAACAAAGTGTACATCATAATTGTTGGATATGCATTCAACATTGCCGGATTAAACAGGTACAAGGAAGTAAAATAAAAAAGAAAATAGAAGAAAAAGAAATCAGAGTATGTACATTCGTATATCCTAACCTCCAACCATCCTAATCCAACTGTACCCTTGTCACTCGGGGATTAAGCCAGCGGGGACACACCGTTGTGCAAGCCTATTCCTGGGGGGAGGGGTATGTCTAGGTTTTGCCTTTCCCTCTATGTGAGCTATCCATGGTGTCCATATGTCACAATACCTAGGAGTTTTACCCAGTGATGCCCACCGGAGTTCCTCCAGTACCCGATATTGTTCTAATTTTGCTGCCCACTCTTGGTAGCCTATGGGGGAGGTATATTTCCAGTTCACTGCTATTACCGCCTTTGCCGACACCAACATAAAGAATAACAGGGAGTGTTTAACTTTTTTCAGCGGCAGCTCCAAGTTGAGGAGCAGCAGAGCGTCCAATTCAAACTGTAGGGCTATACCCGTAATCTCACCTAATTTAAGGTGTACCATTTGCCAGAAAGGTCTAATTTTCCTACAATACCACCATATGTGGCCTATGTCTCCATCCCCCTCCCCATATTGCCAGCAGATCGGGAGTGTGTCCAGGTGGAATTTATGGATTTCTACAGGTGTGCGATACCATGTGGAGAGCAGTTTATAGTTAGTTTTGTGTAGGGAGACACTTGTGTGGGCATAGAAGGTCCTACGGCAGATTGCTTCCCATGCCTTTTCTCCCAGTGTGCATCCTAAATATTGCTCCCATTTGCGTGTGAAGTGCGGGAGCCCTTCATGTATGTGAGTGTGGATGGGTTTGAGGCACTTAGATATCGCTTTGGCCACCGAGGTCGTGCCTGAGCATAACTGTTCAAAGTCTGTAAGGTCTCTAAGGGGTCCCTCTGGTATGTGGAGAGTTTTAAGGAAGTGCATCAGTTGAAAAAATTGGAACCTCTGTGCCAGTGAGGAAGATCTCGACTGTACGATATCCGTCAATGGTCTGTGTTCATCTGGGCCCCAGACACTGTCTAGTGGTAGATATGGAGAGTTTTTTTAGCTGGACCTGTAGGGGGAGGGAAAGGCCACCAGCACCTACAGGGAATTTCAAGTTATGGGATACAGGAAATCTTGGTGATATCTCTGGCAAGATACTCGGGAGATGGGCGATTTTTTTTCCATACCGCTATGGTGGCGTCAATGGTGTGGTTTTGGGAAGTCGGGTAGGCTATCACTCCTGTGTATGCCCACGGGAGAGCCTATAGCAGGGTGTGCAATAATGCTTGTTCAATGGTAATCCATAATTTGGTTGGGGGTTGTATAGTCCAGTCTAGCATTCCAGCCAAATGGACAGCGAAGTAGTAATGAAGCACATCTGGGAGCCCTATTCCCCTCTTGTGGTTAGATCTGGTAAGAATGTGGTAAGCTAGCCGGGGTTTCTTGCCCGCCCACACGTAGGTTGTGAAGATTGATTGAATGAGTTTAAAGAAGTTCTTAAGGGGTGTTTTATGGGTAACGTGTTCATGAGGTAGAGGATGCGAGAGAGTATATTCATCGATATGACATTAACCTTACCCAACCACCGGAAGTGTGGCTTGTCCCATTTGTGGAGGTCTGTTCGTATCGCTTCGAGGAGCTGGGGAAAATTGGCCTGATACAGATCAGATTTGCTGCTAGTAACATTAATCCCCAGATATGATTGACTTCGCAGCCCAGTGGAACGGGAAGTCTCTCTGAAGTCTTTCTTTCGTGAGGGAATCTACATTAACATTGAGTACCTCACATTTTTCCTCATTGATCTTAAAGTTGGTGTGTGTACTATATTCAGTGATCGCAGACATGATATGTGGAAGGGAGCTAGATGGGTAAGCTATTGTAAAATGCAAATCGTCTGTGAATGCTGAGACTTTAAAGTCCCGTGGTCCCACGGTAATGCCCCTAATGTCACTGATTTAATGCTTTCCTACTGGGAAGGACTAACGCATGCGTGGTGCTCAACGTGCGTGCGCGTTAGGTGCTTCCCATCTCTGCCATCGGAGGAGGCAACCCATAGCCGAGAGACCTCGCCACTGGAAATCAGGTAAGTTTTAAAAGGGTTTTAGGAGGTGGGGATGGGGGCAGAGAGACACTGTACTGTTAGGAATACAAGCATGTTTTCCTAACACTATAGTGTTCCCTTTCCTAAGTAAATGTCTCTACAAGGTAAGATTTACTTACTTTACACACTGTGGTGCGCTGGTGTCCATGCTAAAGCTCCACCTCCCTGGCTGAGGTCATCAGTCTCAATGATCTCAGCTAATCCAATGCTTCCAGATAGGAAAGCATTAGGAGCCTACAGTGCATACAGAACAAAACACCACACTGCACCAATCAAATGCTCTCTCGGAGAGTTATTTGATCTATATCCAAGTTAAACTCCGTTATACCTGCGGACATGCCTCTAGTGGCTGTCTTCCTGACATACACTAGAGGCGTGTTAACCCTGCAATGCATTGCCTTTCCTTTGCCTTTTCCACTGTAGTCCCTTTAAAATGAGAAGAAAAAAGGAAAAGAACAAGAAGTAATTATAGATAAGGACTGATATTGTCTGAAGAACAGATCAACAGAATTTATTTTCCAGTAGATGGCTCTGTGTCAGTCTAGAGTTTTCTAAATTAGGAGATAATGATAATACATATTTTTTTGCTTGTTTTTTACATAAATGTAGCTGTCAGTCTGATTTGTGAGCCATATGTAAAATTAGTTAATTTGAGAACACTGTGGAGAGACTACAGAGTAGATAAACTAGTGGGCATATTCATAAAGTCCCTGCCCTGTTTAATCAAATGCACAAATAAAATCAGATTGAGAGAAACGTGTTTTCAGAACATTGTGTACATTCAGCAATGACTACGCTTCTTACAGAACAACACATGTAACTTATTTCAGTGTCATTGAGGGAGCACAATTGGTTAAATTTCAAAAATAACAAAAAATCTGTGTCCCGGGACCCCACTTATAACCAGTACTGATTCCCCAAATTAACCAGCATCTAGGAGAAAGGAATCAAGTATGAGAAGGTATTTAAAGGGACACTGTAGTCACCCAGACCCTTTCATCTCATTGAAATGGTCTGAGTGAGCTATCCCTGTCCCACTTAGTCCTGCAATGTAAGTCATTGCAGTTTTAGAGAAACTGCAGTGATTAGATTGCAGGACTAAGACTGCCTCTAGTGGCTGTCAATCAGACAGCCACTATAGGCACTTCCTGGATGCTAATAGACTCCAGGTCCCCTAAATGACGCTAGCCGTACTCACACTCTGCATGAGGACATCAAGCATTTGTGAAATCTCGATAGGTAGGACCTAATGAGCTTGCGGCTCTTGCCGTGCATGCACATTAGGCTCCCCTGTATGTTTTTTTTTTAACCCTTTACATGCTGGGGGGTCGCCAGGGAGGGGGGACTGGAGGTCACTATAGTGTTAGAAATACAGATTTGTATTCCTAACACTCTAGAATCCCTTTTAAAAACAGGTTCTAATGTTGCCTAAACAGGGCTCTCTTTCAGTGTTGTAAGTAATGAACACATCACTACTTGGATAAGGTTAGCGAGTAGGAGTTGTTTTATTGCCAGAGAATTGTGATTGGTAATTTTGAGCTTACAAATATTTTAATGGCTTCCATAGAGAATAATAGCTAGTTTTAAAGACAGTTTAAAGCGGCACTGTTATCCCCCTTCTCTCCCCCCACACACACACACCCACCCACTCCAAAGACCTCAATGCTCAAGAGTACAGCAGTGACATTGGGTCCTGTTGCTGAAGCGCCACGCCCGCAGGGACAGGTTCAAGTAAGTAAATCTCACCTTTATCTGTCCTCAATGCCACCACACCCACAGTGGCGATGTCAACGTAGAATTCGAGTTCGTCAAAGTCCCCAGATGGTGACAGTGCCGCTTTAATTAAGCAGTCTCCCTGTTCAATTCTCTGCCATTTAGGATCAGATCTTGCTTACTTTAGAAGTTTTTATTTCCTAGTGGTCTGGTACAGTTGCTATGGCAACTAACTCAAAAATGCACCTTTTATCCAATTTGAAAATTAATAAATGCTAAGTAGTGGCTGGTATCAGTGTAGGCAAACGTTATTAAAGTGCAGACACTAAAGGCAGGGGAGACCTGTTGGTAAATGTGGCGAAATTAACCTGGGAGGTTTGGCCCTTTAAATACAAGATTTGGGCTATTGGCTTTATATTGTGCTGCTGCTGGCCCTTTAAGAACCGTCTGGGGATATATTGAGACTTTGTGTGACAATGACCCTTTAAGACTATGTCCCCAGTGTCCCCAGACTGTTAATATACTGTGTTCCTGTGTTCCTGGCTTTCTCCCACTTGGTTCAGTAAATGGGGCTTACAGAACCAGGTACCACACAGGCGGACCACCCAGAAGTGGAAGTGTGCAGGCAATTTACCTCCCAGGCTGGAGGGGAGGGATTGTATGTTGGTGCTGGGTGTGTTTTACGGTTTTCCTGTAAATGATTGGTTGTACTGTGTCCCACCCTGTGGGATGTCCCTTTGCATGGGGACTTGCATATAAGCCAGTGTATGGTCATTAAAATCAGATCATCTTGTACCTTTCTTGAAGCCTTGGGTCATGTTTGGGAAATTGGATAACTACACTCTGGGGATTGCTATAATCACTATACTCCCCAGGGTATGATCACTAAGCTCTTCTAATAGCTTGTTCCTGTTCCTGCTCTCTGGGGAAAGAGAGGTTCACCCACTGGAATCTTGGGTCCAGGGTGGGTTGAGACGGGGACACCCCGGCGCAGCTGCATCTCTGGAAGTGGGGTCTGCAGTGCTAATGGTGTCGGTTGGAGTCCTCAGCGAGCACTAGGAGCATCGATTGGCGGAGGTACTCAGTCGGAGTGCCAGCGGTCCGTCACAGTAAATGTGTCTGCAAATATCTGCGGGAAGTTAGTCATAGCAACAACTTGTGGCTGATATTTTGCAACCACATTGGAAATGAAGGATACAATAATTGAGAATACTCATAAACACAGCTGAATGCCGATACAGGGAGCAAAGGTAGGGAAAAACCTAGAACTTGAGTCAACAAAGCCAGAAATAAGAGTAAATACAAGCTGAGTCACAACAGGACACCAGATCATATAGAACTGTTAACAGGTCACAGGCTGCTCACTATTTAATAGACATGCCCCTACTCGCGGTATAGCGAGTAGGGGCAGTATTTACTAATACGAAGTCATCTTTACTTGGTATTAGTAAATTTAATTGAAAGACCAATTTAGGTCTTTCAGCCTTTTGGTAGATAGCATCCTGATACTGTGGGAATTAGCGAGTTATCTATTAAGCGGCTGCAAGATGCAGCCACGGCAATGAATAGGATCGGAATTTAATTCATGAATGAAATTCCGATACGAACAAAGTCCCGAATTGCGTCCTAACAGGAATGAACAAACTGTTCTCATTCTGTTAGGACGCAATTCGGTAGTTTCGCCGGCGTTCTGTCTAAGCGACAGGACGTTCGGGAATACTGACAGGAAACATCGTGGGAACAGGGAGGAAAGCTAAGAATTGTGAGACAATTTCTCTGACCACAAGAAACAGAGCACACTTTGCAACTCAGCTGGTCAGGGATGGTCAGGTGTAGGAAACCTTCATAAGACAAATAGTCCCTACTTTGCCTGATGTTTTAAAGAAAACTAGGGCAGACAGGAAGAAATTAAGAACAGATCCTGACAGTGGAAGTGAAGAGAAATCGATAAAAAAAAAAGGTAAGTTCGACATGACAGTGCCGCCTTAAAAGTTTACCCTACAGAGCAGGGGCGGTTGAGACCCGACCTTGTCCATATCCTGACACTCAATGTAATAGCCCCCAAAATCTATTGGCAAGGACATGCTCCCCGCTAGCTGTGACATAAACAATAACAAACAGAAAAGAGGGTGGGTGGGAGGGAAGTTTGTGGCGGAACCAGCCTCGCCACTGAAGGAGCCTGGTTGCTCGCCTGCTCCCTTTAGACTATGGCCCGGCATTTAAAACCTTTTATTTTCCCTGCAGAAAGGCGTATTCGTGCCTTTCTGCCGGGGTGTTCGGTAGATTCAATCTATCGAACAAAGTACTGAACGATCGACCACCTGGAAACTGGAGTGTGCCATCAATTGACCTCCCAGAAGCTGCGGGTAACCGCAGCTTAATTGACAAATGCCAAAACACATGGCAGCGGCCATTTTAACTCCCGAACGGCCAGTGGTGTTCAGCGCCCAAACTATGGAACTGGAAACGGATACTTATTTGCGCGAACACCGCTGAGCCGCCAGCCTCCTTTCCTCTGCATTCGGTAGTGGAACCGAATGAATGTTCATTCGGTAGTTTAACCGTATGAACAGCATCACCCCAGATAGCCATGCCATGGAGCCTATTCGTGTAAAGAAAGACTATGGGAAAGACTTTGGCTCCATGGCGATTGAACTGTATGTATGTGATCTGAGCGCCATCCGGTAATAATGTGCGCTCAGATCTAAGCTATCTGGGGATATGTAGAAGGTGTATGTTTTATGTGATAAATGTAACCGTATGTAATTTTATGTATTTTTACTGAAAATGTGTGTAATGGAGTTTTACCTCTGTCCTTGGTGATAATTGGATTACTTCCCAATTATCTCCAGGCCAGAGAGGGTGGATTGTGATGCATTGTGGGATTGTTGAAATGTGTAAGTCTGTGATTGGTCCTTTTACCCTTTGTGTCCCAGTCTTCCATCTGGTCCCCTAGGGGATTGTCCACCAGGTGGGAGACCTGCATAAAAGCCAGACAGGTAGTCCCAGTAAACCAGATTCTGCTTGACCCTCAAAACGAAGTGTTGTCTCGTTATTGGGGGAATTGGATTGTATGCTGATTGCCAGGAATGTAAGCTGATTGTATGCTTTTCCTGTTCGGCTGTTTCCAGTGTTTGTGTGTTTCCGGTTCGGGAGTTGGAGGATTCGTGTAGTTTGCAGCTCGGGAGATTGGTGCTTGCAGTAGCTGCCTGTGCATCTGGAAAGGGGAATATCGCCTAAACGGTTTTTAACTTCTTGTGTGCAAAACGGCCCGTTACAAAGTTGTTTGCTGGCCCGTCTAGGCACTGAGGTTAGATGATCCATACACACTCACAACCAATCACAAGCATCCATCCCCACACTCATACATGTGCCCTTGTCCGCTTAGCTGTGCTATCTCCCCAGGGCATAAATTTAATTTTGCTACCAAAATTAACACTTATATCAGTTAGAGACATTACAATCTTTAGGACCATGAGACCATAATCCGAAACTGTATCCTGGTATCCCTGGCACTGAATGAGAGAGGGTACATCAGTACTTAGTTTGACTTATCCTTCTCGCTCTAAAGATGCCAACCTCTCTTAGTAGTATACCATGGAGAGACCCAGCTCTATGCATAAGTGCTCAATCTAAATATGTGGACATGAGTATGTACCTTTTGGGGGGGAGGGAGGACAGGGGGGGGACAGAAAATCGTTAACATTTTAATACACTCTAATCACTCACACTCGTTATGTGCAATGCGTACGTTGGTCGTTTGTGTAAACATGCACTTTACAACAGCCATCACAACACAGTGTGACAGAGCAGCCCTGCCCAGGGATTGTGTGAATTGACAATCTGACAAGTCAAAGCAGTTAGATGAATCAGATTTCCGCCTGAAAACCTTTCCTCTGATGTCATAAGTGCTGTTACAGGGATGATTAGTTGTGGTAATCCATCAAATGCTCTGTCAGTCACCAAGATGTCACATATATTACAACAGATGGGGGAAGGGGAAACAAAGCGAAAATCTGCCCTGAGAAGTGAACAGAATGAATGAGCACCCCCATCACTGCCACTAGCCTTGCTGTATATAAGAATCTGTGTATCCATCTGTATTATTATTTATATAGTGCCAGCAAATTCCGGGTTATTGTAGATATTTATGTAGCTATTTGCCTTGTGTGGTCATATGTATGAATCTTTGTGTTTGTGTGTTTAAGTGTATTTGTTACCGTATCTATTAGGGCAGGGGTACCCAAAAGGTAGATTCCCCAGCTGTTGCAGAACTACAACTCCCATGATGCTCTGCATGGCTTTAAAATGGCAATGCATCATGGAAGCTGTAGTTTAAAGGACCACTATAGTGCCAGGAAAACATACTCGTTTTCCTGGCACTATAGTGCCCTGAGAGTGCCCCCACCCTCAGGGACCGCCTCCCGCCCGGCTCTGGGCGGAGAGCTCTCCTCCTTCTCTCCTCATTCATAATGCTTTCCTATGGACGCTGGCGTGCTCTCACTGTGAAAATCACAGTGAGAAGCACGCAAGCGCCTCTAGTGGCTGTCAATGAGACAGCCACTAGAGGATTAGGGGGAAGGCTTAACCCATTCATAAACATAGCAGTTTCTCTGAAACTGCTATGTTTATGAAAAAAAGGGTTAATCCTAGCTGGACCTGGCACCCAGACCACTTCATTAAGCTGAAGTGGTCTGGGTGCCTAGAGTGGTCCTTTAACAACATCTAGGGACCTATCTTTTGGGCTCCCGTGTATTAGGGTATTGACTAAATTCAAAGTGAATTTCAAATTCCAGACCAAAGTTGCTGAGTTAGAGTATTTTTTCAATTCAGCTACCTTGGCCTTAAATTTGAAATTTACTTTAAATTCTTACTTTTATGAATAGCCCTGTATGCGTGTGCAAATATATGTACCCAGTTTCTAAAGATAAAACTGACCCAAAATTGAGCAGTGCTCCTCTTATATTTGGGCCCTGGATCTGCCCGTGTACAGCAGTGATATATTTTTAAACTATTCTGTGAAACATGTCTTGCTGTTATTAGTCAGATCCTTTAGGACGGTGTATGGTATCACGTTTCTTGGATTGCAAACTCGTTTTGTATCTTTTTAACTGATGACTTTGTTTTATTGGATGATTACTTGGGCGGAACACTAAAGGAGTTGGACAGACCAGAATTTCTGGTTGTTATCGATCATTACGCAATGATACCAAGATCTCTATTTACTAAACATTGAAATGTAGTAATTTAAAAAGTGAATTTCAAAATCTAGGCCAAACTAGCCAGGCAGTGTCTATAGCTAAGTTTGGGAATTTTTGTAAATCAGCTATTTCTGTCTAAATTTTGCAAATTGCTTTTCTGTTCACTGCAGCTCAATGTTTAGTAAATAAACCCAACTGTTTTTTATTAATTTGGTCACACACTAACATGGTTATTAACTAAAGTGAGAATTCAAAGACAATTTTGAAATTCAACGTAAAAATAGCCAAACTGGAAACATTCTCCAAATTCGCTAGGATTCCAGTTTGGCTGCTTTGGCCTTAAATTTGAAATTCACTTAGAATTCTTACTTTGGGTCAGGGTTTCCCAACCCGTGGTACGCATCTTCCCAGGGGTACAATTCAGTGCCCCCGGGGGTAAGCAAAAATAATTTGGTAATGGCCCCCTGCTGACGTCAACATGTTTGCCGACGTAATATTTGCGCTGGAATCAGATAAGTGACAGAGGAGGGGGTGATGGGGCAATGTACCTTTTAACCTATCCTCCCTGCCCCTGCCCTCTCCTTTACTTCCTTTGAAGTTCACACTGTCTGCCTTTTTAAGCCCACTCCTTTAAGAATTGCCATTATCTATCGCCCTCCCGGTCATCCTAGGCTATTCATTGAACACTTTTCTTCTTGGCTACCCCACTTTCTCTCCTCTAGCTCCTACAGCCTGGCTCTCTCCGCTGCAAAAGTATACTACTTTAACACCCTCATAAGTACACTGTCCCATCAACCCAAACCCCTATTTCACACTTTTGATGCTCTTTTTAGCCCTTTCACTCCCCCTCCTTCTACCACTTTGTCCGCCACTTCACTGAGAAGATCTCTACAATCAGAGAAGAGATCGCTAATCTCTCTCCTTACCCTACTAATACATCACCCAACCCCACTCCCTCCACCATTCTACACTAATTCGCACCTGCTACAGCAGAAGAGGTTCATGCTCTGCTCCGGGCCTCCCGCCCCACCACCTGTTCCCTCAATCCTATTCCCTCGCATCTCATCCGCACTTTGTCTCCCTCTCTTGCTCTTCCTGTCACTAAAATCTTCAATCTCTCCCTTTCCTCTGGCACATTTCCCACTCCCTTCAAACATGCAACTGTAACCCCAATTCTGAAAAAGCCCAGCCTTGACCCCAACTACCGCCCTATCTCGCTATTGCCATTTGCCTCCAAGATCCTCGAGAGAGTTGTGTACATCAGACTGACTGACTTTCTCGAATCCAACTCTCTGCTTGACCATCTTCAGTCTGGATTCCGTGCTGGTCATTCTGTCGAAACGACTGTGAACAAAGTATCCAACGATTTAAAGGCTGCTAAACTTCGCGGCCATTGCTCTATCCTAATTCTCCTTCATCTTTCTGCTGCCTTTGACACTGTTGATCATCAACAGCTTCTTTGCATTCTCCATAATTTTGGTCTACGGGATACTGCTCTCTCCTGGTGCTCCTTCTACCTCATCCAGCGCTCTTTCAGTGTTTCTTTTTCTGACTCTGTCTCTTCCCCCCAACCAGTCTATGTTGGCGTCCCCCAAGGTTCTGTCCTTGGTCCCCTACTGTTCTCTATCTACACTGCCTCCCTTGGTAAACTCATCAGTTCCTTTGGCTTCCGTTATCATTTCTATGCATATGACATGCAAATCTACCTGTCCTCTCCTGATCTCTCTCCGCCCATCTTGACTCGTGTCTCTGACTGCCTCTCTTTGATCTCCAACTGGATGGCTGCTCACTTCCTTAAACTTAACCTGTCCAAAACAGAACTTCTGGTCTTTCCTCCCTCAAGTGTTACTACTCCTTTGTCTGTCTGTCTCCAAGTCAACGGCGCTACCATCACCTCTACCTCGCAGGCTCGCTGCCTGGGTGTTCTTTTTTACTCCAACCTCTCCTTCACCCCTCATATCCAATCAATCACCAAATCCTGTCGCTTCGATCTCACATACATAGCGCGCATTCGCCCCTATTTAACCTTGGATGCGGCTAAGGTGCTGGTCCATTCTCTTGTTCTCTCTCGCCTTGACTTCTGCAATACCGTTCTCAGTGGTCTTACATGTTCCCAGATTGCACCGCTGCAATCTATAATGAATGCAGCGGCGAGGCTCATTTTCCTGTCCGCTCGCACCTCCCACGTCTCTCCGCTCTGTCAGTCCCTGCACTGGCTTCCAGTTAAATATAGGGCTCAATTTAAAATTCTGGTGCTTGCTTACAAGTCCCTACAAAATGCTGCTCCAACCTACCTATCCTCCCTAATACACAAGTATGTCCCATCAAGGGACCTACGTCTATCCTCTGTCCGTACTCCCACCTCTGATGCTTGCCTCCAAGATTTCTCCAGGGCTGCACCTCTTCTGTGGAACGCCCTTCCCTTCTCTGTAAGACTTTCACCCAGTCTCCACTCATTCAAAAAAATCACTGAAAACTCACTTCTTCAAGAAAGCATATCAGTTAAACTGTAAGCAGGTTTTTACTCCCCACCCCCATGACTCCTCTCCTGCAACTGTCAAAAATTACCTACTAAGCCCTCAATGAATACTTTTCTAACAACCTACTTTGTACTGTAACCGCAGGTGGTTCCCTTATTTACCACTATCATGTCTTAAAGCATAGAACTTAGTAGGGCTAACCATACAGATATCTTAGCCATAATTTTATATAGTTAGTGTAAGAGATCCTCTATTTAACATATATAAATAATTGAGAATACAATATAAAATAAGGATTGTCTTGGAAGCAATAGTTTTGTCTTTTTGGATATTTATTATATAAAAATATAAATATAAAATCCATTATAGCAGAGTTTATAAGATTGAATTACATGCTTGCAAATATCATTAATAGGTTAACATACCCTTCTGAACATGTCATCATGTCAGCCTCTCTGTCATTTTAAGATGTAGCGTCTGTCTCCAAGTCTCTCCTCTGTGTCTTAACATTTAAAAGTACACCTATTTATACCTTAGGTGTCTCCATTTTAGGGTTACCGTAGTTCATATATGAAAAAGTAACACTTCTTTTACTTTATTCAATTTAGGACCTCCCTTAACTTGGCAAACATACAAGGCCATAACTAAAGGGTGCATACGTCATGGAAATTTTCCTGACTTAGTTCAAGATGGCATCTTAAAGTCTGAATAGCTTATCTGTTGTTTATACTAAGTCGTAAGTGTACAGTCGCGGGAGATTCTCCGGATTTGGGGAAGTTCCATTAACTTGGGGTTACAACAGTATATTGTGTACTGCAAGTGTCGTAGTATAGCCTTGAAGCTTGTTTATGCATTATTGTTATTGTAATTCGTCTGGGACAAAATGGCGCAAACATATTGCGCACTGAGGTTATTGCTTAAAGAAACAGTTAAGAAAAACAATATGTTCCATTTCTAACACCTTGTCAATTTGCAATATCTCTTAAAGACAAAGTACACAGTTTAAGAAATACAACATTTCATTCTAAAACTTGTAATATTTGCATTTGCCCATAACAGTACCCCTACTTTTACTCTTTGTGTCACTATACCCCACTCCCTCTAGAATGTAAGCTCATTGAGCAGGGCCCTCCACCTCTCTGTTCCTGTACGTTCAGTTGTCTGGTTAAAATTCCATGTCTGTTAGTCCACCCAATGTACAGCACTACGGAATGTGATGGCGCTATATAAATAATAAAATAATAATAATAATGAGGGAGTGGGGCACTATAGGAAATTATAGTGCCAGGAAAACAATTTTGATTTCCTGGCGCTATAGTTTCCCTTTAAATGTGAAATTCACTTCCAGCTTACTTTGAATTCTCACTTGAGTGAATAATGATGTGTATGTTTTAAGCTGATGGACATCATATGAAAGACGTCAGTCCTGTAATATCTTGTGTGGGTATATATTTGAGCAGTAGGTGAAATAAGTTGACTGAGGCAGTTCCGATGGAATTCCTCATGAATTAGACATGCTTTATAGCAGCACAGCATGGAGTAGTGATATTTGTCTAGTAAAACATGGTGGGTATAGCAATCCTAAGGGGCTTGTCCAAAGTGTGGCAAATTGAAAATGGCAACAGTTAGGCTAAAATAGCTGAATTGAAAAAATGATCCAACTCCACTTTAATCACTGCTTGGCTATTTTAGTCTAAATTTTGCTGAAGTTCAGCGTTTAGTGAATAATATTATTAAGCGCCTCCCTCAGTCTTTAGATACAAACTCTGCACCTCTGGGTTAAAGGAACACTATAGTCACCTAAATTACTTTAGCTAAATAAAGCAGCTTTAGTGTATAGATCAGGCATAGGCAACTTTCGGCACTCCAGATGTTTTGGACTATATCTCCCATGATGCTTTTCCAGCATTATGGGTGTAAGAGAATTATGGAGGATGTAGTCCACAACATCTGGGGTGCCAAAGGTTGCCTATGCCTGGTATAGATCATTCCCCTGCAATTTCACTGCTCAATTCACTGTCATTTAGGAGTTAAATCACTTTGTTTCTGTTTATGCAGCCCTAGCCACACCTTCCCTGGCTATGACTGACAGAGCCTGCATGGAAAAAAAAAATGGTTTCACTTTCAAACAGATGTAATTTGCCTTAAATAATTGTATCTCAATCTCAAAATTGAACTTTAATCACATACAGGAGCCTCTTGCAGGGTCTTGCAAGCTATTAACATAGCAGGGGATAAGAAAATCTTAATTAAACAGAACTTGCAATAAAAAGCCTAAATAGGACTCTCTTTACAGGAAGTGTTTATGGAAGGCTGTGCAAGTCACATGCAGGGAGGTGTGACTAGGGTCCATAAACAAAGGGATTTAACTCCGAAATGGCAGAGGATTGAGCAGTGAGGCTGCAGGGGCATGTTCTATACACCAAAACTGCTTCATTAAGCTAAAGTTGTTCAGGTGACTATAGTGTCCCTTTAAATCATTTTGCTTCTAATTAGCTAACTGTGGCTGTACTTTGGTATTGAGTTAATTACAAGCTTATATAATTAGTCTAATTGTAGGGAAGCCCCTCTTTAACAAGCAAGAGGACCCAATAAGCAGGTATTTTATGTGTGCTCTGATTTTAAATAGGTAATGGAATAGAACTGCAAAATGGTTTTCGAGGAATAAAGTTTGTTTTTAGATTGTTGGAATGCATTGAGACATTTCTACTTTTTAGGTAGACAAGGCTGTATTCCTAGCACTATAGCTCCCTCTGCCAATACAGGGTGTTTATTTACTTCCTGAACCCAGCACTGATATCACTTGGTGCTAGGTTGCTATGCTCTGCCTTCTTTGTTGTCATCTGATGGGCATGGGGGGGTGCTAATATGCCCCATAGGAAAGCACTGTGACCTAAAGTCCCCTAGCAAGCGGGAAGTGTCTCTAGTGGCTGTCTTATTATTTCAATGTAAGGACTAAGTGTGACAGGGACACTGCACCCACACCCCTTCAATTAACTAAAGATGTCTGGGTGCCTATAGTGCCCCATTACTTTACACTGCATTCAATGGGCACTATTCTAAATTAACCTTGTTATAAGGGCCGTCAGACAACTGGTCCTGTTAATGGTTTGTTTAGCTCATTAGAGCTAAACTCAAGAGGCAGCAATTGTCTGCGTACCAGCCATGCAAAGATTTCCCATTGAGCTTCAATAGGAAGTCCATGATTGGACAGCCACAGACCGTCTCGGTGGAATTAGAAGAGGACTTGCAAATGCTGCAGACAATAGATCCACACCTTTTAAAAACTGGTTTTAGATCTAACTCCATTGAAAAAAAATTAGATGCCTGTCTGTTTTTGTTAGGGGCATATTTACTAAATGGTTCTTGGTTTTAGTTTTGTTTTTAACTTGGGCAGAGGAGTGTCCCTTTGAGTGGCCTCATAAAAACTGTTTTACAATTATTTGATTTAGTATACTAAAATTCCATTTGATGGCTGGCACTATTATTCACTTAACTCCAAATTAAAATAGCTATACTGTGATGGCTGTTGGAGATTTTTGTTTTTCCAAATGAGCTATGTTAGACTTAATTGTACTATTCAGCTTTTTCTGCTGGAGAAGACCGAATGCTGATGGGTGCCTGAGGATCATTGTCAAACCATGGGATGATGCCATTGAACTCCTGTCACCATACCCATGACAGTGCGTGAAGTGGTGGTTATGGTGCTTCAAGTGTCTCTTTAAGATGTCAGGTGGTTAAAGTAACACTATAGTGTTAAGAATACAAACCTGTATTCTTGATACTATAGTTCTAAAACCGCCATTTAGACTCCTTGCCCTGGTTAAAAATGTGATTTACTCACTTATTTTCCAGCGCAACGCAGGTCTTGTAGCGGCTGGCTCCTGGCACTATTTCTTCCTCTGCCTCCCCCTTCCCTCGCGACCCCCCACCATGGTTAAAAAAGTGCGCATTAGGGCCTCCCCATAGGAAAGTATTAAATCAATGTTTTCCTATGGGGAAATAGATGACCAAAAGTATATGAACATTCAGGAAGCTCCTCTAGTGGCTGTCTGGTAGACAGCCACTGGAAGCAGACTTATTGCTCCAACATAAACATTACAGTTTCGCTCATTGCAGCACTAAGTGCAATAGGGACACTGTACCCAGACCACTTCAATGAGCTTATAGTGTCACTTTAATATTTTTAAAAGTCCCTGAGTTTAAGTATTTGGAGAGGCCAGTATAGAAACTTGCTTTATATTCTCCCAGGCTAATAAAGAATTAATGTCCGTGTACAGCACTCTAATTGAGCAAATAATACTTAGCTGCTGAATAATGCTTTGAAAACCGACATTTTTGCCTCGGGAAAGTTTAAGATGAATTATGAATACGTCTGAGGTCTGTTCAATATTTGATGAGCAAGCCTACTTGGTAACAGGTGCTGGAATAAGGCAGAAATAAACGTAGACTGGAATAAAGTGGCTTGCCTGAGATCATTTCCTATAATTTACAGGTTTCACGGTGTTACAAAAGACACAATTGTTTAGTTAATGTGAACCTTTGTTTAAATACAATGTCTGCTAGACTGTAACTGTTTATTGCAAAGCCAGAGTCCCAGCCAGCACTATACACAGAGCAGGTTTAGCAACCATTCTGGTGACCTCACATGGCCATGAAACATATAATTAGTAGCTGACATGTCCTCTTAACCCCTTAAGGACGCAGCTTCAAAAAGTGGACCTACCCTTAAGGACACAAGCATTTTTTGCATTTTTTGCTGTTTGTGTTCAACCTCTGTTTGCATTTTTCTTATTTATTGCACCAACACATGTTATATATTGTTTTTTTAAAGGACAAAAAGGGCTTTAAACTGATGTGACATATACAAATATAAATTCTTATTTATTATAAAAACCAAACAAATGCAAAAAAAGAGAAAAAAAACTTTTTTTCACAGTTTAGGCAATAATAACTTGTTTATAATAAGGGCAGCTTAAGGAAAGTAATTAAAAAACTATTCAATTAGTTGTTCTGATTTTCAAAGTACATAATATGTCTAGGATTTCAGCTTATTTTGAAAGTTACAGGTCACAAAATACAAGGAGTAAAATAAAACTTTAATGTGGAGCTATTTTAGAATTTGGCATGTTTGTCTTGTAAGCTTAATAGCCATCACAGAAAGTAAAATTGCCGCACAAAAGTATATATTTATATAAATCACACGTCACAGGCTATTTACCAAAGGGTATTCTGACACTTTTTACGTAGCCATTTCGCTGAAGTGTAGTAAAATTTAATATATTTTTCCGATTTCTAACATACACACATAAAACAAGGATTTTTAATGTGTATTTCATAAAGCTGATATATACTACTGCTGTAGAAAACCCCATATTGTTTTCAGCCATATCAACTGAGTAAAACGATACCCCCAATCTATGCCTTTGCTACTATCCTGTGAAGTTACAGTGCCATAAAAGAGACCTGACCATTTCAGTTTTCAGTGATAATTTTGATAGATGAATATGATGAGAGCAAGTCTCATTTTGGGGCATTGTAGCAGTTTAACTGTTTAATTTATCCCTCAAGGACCTACTAATGGTGAAAGTAGGCACTACAGTGTATCACATGTGGTGTATATTGTGCCTTAACGTGATGCCATTTTTTTCACCAGTTTCTGTCAAACTTTGTGGTAAAATATGTATATTTTATTTTTACATACACGTTACATTTTTTGGGGTTATTTTTTTAAAGTCTGGTACGTGCCACTGTGATCAAAACCCCATAATTATGCTCGGCAAACTCTTCTGAATAAAACAATACCCCCCAATGTATGTCTTTTCCACTATCCTGTGAAGCTACAGTGCCTTAAAGGACCACTCTAGGCACCCAGACCACTTCAGCTTAATGAAGTGGTCTGGGTGCCTGGTCCAGCTAGGGTTAACCCATTTTTTTTATAAACATAGCAGTTTCCGAGAAACTATGTTTTTAAGTAGGTTAATCCAGCCTCTAAAGCCTCTATTGGCTGTCTCATTGACAGCCGCTAGAGGCGTTTGCGTGCTTCTCAATGTGAAAATCACAGTGAGAAGACGCTAGCGTCCATAGGAAAGCATTATGAATGCTTTCCTATGAGACTGGCTGAATGCGCGCGCAGCTCAAGAGGAGAAGAGGCAGAGAGGAGGAGGAGAGACCCCCACCCGGCGCTGGAGAAAGGTAAGATTTTAACCCCTTCCTCTCCCCAGAGCCCGGCAGGAGGGGGACCCTGAGGGTGGGGGCACCCTCAGGGCACTATAGTGCCAGGAAAATGAGTATGTTTTCCTGGCACTATAGTGGTCCTTTAACCCCTTAAGGACACATGACGTGTGACATATCACGATTCCCTTTTATTCCAGAAGTTTGGTCCTTAAGGGGTTAAGAGTCCTGACCATTACCGTTTTTACAATTAGAATTTTGATAAATGGATTTGATGTGTCTATATCACATTTTAGGGTATTGTAGCAGTTTGACAGTTAAAATGACCCCATAAATGCATACCATTTGTGATAGTAGACACCACGGTCTATGTCATATGGTATATTTTGAGCTTTATTATACAGTTATGTCAGCACCAATTTCTTTCAAATTTCATCTTGTTTTATTTTTACATTTTTATACACACATATTGTATTTTAGTGGTTAATTTTGGAAACTTGATATATTTTACTGTAAATTAAATCACTAAATTATTCTCAGCTATATTTCCTGAGTACAAAATGACCCCCTTTGTATACCTTAGCCAGGTTTTCGTAAAAAAATACAGGGCTAAAATCATACCCGGCCCAATACAGTTTTTTTAAATGGCAAATTGACAATGGGTCTTTGTTTCATTTTGGGGCATTTTAGTTGCTCACATATTTAAATTACGCCACCAATGCATGCCATGTACAAAAGTGGACACCATGGGGACTCTCACATAAAACATTATAAGCTTTATTGAAGTGACATTTTGTTACCATTTTGTTTCCAAGTTTGTAGTATTTATTTTTATTTTAACATTTTTACATACACAATGTTTTGATGCTTATTTTTAAATCTCGTGTGTCCCACTGTCATAAAATTATCTTAGTTGTACTCCGCAACATCTTCTCAGTACAAATATACCCCATATGTATTTCTTTGGAAAGTAGCGATCTTAATCTTAATCCCAATCTAAATCCCTAATCCTAAACCAAGCCCTAATTCTAAACCAAATCCTAATCCCAAATCTAACCCTCAATCTAATAATAAACCCTTACCACAATCCTAACCCATAACATAATCCCATGTGTAACCTGAATTATAACCTTAATCCTAATCTTAATCCTACCTTGAGCAATAGTGTTAAAATGATTCCCTCTGCTGGTATCAGCAGAGGAATTTACTTGCTATATTCAGCAAGGGATGCCCGTGCTGACCCTAATCCTAATCTGAAACATAATCCCAATACTACAATTAATTATAAACCTAATCTTAAACATAAATTTAACAATAAACCCAATAATAAACCTGATAATAAATCTAGTACTTATTCTAAACCGTGTAATAATCCTTAATTTAATATAATTGTAATTCTTAATCCCAAAGGTTTCCCTCTACTAATATCATTACGGATATTAGTAAAGGGGTTTTAAACTAAAATATAGTGGTATGTTGCTGCCATCTACTGGCTATTTTCAGTATTGCAGTCTCCCATCTCTTACATTGAAGACATTATGACCAATGCAATGCGATCTGTGCTGGGCAACTGAAAATGCCCAGCACTGATAGGAATGGCATTGGGGCATAGAGGGTGACCCTCCAGGGTCTGTTCAGACCCTGGGGGACTCCCAAGCACCAGATCACTTGAGAGAATGACTGTACCTGAGCTTGATTGCTCAGCTGCAGTGTCCTTTGTGGATTTAAATGGCTACATGCAGTGCTGACTTTCATGCAGCTCATCAAAAAGTCTGGGGCCACTAAAAATGACCCCAGCTGACAGAGGGAAGCCCCAGGTATCTATTGATACTTGGGTTTCCTAGTGTGAGCAGGGATTTAACCCTGCTCAAACTGCATTGTGCTCTTCTGGGATTTAAGTCCCCATTTAAACAGCTGCTTGCCGACCTCACTTTTAGCTCTGCATGCAGCTCATCAAAAAGCCTGGGGCCAGTAAAAATGGCCCCAGCTGACAGAGGGGACCCCCAGGTTTCCAATGATACCTGGGTTTCCTAGTGTGAGCAGGGATTTAACCCTGCTCAAACTGCATTGTGCTCTTCGGGGATTTAAGTCCCCATTTAAACAGCTGCATGCCGATCTCACTTTGAGCTCTGCATGCAGCTCAGCTGTCAGTCTGGGGACATTAAAAATTACACCATCTGACAGAGGGGAGACCCAGGTTTCGAATGATTCCTGGGTTTCCTGGTGTGAGCAGGGATTTAACCCTGCTTACACCAAAATCTAGATATAGGCATTTAAATGTCTATTTAAGCAGATACATGCCGTGATGACTTCCAGCACTGCATGTAGCTCATCAAAAAGGCTGGGGTCACTAAAAATGTCCCCAGCTGATAGTGGGGAGCCCCAGGTTTCCATTGCCTACATGCTATGTGAGAATTGGCACATCTACATTTTTCTTAGAAGTATTAATATGATAACGGATTCCCTAGGGTCTAAGAATGTTTGTATTTGTAAGGGTTAAAAAATAAAATTAATGTAGGAACTCACACCACTGACTTTACCCTGCAAGAACATCAGATAATACAGTCTGGCATGCATTCACACCAGGCTGACCTAAATGGCTCTCCCCTTTGCAGCAAAGCCAATGAAGCGATTGCTTTAATTGCCTGTCATCTTTACCCCCTTCCCATTGCCGGAGTTCAGATGTGTGATCTACCTCTATCTTAGAACCAGGAGCATCAATAATGGCTCCCTGTCAATAAATGTTATGAGCCTTGTCCTTTCCATCTGTAAGTATATAGTGGAGAAACAGACGGTTTACCAAATGCTAAACCTTAGACTCTTTAATGGAGCACTCCATTGAAGTTTATATTTTTAATTAACAATTTGGTCAATATACCACCAATACACCAAAGAAAACATGCTTTATATTTATTTCCATCTCCATGCTTTGTGTGTGTGTATATAATCAATGCTTACAAAAACTTTGTAAGCACCCCTCTTTGTTTCCTGACACAGCCTTTCAATCTGTGTCCAGGGGTACCCAAAAGGTAGATTCCCAGATATAGAACTACAACTCCCTTAATGATTTGCATGCATTTAGAATGGCTTTACAATGACAAAGCATCATGGAAGCTGTAGTTTTAAAACCTCTACATTTTGGGCACCTCTGCTCTAGTCCATCTTGTCATTTAGCCTCTGTGCTGGAGCTGCAAGCATACAATCACGACTCTCCTGTGCTCCTTATTGAGCTGTAATACAGATCATTGAGAATTGGGAAGGCAGGTGTGTGCTGGTACAGCATGCTGTTTCCTTCAGCTCTGGGGGTGAACGTAAGTGGAAGGAAACCTTTACTGGTTTCTATTGATATTGGCACTTGTCAACAAACTCCAGACAGAACTCACTTCAGCAAGCTGAATTGTTTTGTGTTCCTTTCAAAGACCAACATGACTACATCCTAATCTAGTGGATGCATGTGACAGCTACAGGAAATGAACTCTATCTGTGGAGGATCTTGCAGGATCCCCCATAGAATTCAATGCTATACTCACGCATGCGAGCGAGTACATCAGTGATGCTGGCCCTAAAGAAGATTGGCCTGAGGAAGATGGCCACGACCGCAAGGGACAGGTTTAGGTAAGTAAATCTCACTTTTACCTACCCCACGGGACCACCAGTGGTGATGTCACCATTGGGGGTCTTTGTGAATTCTGCAAAGTCCTCAGACAGTGACAGTGCCGCTTTAATAGCTACAATCTATTCCTCGGTGAAGTTACTGAGCAGGATTTATACAGTTGGCTGATCATCCAATGAAGGAACTAATCTTGGACAGGGTGGATGCTCGCAAACAAACTTCTTTCAAACCATTTTCCTTTTCTTTTCCAGGTTCCATCTATGTATACTTGCATGATGTTTAGCCAACTCGTTTTAGTTCTTGCAGGTAAGGTATGACTATTCCCATTTTTTTTTTTTCTTTCAATTTTATATAGGGCAACATATCCTAATTTGTTCCTGGTGCCAAAATATTTCTGCACCTCACAATTGTTGGGAAATTTCAGAAGTAGAAGATTATCTGTGAACCACAACAATAATCAAACATTGCAATATTTCTTTTTGCCCAGGGATTAAACTTGGCTTGGGATGCACCCAACTTTAAACGCTCACAAGATTAGAGACACAATCGGCACTACGACTGCTTCAATTCATCAAAGTGGATATAGTGCCTGAATATCCCTTGTACGATCCCTCTAGTCATTGTTAAATGGCTTTCAAAGGGTTTAACAATGAATGAGCATCCCCTGCTGCCCACAGTCCAGCTCCAACTGGAGGTATGGCTAAGGCAGCGATTACATCCTGCCTTATTTGTACTAGCAATGGATAGCCGCGATAGGCTGAGAGCGGTAAGCTAAATTTCTGATAGTTGCTTCTCAGGCTGATGCTATTATAGAGGCCCAAAAGGTAGATCCCCAGTTGTTGTAGAACTACATCCCCCATGGTGCTTTGCATGTATTTCGAATGACAAAGCATCATGGAAGCTGTGGTTTTTAAAACAACTGGCGATCTACCTTTTGGGCACCCCTGCTCTAATGCTTCCTCATTAACACCAGCAGTACAGGGGTCTCTTATAGGGACACTGTAGTGTTAGGAATAGAAATATGTATGAATTAAAGTGCATACAGTGTCCCTTTTATACATTAAACCATTCAAAAAGATTTAACACTGAATGGAGTATGGTGCCAGGGGACCTCAGGCACTATAACCACCTCGATGAGGTGAGTGTCCCATTAATGCTAAAGGGCTTAAAATTTCCACTTGCCCACTAGCTATTCGTGTCATGTACAGCTAGGCTTGCATTGGCATATATGGCAAATTCTATGCTAAATGTTATGGAAAGTTTTCATATTTGGGGCTAATCCAGCCATTTTTTTTATTTTTTATTATACTTTCTTATGCAAGTTCCCTCAAAGCTTGAATTTAATTCACTGGAGATGCAATTCAGTGATTGACGTTAATCAACAAACAGAGAAAATCCCATATGTTGTAGTTTGAGATACACATTGTCTATAAAGCTAAGTGATGGAACTCTGTGTTAAGGTACTTTCAAGGTTATTTACTACAGTGAGAATTCAAAGTGAATTTCAGCTGAACTGAAAGCACAGTCGGTTTCAAATATTTTTACCTTAAATTTGAAATTCTCACTTTAGTTAAAAAAACAAAAAAAAAAACAGTCCCTGTTTGGCACACTGCTATGGCTTTTAATGCGAAGTTTACATTGCTATTCTTGGTTTGATCATTATAACCCTTATGTACAGCTGTATAGGTTTGGAGCCTTCTCAAAGGGACATGGATCAAAATATAATTTTCTTTCATATTCTCACCATGGAAGCCAGCCTTCATATATTTTCTCTATTTGAAATATTCGCTCCATATCTTCTCATATCGATCCTATTGATCTTGTATCCCTGTACTTTATTTCATATATGCCTTCTTTATTTTCTATTCTATCCATATCGTCTCTCACCCATTTATCTTATTACCCCACTGCAGATTAATGTCATCATTCATGTTTGGCCATTGTCCTGTATACGAGGAGTAGGCAACCTTTAGCACTTCAGATGTTGTGGACTAAATCTCCCCTGATGTTTTGCTAGCATTCTAGTTCTACAGTTGCAAGAAAAAGTATGTGAACCCTTTGGAATGATATGGATTTCTGCACAAATTGGTCATAAAATGTGATCTGATCATCATCTAAGTCACAACAATAGACAATCACTGTCTGCTTAAACTAATAACACACAAAGAATTAAATGTTGCCGTGTTTTTATTGAACACACCATGTAAACATTCACAGTGCAGGTGGAAAAAGTATGTGAACCCCTAGACTAATGACATGTCAGCCAACTGGAGTCCAATCAATGAGATGAGATTGGAGGTGTTGGTTACAGCTGCCCTGCCCTATAAAAAAAAAACACACACCAGTTCTGGGTTTGCTTTTCACAAGAAGCATTGCCTGATGTGACAAAAGAGCTCTCAGAAGACCTACGATTAAGAATTTTTGACTTGCATAAAGCTGGAAAGGGTTATAAAATTATATCCAAAAGTCTTGCTGTTCATCTGTCCACGGTAAGACAAATGGTCTATAAATGGAGAAAGTTCAGCACTGCTGCTACTCTCCCTAGGAGTGGCCGTCCTTTAAAGATGACTGCAAGAGCACAGCGCAGACTGCTCAATGAGGTGAAGAAGAATCCTAGAGTGTCAGCTAAAGACTTACAAAAGTCACTGGCAAATGCTAACATCCTTGTTAGCGAAACTACAATACGTAAAAACACTAAACAAGAATGGACTTCATGGGAGGATACCACAGAGGAAGCCACTGCTGTCCAAACAAAACATTGCTGTACGTTTACAGTTTGCACAAGAGCACCTGGATGTTCCACAGCAGTACTGGCAAAATATTCTGTGGACAGATGAAACCAAAGTTGAGTTGTTTGGAAGAAACACACAACACTGTGTGGCAAAAAAAAGGCACAGCACACCAACATTAAAACCTCATCCCGGGCCGAGGCCAGGGAGATCCAGCTGGTCTATGCCGGGCCGGCGCTATCCGAGCGCCAGCCCCGCTGTGTTACATGAAGGCCGGTGGGCCCACATGCTGTCAAATGCAGCCGCCGGCGGGGGAGAAAGGGGGGAGACAGTCAGCCTGGAGAGAGGACCCGGCGGAGCGATAACTTGCAGCTCCGCCGGGTTTCTCTCGCGAGATCCGGACCATTGCCATGGCAACCGGCCGGGTCTCGCGAGAGTGAACTCTAGCCCCAAAAGGCTAGAGTTCCCTTACCACAAGGACCACCAGGGATGGATAACGGCAGCACGACCCCCACCCCCCCTCTTCCAGGCTACAGGTATAATGTTTTTTTTTATTTTTATTATTATAAAAATAAATACATCAATATTGGCATTTACCTTCCTCCCCCAATACACAATCTTTGCAAACGCATACCTCACCCTCACCCAGCATCCTAACGCTCACACAGCACCCTAACGCTCACACTACACCCCACACATACACAGCAGCCCCCAAACATGATGCACCACTCACACACACACACTCACTAGATCTCCTATACGCACTTCTGAGTCCTTCAAACACACACTAGATCCCCTACACACAGACGCTGCACCAGATACACACTCTGCATCCCCTATGCACACACTAGATTCCATTTAAACAAACACATAGTGTCTCCATAAATGGGATACAGTGAGTATCCCAATTATGGAAACCTCTGAGACAAGTTTCAAGCAAACACAATGCAAGCATGTTATGAAATTTGCGCTGTGCAGAACAAATACAGGGCCCTTTTCTCATGCCCTGGAAGAGCATTGAACCAACATGCTCACTTGCCTGGGACAAAACACACCCGATCTGGCCCCGCCCCCTTTTCAGTGGGCCTCTGTGAATAAAAAATGCCTGGGACGAATTTTTTCCCCAGTCCGGCCCTGATCCCAACTGTGAAGTATGGTGGTGGGGGCATCATGGTTTGGGGCTGTTTTGCTGCTTCGGGGCCTGGACGGATTGCTATTATTGAAGGAAAAACGAATTCCAAGTTTATCAAGACATTTTGCAGGAGAACTTAAGGCCATCTGTCTACCAGCTGAAGCTCAACAGAAGATGGGTGTTGCAACAGGACAATGTCCCAAAGCATAGAAGTAAATCAACAACAGAATGGCTTAAACAGAAGAAAATATGCCTTCTGAAGTGGCTCAGAGTCCTGACCTCAGCCTGACTGAGATGCTGTGGCAGGACCTCAAGAAAGTGATTCACACCAGACATCCCAAGAATATTGCTGAACTGAAACAGTTCTGTAAAGAGGAATGGTCAAGAATTACTCCTGACCATTGTGCACGTCTGATCTGCAACTACAGGAAACGTTTGGTTGAAGTTATTGCTGCCAAAGGAGGTTCAACCAGTTATTAAATCCAAGGGTTCACATACTTTTTCCATCTGCACTGTGAATGTTTACTTGGTGTGTTCAATAAAAACATGGCAACATTTCATTCTTTGTGTGTTATTAGTTTAAGCAGACTGTGATTGTCTATTGACGATCAGATCACATTTTATGACCAATTTGTGCAGAAATCCATATCATTCCAAAGGGTTCACATACTTTTTCTTGCAACTGTAAGTGCATTATGGGAGATGCAGTTCATAACATCTGCCAAAGCCTGCCTACCCCTGCTTATATGCCTTTCTTTTTATTTGTTCCTATATACTTTATATCCCACCTTTATTTTCAGTCTGTCCTTTTCAAATATTCAAAAAAGTGCAAAAGTTCATTTATTTCAGTAATGCAACGTAAAAGGGGAAACTAATATATGAGAAAGACGCATTAAATGCAAAGCAAGATAATTTAAGCCATGATTTATCATAAGTGCGATGATTATGGCTTACAGCTCATGAAAACCCCAAATCCTTGCTTAGTTTTGAAACAAATAAAAAATTCATGGAAGTAAACATAGGTAATTATTTTAAAGAAAATAACACAGAGGATATTGATCCATCTACTTTGTGGTGCGCCTTTAAAGCAGTAATAAGAGGTTATTTCATTAAACTCCAAAGCCAAACCGATAGGGGTACTAGTCTATCTCACCTTTATGGTCAGTTAGGGAGGTTGACCCAAAACAATAAACATAATCCAACAGTTGAAAATTCCAAAGAAATATCGGCATTAAAGGACAAAATTAACCAAAAATTAATGGAAAGAACAGCTAAAAGCTTAGATAGATTAAAATTAAAATATTATTCTAAGTGTAATAGAGCCGATAAACTGCTATCACAAAAATTAAGAAAACAAAAGGGTATAAATAAAGTAGAAAAACTTATTAACAATGGAACAACTGTAGTAACTCCAAAATTAATAGGACAACAATTCAATGATTTCTATAGTAAGTTATACAACATTCCTCAAACTACGACAGATGATGATATAAAAAAATATCTAGAAAAAATAAACAAGTTCAAATTAACAGAATTACAAAGTGAAGCAATAAATAAAGACATAACTATAGATGAAATAATGAAAGCTATAAATAATTTGGAGGAGTATAAAACCCCAGGTCCAGATGGATTTAGTAATTTATTTTATAAAATATTTAAAGAATCAATTTGCCCTTATATGACTAGTGCCTTTAACAGTGCGGCTAAAAGAGGATCTCTTCCAACAGAGATGTTAAAAGCTAATATTCTACCAATTTTAAAACAAAATAAAAACCCTACTGATGTTAAAAATTACCGTCCAATATCCTTGATAGATGTTGACACTAAACTATATGCTTCAGTGTTGGCCGCTAGACTTAAAAAACTTTTACCACTGATCATACATCAAGATCAAGTAGGTTATGTTCCCGGCAGAAACTCTTATACATGTATTAGGAAAATTGTCAACATCTTAGATGACGCTAATAGAAAAAGAGTTCCAGTTTTGGCTCTGTCGATTGATGCTGAAAAAGCATTCGACAGAGTCAACTGGATTTATTTGGAGGCAATATTGTCACACTATGGTTTTGACGGTTGGATTAAGAAAGCCATCATGGCCCTTTATGCAAATCCATCAGCACGTACTAAAGGACCAAACATCATAGCCCCATGGTTCCAACTGAAAAATGGTACACGACAGGGATGTCCACTCTCACCGTTATTATACTTGCTTTCTATTGAACCATTAGCCGAGAATATTAGAAACAATAAAAAAATCTATGGCCACAAAACATTAGATGTAGAACAGAAATTAAGTTTATATGCTGATGACATCCTAATTACCATAACAAAACCGGAAATTTCATTAGATTTTTTAATGTCAGAAATTGACAACTACAGTAAAATATCTAATTATAAATTAAATATAAATAAATCTATGATTCTGGACATTAATTTAGATGCACAAATGAAAAATAAGATTAAAGATAGATATAATTTTTTATGGGTCGAAAATAATATGGATTATTATTATTTGGGAGTAAAACTGACTAGAGATGTAAATAAAATGATGGAAACTAATTTTCTGGATTTATTGCAAAATCTTAACAAATGGTTGAAAAACCGAAGAAATTTTGAAATTTCTTTCTGGGGAAGGATTAATGTAGTGAATTCATACGTCATTCCAAAATGGAACTACTTGTTCCAAATGTTGCCATTAAGTATTTCTGACCAGTGGTTGCAATTAATACAGAGAAGTTTTACTCAGTATATATGGAAAGGCAAAAAACCAAGATTGAGTCAGTCAACACTAACGCAAAAACTGAATAAAGGAGGACTGGCTTATCCCCTAATATTAAATAATTATAGGGCAGCGATAATTTTACATATATACAGGATGCAAGTAGAAGAAAACAAAAACGAAAGTTGGTATAAAACAGAACTTACTGCAGGAGGAACCCCCAGCTTGGACTGTTTAATCTGGAATACTACCAAACTTTTTCAAAAAAAAGATTATTCTAGTATAACATTAACACACTTAATGAATAGTTGGCTTAAAATTAAAAAAATCCTTAAAATAGAAAACAAAATTCCAACTTATTTAGGTTTAGATTTTGTAGAACATCAAGTTGCAGATATAAATTTAAAAAACTGGAATCAAGCAGGAATTTTGCGACTGTCTCAACTACTTGTAAAAGATAAAATTAAAACCTTTGCTCAATTAACACAGGAATACAACTTACCATCAAAAGAGTTGTTCAATTATCTAAGACTTAAAAGTTTCTTGATAACACATTTAATTGTATCAAACATTAATCTGAATAATGGGTTAAATATACTCTTTAATACAGATAAGATAAATAAACCACTTTCAAAAGCTTTGGTATTAAGCAAAATGTGTAATAAATCAAAAACTCCAACAGCCATAACCGCTTGGAAAGAAGAATTAAATATGGATATAAATATTAGGCATTGGGGTTTCTCATTGACAGAAGCTTCGAAGTATACACACTCGTTAAATCTATTAGAAACTCATTTTTAAATAGATGGTACCTAGTACCAGATAAATTGAACAAAATGTATTCTTCAGCAAACCATCTAGGTTGGAGATGTGGTACAAATACAGGTACTTTTAAGCATATTTGGTGGGAGTGTAGTAAATTGAACAATTTGTGGTTTAACATACAAAAGTTTGTATCCATAGACTTGAACCTTGAGCTGAGGCTTTCTCCGGAGACTGTTTTGCTTCATCTAAACTGGCCGGTAATGACAAAAGATTTGAAAATTATCCTTATCCATCTTTTCTTAGCAACAAAAATTGTGATTGCAAGAAGATGGAAAGACGATAGTGAAGTTCCTTGGGATCAAGTCAAAGCCCAGCTTAAGTTCCAAGTAAAAATGGAAGTGTTATTGAGCAAACAAAAATTAAGTAGGAAAACAACAATGTGGTTGAAATGTTGGGAGAAGATTGATAAATAGAGGGGCCTTTATTTATATATATAAATTCAAGGTGAATAATGAGGTTGACTGTTAATGCTTTGGACAATATAATACAATATATATTATGAGATAAATATATATACTTTCTCGATGAGTTTCTTCCCTTCTCTCTTGCTGCATTGTCTTGTTTTGTTTATGTAGATGTGTAAGTCTAAAGTATTGTTCGTTTTTAGTTAATTGAAATGTATAAAGAAACATCTTATGGATGAACATCTTATATAGGAATTGTTTCTCTATCATTTGTTTGTAATTGTTGTAATGTATTGTATTGTGAAAAAAAAAAAAGGGGGGGAAACCCTTAAAATAAAGATTATAAATATGAAGAAAACCCCAAATCCACAATCTCAGTAAATTAGAATATTGTGAAAAGGTGCAATATTCTAGGCTCACAGTGTCCCACTCTAATCAGCTAAGTAAGCCATAACAACTGCAAAGGGTTTCTGAGCCTTTAAATAGTCTGTGTGGTTCAGTAGGAATCACAATCATGGGCAAGACTGCTGACTTGACAGTTATGCAAAAAACCATAAATGACGCCCTCCGTAAGGAGGAAAGCCTCAAAAGGTAATTGCGAAGGAAGTTGGATGTTCCCAAAGTGCTGTATCAAAGCACATTAATAGAAAGTGATGTGGAAGAAAAAAGTGCACAAGCAGCAGGGATGACCGCAGCCTAGAGAAGATTGTCAGGAAAAGGCCATTCAAAAGTGTTGGGGACTTTTCACAAGGAGTGCATCAAGAGCCACCACACACAGACGGATCCTGGACATGGGCTTCAGATGTCGTATTCCTCTTGTCAAGCCGCTCCTGAACAACAAACAACGTCAGAAACGTCTTACCTGGTCTTTTGCTCAGTGGTCTTTTCTGATTAGAGCAACTTTTGCATCTCATTTGGAAACAAAGGACCCAGGGTCTGGAGGAAGAATGGAGAGGCACACACTGCAAGATGCTTGAAGTCCAGTGTGAAGTTTCCAGTCTGTGTTGATTTGGGGAGCCAGGTCATCTGCTGGTGTTGGGGGTTGTTTTTCCACTGTGCTTCATTAAGTCCAGGGTCAACGTAGCAGTCTACCAGGAGATTTATGGGGATGCTGACTTCATTTTTCAGCAGGACTTGGAACCTGCCCACACTGCCAAAAGCACCAAAGCCTGGTTCAATGACCGTGGTTACTGTGCTTGATTGGCCAGCAAACTCGCCTGACCTGAACCCCACAGGGAATCTATGGGGCATTGCCAAGAGAAAGATGAGACATGAGACCGAACAATGCAGAAGAGCTGAAGGACACTATTGAAGCATCCTGGTCTTCCATAACACCTCAGCAGTGCCACAGGCTGATAGCTTCCATGCCACGCCACATTGAGGCAGTAATTGCTGCAAAAGGGGCCCAAACAAAGTACTGAGTCCTTATGGATGCTTATACTTTTCAGAGGTCCTTGTTTTATTGTTTGCATGTAATATTCTATTTTACAGAGCTTGTGGATTTGAGGTTTTCATGAGCTGTAAGCCATAATCATTGCACTTCTGACAAATCACGGCTTGAACTATCTTGCTTTGCATGTAATGCGTCTCTCATATATTAGTTTCCCCTTTTACGTTGCATTACTGAAATAAATGAACTTTTGCACGATTTTCTACGAGTATCACATGTACATCAGTTATCCCTTTAACCTAAATTCATCCACCAGTTTTATCTTTCTTGGTGGTCTAGTGGTATGGGAGCCACTGTTGGCTCACTCTGCCCTTGAAATTAATGTTTTCTCCACTGCTGTTTAAATGACACACCTGTTGATGTGTCATCAACTGTATTGATTTACCCTTCACAACCCTTGTGCACTGTAAGGGAGTAATGACAGCAAGTGCCAAGAGGCACACAGCTCCCCACCGCTTCTGTACAGTGAAAAGAGAATATATTGCGGGCAACTTTACCAGTGTGAGTAGAACGGTCAGTGATTACTGCTGGCAGTCACTATATAAGATGTACAGACTGGCTGGCCTATTGACAAATTCCACCAATGCATTGGGTCTGGTGGCGTGAAGGTGGACAAAAGCTGCATCACTTATGATGAATAGAAATTTAGGGGACCGCAAACTTAATTGTGGGGATCTGGGGTGTTTACAGACATCTGGGGCTATTAGCTCCTACAGCCTAACCCTAGCAATGCTTCTGTGCAAAGTGCATTCCTTGAAGGCATATTTTATACTTGCCACAACTGCACACCCAGTAAAGTGGGAGAGGCAACGTTATCCTCCGAAAAATGACAAAGCTTTCAAATGATTTAGCAGTCTTTATCTACTACTCTATCTGTGCTCAGTTGTTTGGAAAATATGATGGCCACTTCTAGTAAACACATTTCCTGACATCCAGCATATGCACAATGCCTGTTCAACCCAGGCACCCTTTTTAGCAATGTGCACATGCATGCTAGTTTAGCACGTTACATTTAAGGCTCATACAGTCTCCACCTTTGCTTCACCCTGCAGATAGACCATAGATAGATAATAAGCGCATATAAGAAGTAGGTATGTAAGGTCCCTATATCGGTCATAGTAATATGAAAAATCGGTTGAGGTGAGCCGCAGCCGACATTGCTGTGGGCCTGTAATAAAGAGGGCCCATCCTAGATAAAGATATTAGAAAAGGGAGTGGTGCGAGGGGCAAATCGCCAGACCGTAATGATAATGGGGAGCGGTGTGGCGTCTTTAAGAAGGGAAATGAAGCCCCTCCCACAACTACAGCCTTACTATATGTGACCACTTCTTCCACCTTTAATGTGTAAAAAATGGCATTTCTGCTTCAAGGTAAAGATAATGAGCACAACATAATCTAGACAACTTTTTATCCCCCTCAATATTAATGAAAGGGTGAATGAATAAAAACTGTGTACATTTAACTTTAATTTTTATATATTCTTACATAATATTCTCACACAAAATTACTTTATCCTCTGTTTAAACTCGCTATTCCTATTAAGTTTCAAATAAAGATTGTGTGCTTTGTTTGTGATGAATAGAACGTGGCAGTGGAGACTGAGCATCTGCTGAGTGGCAGGAATAAGTTAGAGAACCATCAACTCTAGCCCTGACCGTAAATGGGTGTGTATAATCTCATTAAAAGGAGGAAAACCAGAACTACATATTGCTGAGATTTTATGCTACCATTTTAGATCAGATAGCAATTCGGATCATTCGGATATCTTTCAGACTACACGGCTTCAATTATACTTTTGGCTTTGTTGCGAAATAAATGTTTAATGTTGTGCATCCTTTTTAAATGAAACCTAGAGGATGGCCTAAACATTTAAATTTCTTTGTTCTGTGCATTTTCATTATTGTTATTTTTAGCATTTATGAACTTATTCCGCAACACTTTACAGTATTATAAAGGGGAAATTTAACAATAAATGAGACAATTGCAAAATGTTACAGGAATAATAGGTTGATGATGACCCTGCTCAAATGAACGGACAGTCATATTTGAACAAATCCTTCACCCTGTTAATTCCATTAAAAGTCAGCTTTTAAAGAGTCCGTTCACTACACTTTTTTCTTATAGAGAAAACCTTAAAGTATATATACCTAACCCTGATGCAAACCCTTCTAAAGTCCGAATTCTCCTTTTAAAGGGAAACAAATGACACCTTTAAATACATTGAAAATCACTGATAACTTGTGTCAATGTTGTGGTTTTGGTTTTGTTCTTCTAAACCTTATATTCTCGATTTAGTAAATGACATCCGAATCTAGTTCAGGCACAGTCAGGGCACACTTTACAAATGAAGGGGAGAAACCGAAAGGCTTCCAGAAACTCGAAAGTCCATCGCTGGGTGTCCAGTGATTGGCTGAGAATGTCAGTCATAGAGATGAGGTTATGTTGCCCAGAGTATTGCTCTAATTTCTCCTTTTACTATGCGGACTGTCATTGACAAATGTCCTTTGCACCTGTCAGAGAGCGAAGATGGTGGAACCTAGATTCATATTAAATAGGTGTGGTTTTCCACATTTTATTTACTTATTTTTTTACTTCCCCAAAAAGTTGTTAAACATATTAAACATCATGGTTAATGTAATTTCCCCTTTAAGTAGATCTGTCTTCTAGAAAAAGTAGTGTAGTTTAAAGACACCAACAGCCTTATAATCTTCTAATTTTCACCACCAACCACATTAACCCTATACCACCATCGTAACCTCAATGAACACATTATATATTCGCCACTAAGAGCCCCTAAACAATACCACCAGGGCCACCATTAGAATTCTTGAAGCTCTTTGCAAACACACTGGGTGGTCTCTCTGACACTCTTCCAGAGAGAGATCCACACACAGACATGCATTCCAGACTTACTGACACGAACACAATGCCAGACACACATGCAGAGTCCATGTGCAGGCATAGGATGTGTATTTCTGTGGACCATCTGTGTGTGAACGTGAGGGTATATTTCTGTGGATACCAGAGGACAAAAGACAAACTTATGGTGGTGATTTGTTGGCTGGCCTGCTTGTGGGGTAGGCTACCTGTTTGTTTGTGTGTGTGAAGATTGCTTTTGGTATTGCGCGTTTGTAGGGATGCTGCTGATAGTGTTGCATGTCTGTGGGGATACTCATTATGTAATGTTTGATGGTGTGTGTAGAGGGTTGTTTGTTGTGGTGGATAGGGGGCAGTGGTGTGGAAATTTTTTTTTTTTTTTTTTTAAATATGCCTGACATTCTTCCATCCCTCTTGCTTACTTTTGCCCTGGTAGTCCTCTGTGGTCCAGTGGACTGCATAACTGGTCTGCTCCTCCAGATGGCGCAGACCACGTCGACACAGCCACCCAACATCCGCATACTATAATGCGGAACAGCAGTGAATTTGGTAAAAGTAGGCAAACTAGTGAAGGGAATTGTGTCACTGGTTCTGCCCAAAGCTGCAGATCCACCTGTTAAGGGAGCAGATCTGCCCAAAGAATAAACTGGTCAGCCTGGCTTGAATAAACGACAGGGTGCCTGCCAATCATACAGGTTAACCCACTAAGGGTGGACCACGCAGGGAGCACTAGTTCTGCACTCTCTGGAAGGTGCTAGTGCCCTGAGTGTCGTGCAAGCATGTCTAATGATGTACTTGCACTACTTGTTTGAACACCATGGAACAAAGTCACGACAGGACTACATTGGGACTGTTGGGAGGCCAGAACTCTGTAATGAATCCGAGCGTTGCCTTGGTAACACACGGCAACACTCTGATCCATTCCAGGGAGCTATCAACTTGGTCTTTACCCACCAAAGATGCAGACCTCAAGCTCCCTGGGGCTCCCAAGCATTACGGTACAGTTTGGTTCAGAGAGTTTCTGAGAGTTTAGTCCCCAGTCTTGTGAGGCCTTAGGCTATTGCCTAAGAGGATTAGCAGTGGGCTGCCTCTGGGCTTAAAACCTCTTATTTAAAGGATCACTATAAAGTCAGGAACACAAACCTGTATTCCTGACCCTGTAGGGTTAAAATCACTATCTAGCCCCCCTGGTCACCCTTGCCTCGCTAAATATACTTGAATTCAAGTCTGCAGCTGCATACTTTGTCACGGTTTCCTTTAGACCCGCCTTCTGACATCAGCAGAAGTGGTAGCCTGATCCTATTACAATGCTTCCCCATAGAATTGGCTGAGACTGACAAAGAGGCAGATCAGGGGCAGAGATGGCACAATTCAAACACAGCCCTTGCCAATCAGCATCTCCTCATAGAGATGAATTGAATCAATGAATCTCTCAGGAAAGTTCAGTGTCTGCATGCAGAGGGAGGAGATACTGAATGTTTGGATGCATTTTAGGCAGCCATGACCCAGGAATGATCTCTAACAGCCATCTGAGGAGTGGCCAGTGAAGTTATAACTAGGCTGTAATGTAAACACTGCATTTTCTCTGAAAAGACAGTGTTTATAGCAAAAAGCCTGAAGGTAATGATTCTACTCACCATAAAAAATTCAATAAGCTGTAGTTGTTCTGGTGACTATTGTATCCCTTTAAGGTTCTTAAATATGACTTGCCTACAGTGTAACTACACCTTTTGTGTGTGCAGTATAAATGTAAGGTGGATTTTGTGGATTGGTACTATTTAGAGTGGGGAAAGAAAGAAAGAACAATTGTAGATTATGCTAACTTGGTGTTCCTATAATCTTAATTTTAGTAATGACAGGAGGCGAATATTTTGCATATCTTTCTTTAATGTAAACTTCAGCAGCAAAGATCAATCATAAAGTTTAAACCAATCAGAATAAATGACACAAGTATGTAGCAGACAGTATGACCCCGCCTCTTCCTCTTTCTTTGGTGTGAGAACAGTTCAGTAGTCAACATAATCCTTCCCGAAAGATTGAAGAGTATGCTTGAGCCACTCCGAATAGCCAAAAGACGGATGGTTCACACTGAAAAGAACAGAAAACCAGTGATAGACAAGCGTAATGGCGAGTTGCCAACATAAACACCTACATTGAATTGAATATGTATATATCTATAACGACTGTAAAATAAAACAAATTCACACAATATTTACTATATAATCCACTCATAGAATATAACCCAGAATGTCTAAGGAAAAGACACAACCACATAGAAGCGACAGAGGCAAGAAAGGTGGGAATAGGGTGGAAAAATATTCGCCTCCTGTCATTAATAAAATTAGGATTATAGGTACACTACGTTAGCATAATCTACAATTTTACCACATGACAGGAGGCTTCATATTTTGCATTTTTAATGCTAAGGGAGTAAAGTAGAAGAAGCATAGAAGTAAGTCTAAAGTGAAAGACACAAGTTTCTTCCCGTGACCAATCGGTGCAAAGCATAATGTCAGTCAACGAGGCGCCCAACGAGAAGGCTTGCAACGACGACGCGCCCCTAATCGAATAAGCCCCAAAACACGAATCTATGCCAGCTAATGACAAAAGCATCTCACCCATCTTACAAGTGTCGCAGAAGAGATCAGTTTGTGGGTGTACATATGAAAAAAAGGAGTCGTCCAGATGGAGCCCGGTGCAGAGAAGTAACCTCCATGTATGGAAACAATGTCTTAACTATGCAAATCTGCGGGACCCAGGTAAAACGGGTATAAAATAAATAAAATAAAAATAAAAACGAAGTAGTTAGTCTAGTCCGACGCAAAATAGAAAAAGAAACCCCTACTGTCGAAAAAGATGCCATCAACCTCCAAGGCCCTAACATCTGAAACCCGACAAAGACCATACAAGTAAAAGGGTCAATTTAGCAGAGAGTTGGTTAAGAGACAACAGGTTATCCAACCAATCCCTCATGAATCAAAGGAGTGGAGGTGATAATTGGATACCACGAAAGAGTCAACAGATGAGCAGGTTTTGCCCTGGCAAACCGAGAACTGGAATATGTGCATCAGAAATGGCTGAACGATAAACGTTAAAGGAAAGATATGAACTACCTAGGGTGAATAGTTGCGTCCAGAAACGCAGTACGACTGGTAGAGGTGTTGTAAAGGGATCGGGATCCATCTCCACACACCAGCTATTCCACTTGTTCCAGGCAGCAAGGTAATTGCATCAAGTGCCGGGAGCCCATGAGTCCCACAATAGGTCTTCAGTGGCCTGCGATAGGCTGTCGACATTCCAAGATCCCCTGAAATAACCCAAACCACTATTTCTAGATGATTCTTTAGGATGAGAGGATGTGGTTCCCCCATGGGGTTGGAGAGTGGAAACCGAAAACTTCGGAAGAAGTGGATGGTCATAGGACAGTTCTAACAGGTCCGGGAACAATGCTTGGCTCGGCCACAATGTTGCAATCAGTAGCGGTGAGATCCTCTGTCCACGCAGTTGGTGTAGAACTCTCACCGACATGGAGCAAGGTGGGAAAGCATACGCCCTTAGAAAAGGCCATTCCTGTTGGAATGCGTCCACTGCTTCACAGTCCGGGTCAGGGAGCCAACTAAAGAACCGTGGAAGTTGGCAATTGGTCCTTGATGTAAAAAGGTCTATCACTAGACGTCCCCTGCATTCGTTCAGGCTCAGAAATATTTTGGAATGCAGAATCTAGTTGCTGTTGTCTCTCCAGTGGCGGGAATACCAATCCACTGTTAGATTGGATGTGCCCAGTAAGTATTCCGCCCTAAAGGTAATGTTGTTAGACAGGCAAAAGGTGTAAGTGTCCTTCGTTGCCTCCGCAAGTGCTTGGGAGTGTGCTCCGTTCAGCATGTTGATGTACTGGACTGCCGAGATGTTGTCCATGTGGAGTAGTAAGCAACAATCTGACATGGTTTTTGCCAAGCTGTGTATTGCAAACGAGCCTGCGATCAGTTCCAGACAGTTGAAATGCAGCCCCATTTCCTCTGCTGACCATGGACCCCCGGTGAAGAAGTCCAGAAAGTGTGCTCCCCAGCCCCAAAGGCTGGCATCCGACTCTAACACGAAATCCAGCGAGGGACCAATAAGGCTTTCCCATTCCAGGCCTGCATGTGCAGTAGCCACCATCAGAGTTCCGTGTGAATGTCTAAGATGAGAGGTACTAGGTGGTCGTAGGAGAAACCTGCTCGGAGAAAGTGAGCTTTGAGGCACTGCATGGTCCTGTAGATTGCCTGTATCGACGTGGACAGCAGACCCACAACATGTGCTAGTAGTTGGACTGAGATTTGGTCCATCCGGAAAATTTCCGTGTCTCTTTCTGTATGGATGCCATCTTCGAGAGGGGAAGGAGTAGAATGCAAGAAGCAGAGTGTATCTCGAATCCCCATGAACAACTTGTGTCCGCTCTAGTACCAATTTTTCCAGGTTTACCACGAAACCGAAGGATTCCAGGAACTCCACAACAAAGTTTGTCCGACAACATAGGCATGGGTCACAGAAGATAAGCAAATAGTCTACCTATATCAGTCATCTTACGTCGTGAGAGCGGAGGTGGACCATGACTGGATTCAGAAGCTTTGTGAAGCACCACGGGGCAAAACTGAGTCTGAAAGGGTGGCAGGTGAATGGCCACATGGCGCCTTTTCAGAAGAACCTGCAAAATTTACGACAGGAAGTGTTACTGACACTGTATAGGTAAGCGTCCTTTAGGTGCTTCAGGATGAGGCCTGGGGTCGGGGGCCCAGAAGCGGCAGGTGGCTCGACCTCTCTGCCAACCAGCCCTCTCAAAAACATCTCTTGGTGGAGCACAGCCGAACACTTGGCCCATCGAAGCCTGGATCTTGTTCAAGGTAGTGAAGAGTGAGACGTGCTTTTTAAGCTCGTGGATGAAGGCCTCACCAAACAGGAGACCATTGCTGAAGGGCAGAGTTCTTTTATAGTCATGTCATCAGCATGGCAACAAACTGGAGTAATATAGTTCTGTGCCTTTTGGTACACAAGGTAGCATTGGAGTTGCCTAGCTGGCAGAAGCTGCGCAGTGCCCACTCCTGAATGGCCTACGAGTCCACTTGTGGACGAACTTGTCCAGATGAGAAGGCTGAAACCACTCAAAGGATCTTGGGTATCATATGGTCCTTAGATCAAATATGAGGCATCCTTGGGTGTCTAGGAACAGCCAGTCATTCTCTTGAGCGGCCTGAATGTCACTGTGATGGAAGGGTCCCCTTATATATGATTCCTTAACATATTTCGGCTCTGTGGTCAGAAGGCCCAGACCTTCATCTTAACCACCAGATGCAGAGTTTTCTGGCTGCCATGCATCCAAAATGTCTAGGCCAGCAGCACAGAAGTCATTGTCCTCCCCTCAGGATTTCACAGGCGGTGGTGGTTCTGACACCGCTTGTCATTTAGGGTGCTCAGCCTTAGTAGTCTTGTCCTAGTGGGCAAGGGTGTAATGCCTTTCCTGTGGCGTTTGACCACAGTTGGTGCATCAGTGTTGGAGACATCTGAGCCTACCATGTCATCATCACATGGAGGCGGCATGCCCACGGCTTGTGAAGAGACCTCAGGAGGAAGTTGCGTGAGGACTTTTGGAGAGTGCCTTCTCCATTGATGCTGCTTCTGCAGCTTGTATCATGGACTGGAAGTCCTGTGGTTGGGTAGTGAGTCACTCAAGCCGGAGTGTATAGTCTTTCTCACAGCTGTACCCGACAGTCTGCACAAACAGGCACCAGAAAAGTTCCATTGTATACACTGTATACCACCCTCTTTAGGTTGTAAATGGTATCATTCGGTGACAATGGTAAAAGGTACATAATTGAAGTAAGCACCTCAATCTTAAATCCTGGATACAGTAGGTAGTGTGAACCACCGAGGTATACACGTAAGGGTGCTTTTAATTGATTATTATTTGGACTCCCCACCCACAGCCGGTTGAAACAAGCGGCTAATATATGCATGGGGTTAATACCCTTAATATGGGGAAGACACTGGAAGTCTCCATTAGTAAAGGGGGGTTCACCCCTATAGAATACATAAGGCACATGGCCCAGATAGGATATATGGAGGCTCTTGCAAATGAGAGGACCAGAAATTAGTTGCCAGTCTGTAATGTGGCCTGACTGGAAGTTCCCTAGTCAGTACACTCGGGGTAACCCGGTGAAAATCATTGTCACCAACCACTGAGACACAATAAGTAGGAAGGGTGTGCGGGTTCACCCGTCACTGCCGGTCGTAATGAGCGGCTTGTATGTCAGAAATCCTGCAGGGTCCTGTGAGCAGGTAGTTAAATTCTGTTCAGTCAGAGATCCTGGACAGTACGTATCTAGCTCTGTGAAACAGCGAGATGGCCACCGTAAATCTCGCGGCAAAACGAGATCCAAAATGGCTGCTGTGCGCGAGGACCAACGGGAACAATTCCTGCAGTCCGCGTAAGCTACAAAAAACTAACCCCAGCTACCCCTCTACCCCCTAATCCCGGCCCAGTGTGCAAAAGCGGTAGAAAATCCGAGAGGGAGTTAGGTCTAAGCCAAAAGGTAGCTCCTTACAGGATTAATAACAGAAACAGACACAAATGTAAAATAGGCAATTAAATAAAATAAAGAGCCAGGCACTCAATAAGAGGATAGGACAGCTAGGGAAGGTAAGAGTAGGTAGAAAATAAAGCAGAACAGAGTCGCAATAAAGGTCAAACCGTATAAATATACAGAGAGAGCAAATACTGACCTGTTGCTGCTGAAGCAGCAAAGAAAGAGGAAGAGGTGGGGTCATACTGCCTGCTACATACTTGTGTCATTTATTCTGATTGGTTTAAACTTTGATCTTTGCTGCTGAAGTTTACAGTAAAGAAAGATATGCAAAATATGAAGCCTCCTGTTATGGGGTAAAATTGGCAGAAACATTCAATTGAAATTCACGGTGAATGCTCAACCAATATGACTTGCTCCGTAATACCTATGAATAATCTAGATTTCCTATGTATACGTTTACAGAAGATGTATTTTTTTCTGTTCCATTAAGGAATTGCTGCAAGTTTGGGTCATAACATCAGTATAGGACTAACAAACAGTAAGTAACTGGAGCATGTAATTAGTGTTTCACAGAAGTGGTGAGAGGTAATACAGACTATTGTATGATCACAGATTACACCTGGGGTTTCATAAAAGGAATTCTATGGGTCTGGCCTTCTAATTCTACAACTTCCTCTACAATCGTGTTGGTCTTTATTCTATTCCTTGCATTAGAGTAAAGTTATCTAGCTGTGCATAAGGTGACCTGTGAAGCCACTTGGCAACTTAAACTTTGCAAAGCGCCTGCTATTTTGTTGACTGTGCCACTATTAAAGGAAACACTTGGCTTCCATTTTTTTTTCTTTCTTTCCCAGCCTCTCTTACAGTGAAGGCACCTCCCCAAATGTTTGCAGACTGCCCTGAAAAATTCAGAGACTACTGTGCTCATGGCACCTGTAGGTTCCTGGTGTCTGAGTGGGAAGCTTCTTGCATGTGAGTGTATTTTCATAGCATGACACAAACAGAGTCTTACAAGATTGGTGTCCAAGTATGTTTGTCTCTGGGTCAACAGAAAACAGAGCATTCAGGGTACTACGTCCATTCTGGGACCTCACTTCTCATTACGTCTACTGGTTTCCATGACTTGATATAAAGGCTTAGAAACCAGCAAGGCCTGACATACATCTGTTTAGCTTTGTCACCAGTTTTTTAGTGTTTTAATTTAAAAATCTCACCAGTTGCTTTTTATGGTAGTTACCCTTGGGACGGGGGGGGGGGGGCCTAAAGAAAAATCTAGTCAAAATTAAGCTTTTTAAACATCATTTGAGCAATGTTGAAATGGAGCTATATTGGTATGAGGGCAGCATCGTTCTAGCTCTGTCAATGAGACTTGTGTACCAGAACCACTATCATTTATTTTGTTTAGGGTGAAAGGACAAAGATGGAGTGGCTATAGTGCGTATAGTACCCATTTAATAAATGCTCCATTTTAAATGCCCCACCTGTTGTCTCGGCTTAGTACTAGTGGATACTTGATGTTAGCAGAGAAAGATTAGGATCCCACAGGCCTGGGGGCAGGTTACCGGTTTACTCTTCACATAGGGAGTGTGAATGGATCCAATTCATGGTTCCAGGCTATAACATCTGTGCCCTAGGTGGGTGCCTAAGGCTGCTGTCTAGTTAATTCTGCTCTGTGTTGGGCAAAGCTGGCTGGGAACCACCAGCAGAAGTGCACAGCATCTTGAAGGCTGGTATGATCTGAGGTGGGATTATAGTATGAGGAGTCCTAAAAAAAAGTAATGTTCTAGTAACACCGTACATGTCAGACATTGAATTGTGTTTTATGGCAATAATATCCTACACATAGAGTAACCATGGCTTTTTTTCCTTATTGAAGATGTCTCACAGGTTATTTTGGCAGCCGTTGTCAGTATTTGGACTTCTTGCAGGTAATGACCGTAGACCCGCGAACCTTCACTATGGTGGCACTGGCAGTTTCATTCTTGGTTTTACTGACTGTGACCGGCAGCGCATGCATTAGCATATAGTAAGTCTCTTGCAATTCTCAACCGTACAAATCAAGCATTTCAGTATATAAATATCAACAAAATAGGCTATGTTGTAGTGAAATTCTGTTGTGTAAGATGTAAATATAACAATTCTGAGTCTTCTAAAAACATCCCTTTTTCTAGCTCCTCAATAAGCTTGAATTCACCTTTGTTGGTGTTCCTCAGCTAGTTTAGATGGCCAGTAGATGCTTATGTGTTATTAATGCATTGAAAATTAAGAAAACCCTACTGTATGTGTGAGACTTTACATGTGAAGAAGCAACCCTTCCGTTTATTTATATATGGATTGCACTATAATGGCTTATTTGTGTGTCTTGTTTAGCGTATGCAGAAGGAGAAGTAACAGGATGGCACTTCTGAACAGTATGGATTCTCAAGGTTTGTGTTTATTAGAGCAATGTCTGATTCCAACATGGGGGTGATACCAAGGTGCCAGTCATCTTTTCTTCCACTTTCATTGGTTCCACAAACTGTAATACATGGAGTCCTTTTAAATTAAAAATGACATTCTTTTTAAAGTGCCATTAGTATAATATATATGTCAGTGTGGTTAGGAGTACCAGCCTTCAAGATGTTATGGACTGTAATTTCTAGGATTCTCATCCAGGTGTTGCCACCCTCTTCCCCCCTGCCCCCCACAAAGCATCCTGCACAGGGAACACTGCTGTACCCTGCATCAGTAATAAAATGTAATGTCGCTTGGCTTTTTAATTATACAGAATTATTATGATGAATAGCCGCATTATTAACAAGACCTTTCACATGTTTACTTTTTTTTTCTTGAAAAAGTGAACTTTGTAACTTCATCCATATCATACTCTAGATAGCACAAGTTCGAGTTACTCCAAGCACCATGACCACATCAGTAATTTTTGAAGGTAAAGCAATTTGGTGCCAGAGGTCTAACCTCCACCTCTGCTAATGTCAATTGGCATAAAAGGCATCCATCATCACACACGATGGATGACCAATGGCGGCATGGCCATACTCTCTGTGCCTCCCAAGTCCTTCCTTGGCCTGGCCTATGGAATGGCCCTCTCTCTGCAGCATGGGGGAGTGATGTCAATGAAATAGGAGGGATGCAGGGATATGTTTTTATTTTATATTTTTTTTTATAGAGGGACGAAATCGTGATCCAGTTAAAGGCAATAAAAAGCATTGTTGGACCAGGGAACGCATATGCATTCGTGAGTGGTAAGATGAGCTGAATGACCGCTCATCCTGCTGCTAATGCCTGATGCCCCCCTCCCCCAATCACTGAGGGTGGGACATGGACAAGGGACAAGCTGAACTCAGTGAGCCTGCATGTTAAGAGTCAATGACATGCGTTGCTAGCATGCTGATTGGTGTCATTTTTGCACAGAAATAACATAAGAGTTCAGGACAGTATTTACACCCATGCACAAAATAACATCTCGGTATAGGCAGCATTTTATGATTAAACACTGCAGTGCTGCACATACAGATTGCTACCACCATGACCACTTCTAAAAAGCAGAAGTGGTTATTGTGGTTTGAGTAACCCATCATATTCTTCTTGGCTCTAAAGCTAAATTTAGCCATTATATTAAATTGATTAGCCTCGAATTTAAAAAATAAATAAAAAATCCGTAAAATAGATATACTCTATATCTCGGTATTTTAAATCTCTTCGTCACCAATAATTCCAATAAATGTTCTTTGCTTTCTGCAGTAAATCTCACGCGCTATGCCAACAGGAAACCCTGTATATCCTACATAGAGCCAACTGATCTAGAAGAGGTGTGTGTTACGGAGGGCACATGATCCGACACCAGGATCGAAGTCTCATCCGGATCCTGGCTTACAGACTGTAAAGTCTATATACACCAAATATGTGACTGAATCGAAGGTTTGCGGTAACTGGAATATTAGAAAAACAGTGTCCTGTCCTGCTTATTTCCTACTGCAAATGGAATCTTTTGTAGATGCGTGGAATCTTGCTGAAGAAAGTGACGGAGTGGGAAAACATGCACACAAAAAAAAAACTTTCCTTTTTCTTTTTTTTTTTTATGTGATGGTATTAAATATTTTATGCGTATTTTAAAGCTACACTTGGCTAATTTCTAAGTGTGTAGTATGGAATCTATGAATGATCAGGTATAATGTTTTTCGTGTTTTTTATACCAGCCTTACAAAATGGAAACATGTGTCCAGTAAATGGCTGTTTGCGTTGTATTGCCAGTTAAAAAAAAAAAAATTACAATATACGAAGTACGATATCTTAGTTTGTTGGAAAATTGTAATTTAGCTCTTGATTTGTATGTTTAACTGTTTTAACTTATTAAATAAAAACTTTTTATTAAACGTCTGTTCTTGCATCTCTCTGTTCCATGTGGAACGTAACATATTGACTGCATTATTCAATACAGTGTGAATAGTCAGGAATTGAAAGTTACATAGTTACATAGCTGAAAAGAGACTTGCATCCAAGGGGGCGGAGCGATGACGTGACGACACACGCCGGTCACATCCCTCGGGTGGTGAAGGGAAGGAAGCATGGGAGCAAGGACAAAAAAGCCACAAGATACAGTGAGCTGAGAGACTATGGCGGCAGACAAAGATCCGATAGCACGGGAGAGTTATGTGGCTGGCTGGAAAGTGGAGGAAAGCACCCTGTATTATTGCTAGAGCATGAATATAATGCAGAAGTGGAGGAAAATTGAGCACAAATTGAATATAGTACCTTGTGTAGGAACCGCAAACTAAAAGCAGCAGCACAAAGGATTGCAAACACAGCGGAACGCAAGTACAAAAAACAAGTATTCTGCATTGTGTATATATATTGATAAGTCTTGAAATTTATATGTATCTGGCTGTCGATGAGTTTATGCCGTTGTAAAGAGGGATGAAAGCTATCATTTGAGAGGTAATGGTGTGGTGCACATAAATATATAAGCCTCATATGCTTTCAACGTTTGAAAACCTGCTGTTATCTGGAATGAATTGCGTAATCTCCTGCTGATGGTGAGGGAGGGGTTGATGGTGATGCTGAGGGTGTTGCAGATGAGGGTGAGGGAGGCGGGTGGTGCGGGGGTGAGGCTGAGGGAGGTGTGGGGTGGTGGGGGGTGAGCGAGAACCTACCTTAATTTCCCTGGTGGTCCAGTGGGCTGAGGCTAAGGGTGTTGGGGTGGTGAGGCTGAGGGTGGTGATGGGTGGTGGGGGGTGAGCGAGAACCTACCTTAATCTCCCTGGTGGTCCAGTGGGCTCCTTGGTGGTCTGGTGGCCATTGCTTCCGGTCTGCAGCTCCACAGAGCTGCAGACCATGTAATCTCGCGAGACCATCAGAGCATTGCTGTGGTAACCCACAGCAACGCTCTGATTGGCCCGTTTTCGCGAGACACATGGTCTGCAGCTCTGCTCACTGCGGAGCTGCAGACCGGTGTCTGCGGTGGCTGGCTGAGCAGCCAGGAGGGACCTGGCTGAGCAGCCAGGAGGGACCTCGCACCCGGCGGCATACCGTGCAAGCCGCCGGGTCCCCTCCTGGTGTCAGGTCCTCGGTCAATGACCGAGGACCTGACACAGTCTGCCCACAGGCGGTTCAGGCGGCCGCGAGGCCTTAGGCGGCCACTTAAACCACCTAATTAGAGAGCCGCCTCTGGAGCTGGATTAAACTTGGGATAAAAATTCTTAATAATATAGTAGAGAATGGTAAAACTAAAGATTTTAATAGTCTAGTAGAGGTTTATAAGCTGGAGAGTAAAGAGATATTTACCTATATGAGAGTAAAGGGTTATTTTAAAGAGCACTTACCCAAAGACTATTCTTGTAAACAATTAATATTTGAACAAACAATAAAAAATCTAAATACTATTAAAAAAAACTGGTTTCAAAATGCTTTAATTTAATTGAAAAAGACCCGGAAAATATTATCTGTCTTGTAATAAATAAATGGAAAAAGGATCTCTGTAATAACATAAGCTATGAAGAATGGAAAAGGGTGATAAATCTGCTCACACAGAACATACATTGCCTTAACCTAGTGTAACTTCAGTATAAAATTATGAATAGGTGGTATTTAACACCAAATAGGTTAGCTAAAATGTATATAGATGCTCCAGATAAATGTTGGCGCTGTGGGGCTCAAAAAGCAGGAATGATGCACATATGGTGGGAGTGTGGATCAATTAATTTCTATTGGATAATAATAGCATTAAAAATGAAAGCGCTGACTAATATTAAGTTTGATATAAAGCCAGATATTTTTTTGTTGCATCTATATATAATCCAGAATTTTGGCCAATATGCTACATTGATTATACATATACTGTTAGCAGCTAAAATACTAGTGGCCAGAAACTAAAAATCTATTAAAGTACAAGTGATCTATCAGATAAAAATGGAGATAGGTATAGTTAAGGAAGCAAATAAGATGAAAAAATGGCTCGGTAGGATACAGCAACTTTAAAGCTGGTATCAAATATATTTTGTAAAATAAGTATGAAATAACCCTACTTACATTAATTTAAAGGTATATCATTGTCTGAACGAATTTAAAGGATATAAGAAATTTATCCCGGTTCCCCTATCCTCATCGCTGCAAATATTGTTAGGTGTCTTTCGGTGTGTTATATTATGAATAGAAAATTTAATTGTTTTCTCCCTATATGAATAAGAATTAGACATTGTACTAATTTATACAATTAGAGATCCATGTTAGGGATGTTAATATAACCTGAATAATGTAATATTTTATGTGTTTATGTCCAATGTTATGTAATATGTTTAGTCTTTATAATAATAAAAGTAACATGTTAAATATGAAAAAAAAAAAAAGAGACTTGTGTCCATCAAGTTCAGCCTTCCTCACATATGAAGTTGAATTTATGATGTTCAATAGTTTTCTATTCCTCTACTTTGTCCTGAAATTTAGAAGCCTGACAACTCCCAGAATAATGCTTTTAATTTCAGCCTGTCATCGTGTGCAGCCCGCTGTTGGTAGAATTGTGACGCAGACTTGAATAAGATATGTGGGTGTTTTGGTTTGTTTTTCCATCAGATAGCAGATTGAGTTACACCATACTGAACTACAGGTTATGGAATGGACCCAGGGTTGGTGCAAGGATTTCTGCCACCCTAGGCAAAGATCCATTTTGCCGCCCTCGCCTCATGAAAAATACCATCTCACAGAGGTTTATTCACTAAACTCTGAATTGCGGTGAGTTGAAAACCAAATTGCAAAGTTTACGCAAAAACTGCTGAACTGTGACTGGACCCGAATTGTAGAATTCTTCTAAATCCGCTATTATGGCCTAAATATTGTCATATGGTTTCCAGTTTGGTCTGCCTAATACACACATACTGTTTAATGTGTACATCCATACACACACACACACAGTCTAATCCATAAACACACACTGCCTGATACCTACATCCCTACACACATACTGCCTAATGCCTACATACATACACACACGCATAATGCAACTGTTCCTTTAAATGGTTCTTCACTTTCCAATATATCACTTCTAATTAAAGTTTATGGATCCACCTATTTAAACCTTCAACTTCAATGTCTCCGTGCACAATTAATGTGTCTCTACCTGTGTGCAGTTGACACCTATTTACTCTGCTACAGGTACCTTTCTACCAAGTCCCGATGACACTTCCAACTCCCCTCAAAGTTAAATCCCAGTTAAAATGACTTGCTTGTTACTTGATACCGACCCAGATTGGACTTTGACACTTCTCTTGGATATTCCTATGGACTGATTTACTGTTGCCAAACCGGATTGGACTTTAACAAACCTTCTGGATTTTCCTTATTATATTCAAATTAACCGGATTATTACCTAAACATCGCTCTCAATCCTATTGATTATCCTTGCAGACTGACCTTTCATACTGGTGAGTAGTCTGTATTTTAATTTGTTTGACTAATATATTGTTTAAAATATTACACATACTGCCTAATACATACATTATGTATTTAATGTACAATTTATCGCTGTGATAAATGATGTATTTAATGCTTTTGGTGAATTAAATTATAATAAGACTAGCACAGATGAGCACACACACATTGACAGATGAATGCGCGCGCGCACACACACACACTCTTACACAATTCTAATGTTTGAGGCCCATCCAGCCTCCCTACCTCACTGGGGTCCAGTGTGGGACAGCTCCTCACACCTCCCGCCTGCTGTTTAATATGCCTAAAACAGACTGCTTTGGGGCACCCTAAGGTGGTCAGACCATTGGGGGCCTGTAGGTTTGAGGGGGTGAGGGGCTCAAGTGCCGTTTGAACAGCGCTGTGTTCCAAGACAGGGGTAGCCCACCAGGAAACATCATGGTGGGTGGCACCCTAGGTGAATGCCTAATTTGCCTAACTGTTGCGCCGGCCATGAATGGACTGAAATGTGGCTCATGGTGAACAATTTGCCAATTGTTGGTCTATGCACGCAGAGTAAGCCAGTCATGCACATGTAAGATATGAGGAAAGATATAACCCAGTTTGAAAGTGATTCTGCATCTCCATCATGCAGCTTTAATATTTATTACTGCAACTAATTTTCTCACTGAAATTCTAGGAATCTGATTCGGACTACTGATTGTTGGTTAAACTGACTCTGCCGCTTGGATCGGTCCAGTCTAATCTGATTTCTTGGTATGTGGGAAGTAAATAATTAAACACTACTTTCTGTCACACTGTAATCAAGTTGTCAGGGATATGATAAACGTTCTGAAATCTTGTATCTATGCAGAAAATTAGCTGTAGTCCTAATAGTGCAGCAATAAGATATCAGATTTGTGATCTCAACTATTGCTCAATGGTCCTTGAAAAGTTGTAGTGACTTCAGATGGCAAATTCTTGATATGGTGTTACTGCTAGTGATGAAGCAGAATCTGTAAAATATGAATGGAGTATATTAACCCCTTTAAAATCTGTGCTGGTATCTGCCATAATAGTAGTCTGAAGGGTTTTCTTTGTTTTTGTTTTTTCTATTTCCTCTTTGTGTAGTTTGTAACAGGATGGGTTAGGGAATTTGCATATTTCTGGATCTCTTTTTGCTGTATTGCTATTCTTTTTTTATTCAATATAGCATCTCTTGCCCCCCTAAACAGAAGTGTTTTGTTGGTTGACAGCCGTGCCGACCGTCTGTGGGTCAGTGGCGGAACTCACAATGGGGGTCCTCAGGTGGCCCATGCACTTATAGCCACATAGTGAGCATGTGTCATTAGGGACCCAGTAGTGTGCTGTCTCTTTAACTGCGTGTCCAGGCCCCTCTCATATGTGAGAAAATTGTAGACCAGAATGGCCAGAGCTTGCATGCAAGAACTACAAACTACAATATTAGGCCCTATGAATTTTAGACACCTGTACAGCTAACCCTGGCAGGCAATAGCCCAGGACCAACCAGTGGTTATATTAATAAATAATATAAAGTGCTTGGCTCTGTGCTATGTTCCTATATGCTCACATTTTTAAATTGCACATTTGATACCTGCTGCAATGGTAAAGAACTCTAGTAATTGTTAATACATTTTTTCCTACTATCCCTACAGAGTGCTGGAAGGGACAGTTGGAGGACATGAAGTGAAAGCGCCTTAATTGATAAGCTATTCTTCAACATATCCGTCAAATAACGCAAACACCCGTAATGTCCTCGTTACCCACGAGTCTTTTAAACCACACCCCATGTAATCCTATCACAAGACTTTCATGTTGTCTCCTCAATGCAGCCAAGGCACTAAGCCCATTATTTTGGAAACACTTGTCTGCCCCTACACTTAATTACTGGATACTTCAAGTGGGGGGATTAGTTATGGAGGAACTGCTGGGCTCTTCTACAAATCCACCGAAAATTATAGTCCTATGGTGTAATGGATATCTTACCTGAAGCACCCAGTTTGATGTACTGTTATCAATAACTCTATAATCTCAAATGTTTTGTTTCCATTTGTGACTCCTTTCCCCTGACATACATGGTATAGCCCAGGCAACCTTTGACACTCCAAGTGTGGACTACATCTCCCCTGATTCTTTGCCAGCTTTGTGGCTGTAAGAGCATTATTGTGGTAGATGTAGTCTGCAACTTCTGGAGTGCCAAATGTTGCCTTTCCCTGGTATAGCCTTTCAACACTACTTTGTATTTTTGGAATACCATTTAGCGCCTGGGTATAGTGATGTTTAGGGATGCAACCTTAATCGTTTTGTTTTTTTTTCTTGTAATTTCATTGTACTATGTACCACTGTACTATGCCAGCGGTGTAGCTACAGCGAGGTTGACAAGGCATTTTCCTTGGGCAGCACTTTCAGGAGGGCGGCAAAAAAGCCTCTTGTCCTGGGGGGCCTTGGAGCTTGCCGGCTGGCTACCTTAGGGCCCCCCCCCTCGAGGCTGGCATCTACCCTATGTGGGAGGCGGGCGGCAAGGGAGCACTCTCCTCTGAGCTCTTCCCTGCTCAGCTCCCTCACACGCACCGCAGTGATGCTGGAGCCGAAATGACGTCACTGCGGCCCTGGCATCACTAAGAGGCATGCGAGGGAGCTGAGCAGGAGGATCAGAGCTCCCTAACTGCCCACCTTCACTCTGTGATTACCAGCCCGACGAGCTGCAGCCAGCCCCACTGGACCACAGGAAAGAATCCACTCCAGCACTCCCAAAGGTAGGAAGGCAGGGTGGATTAAACGTGATTTAAAAAAAAAATATATTTTAAATTGTGAGTGTGTGTATGGGTGTGTTAGTTAATGTGTTAGTGTGTGTCTGTTAGTGAGAGTTAGTGAGTGTGTGTATATGTTACTGAGAGTGTGTGTCTGTCAGTGTGTATGTGTGTTTCCGCATGTGTCAGTGTGTATGCGTGTCTGTCAGTGTGTGTGTGTCAGCTAGTGTATGTGTGTCTGTCAGTGTGTGTGTCTGACACTAAGTGCATTTATGTCTGTCAGTGAGTGTATCCTAGTGTGTGTCTGACAATGAGTTAGTGTGTATGCATTTCTGTCAGTGAGTGTGCATGTGTGTCTTGTCAGTTAGTGTGTGTGTGTCTATCTATGAATGTGAGTGTTTATGTCTGTGAATGTGTGTTTCAGTGAAAGTGTGTGTGGCAATGACTGTATCCATAACTGAGTTTATGTCAGTGCCTGCATCAGAGAGGGGGCGTGTGTCTGTCAGGAAGAGAAATTTGGAAGGGGTGCCCGTGTTTTGTCATGCCAAGGGCAGCACAAAACCAGAATACACCACTGTGCTATGCTTTATACTTAATTTTTCTTTAATGTCCAATTTTGATCTGCTAAATGTATCTCTGCATTATACTGCTGTTTATTTTTGCATAATTAAAAGATAACGATATGACCATTTACCCCATTTGGTGATAATGAATAAATGTAAATTCAAATATTTATCAGTTTAACTGGTGATATAAATAAGTTTGTGAGCTGGAACATATTTGTTTTAATAAAAACTGAAAGTGACACACAGCACTGTTGAACAAGAAGTGTAGCGTGGCTATTAAATATCCGCACATGTAAACTTGTTTTGTTTAATAACGCTATCACTTTCACCACTGAACATTAGATGAAGCATAAATTCTTCGCTATAGCTTCATTTTTATAGAGACAAACCTGCAAACCGTGAAATGTAAATGTTATCTGAATTTCAATATGCCTGTTTATCCATTGACTTGAGGATAAATAAATGTAAAAATTAATGTTCGTTATTAGTGATCACTGGGGATGCATTAACCACACATTTATCCTGGCGGTTAGTCAAACAATGGATGAATTAGAGGAAAATATTGTTGGTGGCTTCATGGATACGGGAAGCAGGACCACCATTAGGATGCGACAGTCAATACTTGTACAGGGCTCAGTGTTACCTGGCCTGATCTGGGGGCTATATCTCCCCCCACAAAGCACATTCCTGGTTTGGCGATATTGTGCTAAATGTGTATTTCTGTGTTTGTATGTATGTGAAAGTGTTTACAGGGATGATTTACAGTGTAACAATTACTGAAAAAGGGAACAGTCTCAAGAAAGTACAGCACTGAAAACACTTTTCATATTTTGTTCCTATTTCATTTAAATTAGTGATTTAGCAAATAACATTACAGTCTGCTTGAGGCCAGATAGCAAGGTAATCCCAAGTAAAGAGCAGAAATTGAAAGATTACTCAAATTCTCCTCTTGTCATTGTGGTTTATCTATGCTGACTGTTGGATGGAAAATGCATTGATTGACAGGGAGGAAGATCAAAGCACCTGATAGAGCACTGTAGATTTCATGTTTTTTGTCACAATACACAAATATATATTTAATAAATCTAGGCGATCGGTAAGCATAATAGTAAATTTCGGGGTATTGACAATTCCCCCTTTAAGTGGGCTATCTGACATAGAACATACACTCTGGTGTTATATCCAAATCCTGCATAACTTAATAATTATACATTGACCTGGGTATCTAGAAAGATCATAATCATTGATCAGGATTCACACCACAAGCTACGGTAAGTGATGGGGTCACTCTACCCATAGGGTGCAAAGAGTGAAATGGAATAAGGGCTGGGTGTATTAGTGATACTGGCTATACAAAGATGCACTATTGTCCTTCAAGTGACCTCCCTTGTGTTTTACTCTAGGGATATTCTGCTACCAGGCCTGTTATTTAATCCCAGAGGTATATCCTTTGCCGATAGAAACAAACCGAGTACACAATGGAGCAGAGAGTTGAATGAGTCTCTGGAAATGATGTGATGGCAATCCAGTATATCTCTAACGCCCAGTTATTGTTCAGCAATACAAGCCCCGGTATAATAGCCATAATAGAGGCAGCAAAAATTAAACATGTTTAACCCCTTAAGGACCAAACTTCTGGAATAAAAGGGAATCATGACATGTCACACATGTCATGTGTCTTTAAGGGGTTAAAGGAAATCTCCCAGCATTTTAACTATTACAGCCTAATGTAGTGGTTATGGTGCTGTCATCACTCCATAATCTGCCAAAACATGTTAGCACTAATTAATACTTTCCTTGGTCCCGTGGTCACTGACGCTGCTTCAACTCTTCTTGAGCTGTAGAAGCTGGAAGTCAATTTTGTGCACAGTAGGAACTCATTCATTGGCTGAAAGCATCAGCTGATCTTTCTTAGCCAATTAATTGAGCTCCTAGGTTGCATAAAATTGACATCCGGAAGACTGGAAGCAGTGTACGAGCCCAGGCAAGTGATAAACTTGTAAGAAAACCCTACCCTGTGCCTGGAAACACTGGCTATTACTGACCCTTTAAGAGCTAGCCAGGCCCATACACAGGAACAGAAACCTCGGATTATAAGGATGTATCGTTTGTTCAGAAAATGACATCAAGCTGGATACAAATTGAAGATCCTTACCTGCTTTCGTGGGGATTTTTCTATACAGCAGTTCAGGACTTTTAAAGCATTCGCTCAATTGTGAGACCCAGACAGTAGGAACACTGCATTCATCATACGAATGCAAACTACCGAACAACAGACCACCCTGCTACCTAGTTATGCTGTAATTTACCTCCCTGATCGGTGAATACAGTCTTCATGGGAAACACACGAACGCTTTGTTTAAGTTCCTGGGTGGCCGCCATTTCGGGACTTTTACACGTGACCGCTGCCATCTTAACTCCCGAACAGCTGTGTTTTGCCGTCGAGTGTCTGGAACTAAAATCGGACACTCGAGCAGGCGAACACCACTGAAACCTCCATAGTACCAGAAATTCGTGCCAAAACTACTGAATGCCCGGCCGTTCGGTAGAAAGACTAAGTAGCATATGGGGATTCTGGCAAACGTCGAGCTACAAATGGATGGCAAGTCTTTCAGGACTTTTAACTCACGAACAAGAACTGACCGCAAGGCCAAAACTTATGGAACTATTTTCGTCTATTGTGCCTGTGCGGTTGGTCAAAACTTTAAAGTGCCGTATCTCCCGAACCCCTGAACCGAATGAGATGATTTTTAAATACGTTGTTCCCCCAGAATAGGGCTATCTGGGGACACCAGATTTATGCATGTACCCCAGGTATTTGGGGTACATCCAAAACTTGGATTAAAGGAGAGTACCTGCCATTAAAATTCAGTTCTTCTTGACCCTTCAAAACGTAGCCTTGTCTCGTTCTTGAAAGGGATATGCAGCTTAATCACCTAGCTCTTTTAAGAGCTCTGCCTGACTCTTGCCTTCGATCCAGTGGATGGGAATAAGCAACTCCACTACTACCCAGCGACTTGCCGGGAAGAAAAGGACATCTCTAACGGCTGATACCCTCCTACTACTTGTGTAGCCATTACAAAACCATATTAAAAAAATTTGCTAGTTTACTAAGAACATGAGAGCTCTCCGGGCACCATAGCTACTACAAAGGACTGTAGTGGTTATAGTGCTTGGAATGCCCCTTTAATGTAACCCTATGGAACAAGTGCAGCTTAGTGGAATAGGGGCTTGACAGAGCTAGGAGGTGGGCATAGGTGGAAGGCCCCATGTGGGAGTGGAGTTAGAGTGTAAAGGGGGTTGGCCCAGTATAAATTGGCAGCCATTTTAGAAGCAGGCACTTTTAATCTGCCTAAATTGTGTGCAATTTCAGCCATCAGCTTGGGCCTGGTAGGTGTTCTGCTTTCTTTTGCTGCAGGTTAAAGGCCCAGAGGATGGATCCAGTGGAGCAGCATCTGGCTGAAGTGAGAGCGGCAGAGCAGGATCGTGGAGCAGCATGGGTGCAGGAGCGCCTTGGACCGGCCCTGGCAGGGATCCGGAATGGCTGCGAGGTTGGGGGGCCTTGACGAAGCATTTTGTGATACGGCAGGCGTTAAAGGGTTTCTTTAGGCCTTAGGGGGCGCAGGGTTCCTGATGCACGGCAAACATTATCCATCAGTGTTCTGGAGAGCCTGGTACGTGTGCTGCCCAAGATTTGCTTCTCGGGCTTTGAGGCTGGCCTGTTTGGCGCAACGTTTGTTTTGGCCTTTTTCTGGGCTTTTCGTATTGGGGAATTGGTCAGTGCGAACAAGCAAGGCCGGGGCGGCATTCAGGCATAGGATATCTCTACAGGTGTGGAAAATTAGGGGAAAAACAGGCTCTGGGTTGGTGTAAATAGAATAGGGCAGTTAGGCTGCTGGTGAAGAGTTTGGATAAATGGTTCGTTATGAACTTTGGTAGGTTTCAAGCTCGGTGGTGGCTCAGAAGCTGGTGTGTGGTAGGGGTATCCGGGTATGCCCCTACCGTGGTTATTAAACAAAGTTTGGCACTTATATTATGTTTATGATGTTTGTAATTAATGTTGTTGATGTTATTTATATTTACAGAAAGAATGGGTCGTTGCCTTTTGTTTTGGGGACATATGATGTTATATTTCCGGATGGGGGCTGGGCAATGACTTTAATTTATTGTTATCAATATTAATAAAGCTGTGGACATATTGACGCATACATCAGTGTCAGTGTGTTTTTAGGGTAAGTTTTGGGGGGGAATTCCACCTGCACAAATGGCGACTATGCGCCTGTCAAGTATTTCATGCCCAAACATGATTCTCTTTATAAGCTCACAAAGTTTTGGAACTTGGTTGCCATAGCTATAGCCCAAACAAAGTTACCTATATCGCATACACATTGATCTACATATATACGCACACTCTTACAGTGTTTGGGTGATAACGTATATCTTAGTGTATTTATTTGTAACAGTTGGCATATTATTTTTCTGCTTCATTAATTCTAAATACTCCTCTCTTACTAAGAGTGCATTTGTATAAACACAGTTTTCATTTTCATTAAACAAATAACTTGCTGGGCTCACCGATCACAGTAATAAAGGCATTGAGAACTGGTATAGTCTGTTCTCGATTCATATCTGCCAAAGTGTTATTTAAACAGTACGGCTTTTTTAGAATAGAAATTCAGCGTGTGCTTTACCTCCTGCAGACACTTTCCTTTTGTGTGAGAATGTTGCATCTCACAAACAGTGTAAACATTGCTTTATAAGTAACAGAGTTCATAATTATAAGATTGCTCTACTTAGTTGTATGCTGTATGCAAAACAATGCTCAGGCCTATCGCCGAGACAAATGCAATATTCACAGCTTTGATTATAGAACATATATTCTGCGTAAATTTAAGAATAGAGATCATTAGAAAATCTTCCACGATCCAAAATTGAAATTGTTTTTAAACACAAAGTATGGGAAAAAATAAGAATGTTTAAAGTACATTATATATATTAGAGTTAAAGGACCACTCTAGGCACCCAGACCACTTCAGCTTAATGAAGTGGTCTGGGTGCCAGGTCCAGTTAGGGTTAACCCATTTTTTCATAAACATAGCAGTTTCAGAGAAACTGCTATGTTTATGAATGGGTTAAGCCTTCCCCCTAATCCTCTAGTGGCTGTCTCATTGACAGCCACTAGAGGCGCTTGCGTGCTTCTCACTGTGATTTTCACAGTGAGAAGCACGCAGCGTCATAGGAAAGCATTATGAATGCTTTCCTATGTAACCGCTGAATGCGCGCAGCCAGCCGACGGGGAGGATCGGAGGAGGAGAGCTCCCAGCGCTGGAAAAGGTAAGTTTAACCCCTTTCCCCCTTCCAGAGCCGGGCGGGAGGGGGTCCCTGAGGGTGGGGGCACCCTCAGGGCACTATAGTGCCAGGAAAACGAGTATGTTTTCCTGGCACTATAGTGGTCCTTTAAGCACAGGAATACATTTATTTAAAGAGCTAATCCAACCAAAACACAATGATTTAATAAAGGAGTAACCCTTACTGGCATGTTTACCTCCCCCCCCCTTCCCAAAACATATGCCCTAATCTTTCATATGTAGTAAGCCGGTGAGGTAGCTCAGTTGGTAAATTCCCTGACTACAAAGCCTGTTCAAAGTGCTTTGAGTCCCACTAGGAGAAAGGCGCTATATAAATACTAGTTATTATTATATGTATAAAATGTACAGTTCTTCCTCTTTCACTAGATTACCTGATGCGAGGGCAGATGTGGATTAAAATTCCACAGAGTCCAAACTAGACACGGTCTATGTCACAAAGTGCGGACAGATATTTTGTGAGACCTTTTGAAGTGAAATGCCATATTAGAACTTAAATAAAAGAGAAACCAATTTAACAAATAGTCATTTTAATGTAGCTGTTGACCAGATGATTCATTGTCTTGGACATAAGTAGGAAGACCTCTGTGATGATAAGATCTTTTAAGGGTGAAATTTGAGACCAAGATGACATGTTGTCCCAGCAAACAAACACAACACAACTGAGTTATGTCTTGATTAAAGGATACCGACCTCAGAGAAAAGAGCTATTAAAGTTTATGAGCTTTGGAAACTTCACAGAACAATTCGTAAAAATGTTGGCTTCCGTAAACCCATGGGGGAAGCAAATAATGTACGTATGGAGGCCACCTCCTCAGGAGGTGTCATTCAAACAATTGAAACAAATATTAACAAAAAACTGCTCCGTATCATGCCGACTGCCCTAGGCCCAGCCCTTACGTGTCCATGTGTAAACAGATCACTGGCTTGGGTGACAACATGCTGCCCCTTCTAAGTGACTCTGGGCTCATATTAAATGTTTTTGCTAAATATCCTCTGTAAACTGTTGTAAAACACAGACAATTGATATTAGTGGTCACAAGTGACCAAAAAATTTCCAGTCTTGTCAAAACTGTTAGCGGCTTACCGTTAGTAATGTCTATTACAACTCCTAGTGATCACCATATGGTGACTACCATTTAGAAATTGAAAAAAAAGTGCAAAAATAAAAACCTTAGCAACACTAACCAGGACAAAGTTAAAGGGACACTATAGTCACCCAGACCACTTGAGCTCAATGAAGTGGTCTGGGTGCCAGGTCCCTCAGGTTTTAACCCTTCAGATGCAAACATAGTTTACATTTGGGGTTAAGCCAGCCTCTAGTGGCTGTCTTCCGGACAGCCACTAGAGGCGCATCTGCGACGCTGGTGGCATATTATGCCTCCATCGTGCAGAGCGTCCGTAGGAAAGAATTGAGAAAGGGAGGGAGCTGACGGCGGGGGAGGAGAGGTCACCAGCGCTGAGGGAGCCCGGTGCTGGAATAAGGTAAGCTGCTGAAGGTCCCTTCAACACCTCAGGGCACAATAGTGTCAGGAAAACCACTTTGTTTTACTGACACTATAGTGATACTTTAATATTTTCAGTGCTACCGTGGAGAGCAACATAATTATATCCCAAGAATACCAGACGAGTGTCCAACAAAGACCGTTACCCAATCCTTTACCTTCTTGGGGTTGGAGAAAGGTAAGTTTAAAGGGCAACTGTAGTGCCCAAAAAAACTTTTGCTCTTTATAAAGAGCATAAAATTCCATGTACACATACCTTCTAGATAAACAAGAGCAGAAGAGACCACCGACAGGCATTTTTCTATTGCTCTCCACCAATCGCAACCAAAGTGCATGCGGTTGTGGCTGCTATGGTAACTCCCTAGCTGGTGCTGCTAGCACTGACTTGGAAGTATAGAAACTTAGTGACTGAAGTCACCAGATGCCAACATGCTGGCAATGATGCCAGTGTGTCAGTGTCATGGTCGAGGTTTCCCCTATTATGGAAGTGTTCCCAAGCAAAGCAGATTAAAGAAGACCCCGGGAGGACAGACTAGAGGTGGGTGTTACCGAAATGTAACACCAACCTCTGTCAGGAGATCGCAGCGCTGAAGCGTAGGGTCAGTTAAGCATTACAGATTCCATTTACAAATCATTTATTTGCTCAGTTTTTCTTTAATTATTTTACATTTATAGTTACCCTGGGAGGCTACAGAGGTACGTATGGACATATTTGAGAGGTTAGATACTGGCTTTCATTATACTCTATGGAAATTGTTACAGTAACTACAGCTGGTAATTTCTTTTCTGCCATTTGGAATCAGCTAATATGTCCTAAAAAATAGTGACAGCAGCCACTACAGTGAGTAAAGGATGGCAGATATTTTTTGTTTGTCGGTATTAGAATACATACATTGTGCTTACATCCCAGCAATTAAACGCAAACACTACATATAAACACACACATGTTCAAATGGAGTGCTTACAAACAAGCACACCACTGCTCTGCCAGTGTACATATAAACACGCAAACTGCATTCAAATGTCCATAAATGTCCATATATGCACACAAACATACTCAATACATACACATGCTTACATTCTAACACTCAAACAGCGCTCACAAATGCAATCCTGTTCGGATGAGCAAATGGTAGAACGCAAGCTGGCAAAGCATTCTGGCAGTTATGGGGATCTACCTTTTGACCACCTTTACACTTGAGGCGAGCACAAAATCATTCTTACACCAGGGTCCTCTACATGAGTTCCGCCACTGATAATAAATGTATAAACATGCAAACAGACAAATTATTAAATGTGAAGTTTGATATCACAGGATAATTTTACATGATTCGTTTTAATTAAATGTTTAATTTGTAAAGGGTTACCTTTTTAAGACTAATTTAGTACCTAAATATATATATATATTTAAAAAAAACAAACTAGAAAGTATTGTACAATAAAATGATGACTAGTATTTGGGGTTTTTCAATTTTTAGGTGAGAGAAAACAATTACAATTGCTATTTACTGTAACTCATTAATATAATTCCGTAGCGCTGTTCAATAGGTTTACATATATATGATATGGATTTAACTGGTAATCATTAATATAGCTGAATATATCTGAGATGAATTTAACTTAGTCACTGCCACAGAGTGCAGTACTAAACTACCTAGAGAGGTAGAGAGAGAGAGAGAGATTGATTATTTGCAGCAATGAAAGGGACAGTGTGAATAGTTCCAATATACAACTACAGTCAAAAGACAATCTGAGTTTATGTAACAGTGCGGAATGGGGTGGAGGGAGGGGAGAGGGCTGCCCAAGGCACTTGGATGGGGGTTTGTCCTAATGTTGTCATGAATGTAACCTAGCAACGCTGTCTCAAATCAGACAAAAGCAATGAGTGCGAACACAACTTTACTGAGATAAACGTGGGTCCTGCCAAACTACTACACTGAGGAGGTGAGACTTGCATAGTCTTAGAGGGACAATTCAAGGTGAGGCATCTCTCTCTTATCAGCTGCAATGCTTTTAAAGGGATAGCACAGTGTGCTCTGCTCACTTCCTGTAGTCTACGGGTATGTATGCCTACCTGCTGAGTTTCAAATGCTACATCAATCATAGAGACAGTTACACAGACTGAGGCATAACTTTCACAACTAAGGACTGCAGGCTGCAATACACATTGCGGGTAAGATGTTTGGACCTACCAGGCATACTGAAAATTTTGAACTAAATGCAGTTTATCACTGAAAGTTGGGCTTGTTTTTGCTAAGAGCTCACAAAGCTTATCATTAGGCTTTGCACTTTAAATAGTCTTTGTTGTATTGATGGGGTTTAAGCCATACAGCATTGTTCTGTAAGAGTTTTACGTGTAGTGAAATGGATTCTTAATCCCCAGATACTTTATTTTAAAGTCTCAAGGAATGTCCTTGTTAGAATGACCTTTTAATCCCCAAGATGTTAAAGGTAAAAGTGGTACCCTCCAATTAACATCTACATTGTATGTATATTTAACCCTTTAAATAGTAATGTGCTCACATTAGTTAGAAGGATGGAGACAATGTATTACAATATTAATGCAGCATACAGAACTATTTATGGACCAAGAGACAAAGAAATTGATTTCACTAAGCAATAGCTTTTAGTGGACTGGCAGTATAATTTTCCAACACACTTTTGAAAAGTTGAAAGCTCAGTAGTTTAATAAGGGATATGCTCATAAAGTATTTTGGATGTGGATTGCTGTCAATATCGTTCGTCATCAAAATGCAATATTGTTGAAAATGGATTTCTATGTCTTGAAGTACAAATCTCATTACAGATTACAGGATTTGATCTCCCTTAATACAGAATAAAATATCTGCACATTCACGGTTATTTACTGAAGTCGGAATTTCAACGTAAATTCAAAATGAATTTCAATTTTTTTTGTCCAAATTAGGCAAAGTGAAAACAAAGCCGACTTAAATGTTCTTTCCAGCTCCGCTATTTTGAGCTAAAATTTGAAATTCACTTTCAGGGTTATTCAGGGTTATTCAGTAAAGTGAGAATTCAAAGTAGATTTGACATTTTAAGGCCAGAGTAGTTGAATGGAAAGCATAGCTGAATTTTTCCAGCTCGTCTATTTTAGCCTTGAATTCTCTGTGGTAAATAACCCTGTCTGAGGTCATTTGGACTTCCTGGCACATCACAATTTAGTGGGTAAGCCTGAGGGAGTTAGTTACTGTCAGGGTTATTCACTGAAGTGAGAATTAAAAGTGAATACAAAATTAATTTAAATCTTAAGGTCAAAATGGTCGAAATGGAAACATTCTCACATTCAGCTATGCTTTTATTTTGGCTACACTGGCCTTAAATTTGTAAATAGTAAATGTACATAACTGTAAATGTCAAACTGTATTAAAAAACTCAATGAGAAATTTAGGAAATATGGGCTGGTTTGGATTTTAGCCTAAACTTTATTCCCTAAAGTTCATAGTTTGGTGGATAGATAATAGCATGTCAGCCATTTTGTATCACTTACCTAGATAAAAATGTATTTGAATATTTGGTTTGTATTCTGATCATCCCACCCTTCACATGTATGAAAGAAGCCCACTACTCCATAGGTTAAGACATGTGGGATGCAGTCAATGTACGTCTTTTGGATGCAGGAAGTCTGACTGTGTAGATATTTCTATATAGGGGTGTGTAGATATTTTTATATAGGGGTGTGTAGATATATCTATGTAGGAGTGTGTAGATATATCTATGTAGGAGTGTGTAGATATTTCATTGCAATCAGATCAAAATTGACCTCGGCCAATCAGAACATTTCAACCAAATGTAATAGATCCGTCACAGGCTGATTTACTATCATTTATCTATTTAAATTACATGAATCCACGGAAAGCTTTTTGTAAGAGCCAACATTCATTTTATTTTTCATTCCCACCAAGTAGTTAAGATTCTGTACATTTTTGGTAGCGACTGTCCTGTTTCCGTTCTGAGCTGTTCCTAGTGAGCATAGTTGAACATTTTGGTTCAATAATGCCCATGGAATACTGGAAAAGTAGTCTCACGGTCCTATTGTGGTTTATTGTCCTTACTTTGTACCTCTGCCCTCTTGCCCTTGGGTATGTATTTGGCTATACCTCTCTGTTTTTATGTTAAGTCCAGCCACACTAAGGAATAGTAATACACTCTATCCTTTTTCCACACCCTATTATTAACGGGTACTCCAAGCACCATGACTACTTCAGTGACTTGAAGTGGTCATTGTGTCTGTAGTGTGTGCATTTTGCTGAGAAACATTGCACATGCAGAAACTGACCCTTTAGCTGCTGGAAGTGTAACTCCAAGTATGGCCCTTAACAAAGAACGAAGTGTTGGGCTGACTAATGTCAATCCTGTGCAAATTTGGTGTCTGACACTAATGGTGGCTCCTGCTTCCATGCAGGTCCTACCCAGAATCCCCGCTCCCTGACCTCCCTTCTCCTGTGGTGAGGGGGAGTGAAAACAGAAGGTGAAGACAGGGTTGAGGGAGAACTTGGCTTCTGCCCTGGGAAAAAAGGGTACGTTTAAGCATTTATTTATTTTTTTGTCATTTGGGGGGAGGCGACCATGACAGAAAAGGTTTCTACAAACCCTTATGAAAACACTGTTTTTTGGTGGGAGCAACCCTTTACTGTTGGATCTTGTTACTTCTCTCAATATCTAGTTGCACAATCTCATACATGTGTACTATATTGTAGGTAAGTATCCAAGCTTAATATGTATTTTGGAGAAAGGACATAGAAGTGAAGCTGCTGACATAGTCTTTGTTCATAGAACCATAATTGGATACATAGTAATTAGACAATGTTTAATTGCTCAGTAATGACAGATATGCTTGCTTCCATACCTGACAAGTTAAATACAAGACAAACAACAGATACAATGTGCAAACAAATGTCCTACAATGGAATAAAAGCTGTTAAAACATTCTGCTGAATTTTATTATCTGACATTCTGATTGAACTACTTCAAGTTCCATTCAAACACAACGTACCTTGATGCACATCAACCGCAGTGTAACGGCTACCATTGCAATCAGTTTCGCAGAATCTGGTGGCCATTCACATTGTCAGGGTTAATCACGTAATTTCAAACTGTAGTGAACCTCGTATCAGACTAAGGAATAAGAGTATACTAAATGCAAATGAATGGATATGTAGTACACTTTGAACTTGCATAGACTCTGACTGTGACCTTATCACTGGCAGTGCAGTGACTGAGGAGGGCAGGGAAAGGCGAACCAGCCCTCAGGAGCCCAAGTCAGTGTTGTACAACACTGAGATCTATGGAGGATCCAGCAAGGCCGCAGGATTATCCACAGACAGAGCCTTTTTCCTCTCACTAGTAACAGCTGGGTCTTGACAAAAGGTAGTTTTGCTTTTTTTGTCAAATGTAGGAAAAACCCTAAGATAAAGTAGTCCCTAGATTGTCTTACTATATTTTTTGACTGTGTTGGAATTTCAGGGAAATTCCAACAAAGTCAATGTCATTATTTTATTATGATTTTATTTTTCTGAAAGTGTGTGTGTGTCAAGTCAGGGGGGTGGGGGGATTGTCAACACTGCTTTAAGACACAGTCTGTCAGCTATAAAAATACACTTTATAATAAAATGTATCCACAAAACACAAAGGAAACACTAACTGTGTTTGTATTTAATTAGTGTGGACTATTAAGGAAAGGACCTATAAATAACTATTACCAATAAGTAATGGTTGGCATTGTACGCTTACACCTGTTATTAAAGGGTTTAATCAGCTCCCGGCAGGTTATGGGCCGGCCCAGTGCTCTCGCTTAGTAACAAAGATTAAAACACTTCTCAGCCAAATCAAGAACAATACTGTGTGGTGTGCTGATCGGATTTCACCTTCAAGGGACACTGTAAGCAGTCACCTGGTGCCTTTGTCCTTGAACGCAGTGTCTCGTAGCTCCTATAAAACCACATTTTCTCTGAGAGACAGCGATTCTCTACCCTTATATAGTGGACGCATGCTGTATTAGTCACCACTTGCACTTAGTCACCACTTTCACTTAGCTGTGAAACCATCTATATCCAATTACATGAACTGGAGCTGGAATTAAGCTGATAGCAGCTGTGACAAAATTGCTGTCAGCTTAGGAAGCATCTTATCTTATCCGATGAATGGAACTACCAATAAATCCTGAGCTGTATATTCCTTGCACAGCTTCCATGAAAAACAATTGTCAGAGGTGGCCACCATTATTATTACTTTTTCATTTCAAAGCATTCTGTATTTGATGCATGAAATTGGGGTCACTCACCCCGCCAGACCCTTTAAAGGGGAATGCATAAAAACAAGTCATCCTAACAGTCTATATGTTTTATACTCCTTAATGAGGTATGCGCAAAATTTGAAAATTGTGTAATTCTGGAATTAATTTATCATATGTGTGTCATGGCTGTGCCCACCATATTGCTGGGGCCACATATGCACTGAAAGGGTTAAAATGAGCATATGTGCACATTAGGAGGGCTTCCTAAAATCTACATAAAATGTGCAAGTATTTCGAATTATTTAGTACACAAAACAAACCGCAATTTGTCCAAATTAAAGTCAATCTGCAGGTGGTCCTAATTCTGTAACTCTGAATTGCCATTTGGCCAAATCACTAAACAAATGGCGTGGATTATAGACAAGCAAGTTCATTTGTTTCCTGAATCAGATGTTCACCCATGGTACCAAAACAAGATTGTTGATGTTAGAGGAGAGCCACTAAATCAAATAAAAATACATAAACATAAACCACTGTAGTTACATACTAGACTTGTCTCATTGGACTAAAGGGACCCACTTTCCATCAAGAGCCTTGCAGAACCTTCTGACAGAAAGGATGCTTCAGAGCCCCGCACCCAGTAGGGCTCAAGGAGCCCCATTCCAGAAGAACTCCTCCAAAGCTGTGTTCTCAAAGGGTTTTCTCCACCTATTGTGACTCTCTCTCATCCTGTCTATAGTATGTCCTCACAAACCAGGAGGCTCCGCTTCCAGCAAGCAGCTCCCGGTTAGTCATGTAGGGGATATAGAATATCCTCTACGTGGTCCATGAGGCCACGCTTTACAGAGTGTGGCAAGTTGATATTCCTAGATTTGCTTTCCAATCCAAACTTCTATGGCCATCTGGTCCTCTGTCTAATGTAATTTGCAGCTTGGGCTTGGATTGCCTCCTCAGTTACTTCAAACATCCTTACTAATAGAGGATGTAGGGATTTGGGAAAGAGCGCACATAACCTTTTTACTTTGTTTTTTACTGTATGTATTGGGGTTGATGTGGACTATGGTCGTTGCTAGGTTACAGAGGTAATGCAGTGCGTGAACCCCAAAAATAACAACAAATAGGAGACGATATGGAATGGAGTAAGGGATCCACCTAGAGATAGATGGAACACACTCCACTCAAGTTACCTCCAGAAATTAAAATATTATTTAGTGGTAATAACCTTTATTAGAAGCCAAATACATAAGACAAGGACAAATATACAAAAGTGTGTAGTGCAAACTTATGGTGTGTAAATCAAAAAAAGATGGTGGCTCACCTTAAAAAAACAGGGGAGGGGGAGGGATATATACAGGTACAGAAGATTATTCCTATGGACGTAACTTGTATTCCTAAGTAGAAGGAATACCTCTCATACAGGTATATATTGGCTAGTCAGGCCCAAGCAGGGAAGACGAAACATAAGTAGCAGAGGCAGTAGTCCGTTAACAGCACTCAAAAGTAAATTTGTATCCACTTAGTTGAACGCTTTCCTGTTCTATTTTTTATTAAAAAATTTTAGTTCCACACATGGTGGGTTCACTTATCCCTTGCAGCACAGTTGTTGAAGCTGCCTGTATTCCTTACAAAATGATATAATAATGATGTGTCTTCCATCTGTATGATAAAAAAATGGGAACACAATTCATTTTAAAAGAGATCCTGGCAAATATAGCCGATATTTGTTATGCTGTTTGTTTATGGGAAACACTGCAATCCATTTTAAACAGAGCTGCACGCATTACACACGGTCAGGAGGGCAGACACATAGACAATGGACAATAGGACTGACACAGAGTGAAGGCATTTTTTGTGTCACCCTTCAAATATATAATATCTAGGTTACTAGAAATGTTTGACAAGTGTTCTGCTTACCAGTGACACTGCAAGCTATGGTTACATTATTTTCCTGCAAGAACAATTGTGCATTGTCAGTCAAAAAGAGTTTATCTATTTAAAGGGAAAATGTTAACAATGTCTAATAAATGTTACGTAATTTATTTTACAATAATTTCAAATAGTAACATACACATATATGAATTAAACAATAATTTACATTTTCTGGATTATGCAATTTTGCAACAGTCTTACTTACTAAGCCTTTAAAGGGATACTCCGGACCCCTAATGCCTGTATTTAGTTTTCTCTTTATAACCTCGATTTTTCTCCTATGTTTTCTATCTCAGTTTTACCGTCTTTACTTCTCTCTCTGTTTCCTATGTCTTTTCTTTACTCCTTAGGATAAGCCTGTATTCCCATACAGTATTTAGGTTGTAAGAGGCACCACTTTTGCTTAGTACTCTGTTAGACGTCCACCCAGTCTCCACTCCTTCAAAAAATCATTTGAAAACGTACTTCTTCAGAAAAGCGTATCAATTAAACTGTTAACAGCTTTTCATCCCCGCACCCTGACTTTTCTCCTGCAACTGTCAAAAATAACCTACTAAGCCCTCAGTGAATAATTTTCTAGCAATCTACTTTGATCCCTCTACTTTTACCTTTTGTGTCACTTTACCCCCCTCCCTCTAGCATGTAAGCTCATTGAGCAGGGCCCTCAATCCCTCTGTTACTGTCACTATACCCCACTCCCTCTAACATGTAAACTCACTGAGCAGGGCCCTCAATCCCTCTGTTACTGTGTCACTATACCCCACTCCCTCTAACATGTAAACTCACTGAGCAGGGCCTCAATCCCTCTGTTACTGTGTCACTATACCCCACTCCCTCTAACATGTAAACTCACTGAGCAGGGCCCTCAATCCCTCTGTTACTGTGTCACTATACCCCACTCCCTCTAACATGTAAACTCACTGAGCAGGGCCCCCAATCCCTCTGTTACTGTGTCACTATACCCCACTCCCTCTAACATGTAAACTCACTGAGCAGGACCCTCAATCCCTCTGTTACTGTGTCACTATACCCCACTCCCTCTAGCATGTAAACTCACTGAGCAGGCCCTCAATCCCTCTGTTCCTGTGTCACTATACCCCACTCCCTCTAGCATGTAAGCTCATTGAGCAGGGCCCTCAGCCCCTCTGTTCCTGTGTGTCCAACTTGTCTGGTTACAATTACGTTTCTGTAAGTCCTCCCATTGTACAGCGCTACAGAATTTGCTGGCGCTATATAAATAAATAATAATACGCTATTCTGAGCTCCCTACCCTCTTGGCTAACGTGCCAGATCTAGTTATTATCATACTACCATAAGCCTTTCGAGGAATGATGCTCATAATTCCCATAGATGATTTTTATGACTCTTTATTGTTATGAATATGTAGATTTATTATAGAGGTTTTTGCAGTCTTGGCATGGGCTTCTGAACATACTAGTATTTGGATTATGCTTCCTTACTGGCAACATTGTATATGTCGAGCTGTGCTTGTTATTTAATCTTAACATGATTCCTGCTCTTCTGTATATTGTTTTTTTTTGTTTTGTTTTGTTTTTTTAAATTGCTAAACAGTAAAAAAAAAACTTATATATAGCATTGGATTATGTATTCAATAAGTCAATTTTATATAGCTGTTTTTGAGAAAATAGTGCCCTTTTCTGCTAATTATTTCATACGTCAACTTTCAAGCAGTCATCACAAAGGTAGTCTGGTACAAATTCAACATGGCTGCTCTCTGTAACATTCTAGTTTGCATGTAGTTGTGAATGGAACACATTTTCTTAAACAGATAATTAATAAAATGACTGCCTGTGTTTTTTATAAAACTTTTTTGTTTTATTTAACTGTTTTAATTTTTTTCTTATATTGGTATGTGAAATAAAATTAAATATTGTATTATGACACAGAAAATCAAGATGGCGGAAGGGAAAGTTGCCACTACCCCTGTCCTACGTCAAACACAGTAAGTACATTCTCAATTACAACTCTCTGGGCATTGAGAAGTGGATTCCAGCTTTACCACCCAAAGAATTGCCCTCATGAATACTCCATTTTCTTTTAAATTTATATTAAAGCGTTAGCAAATTACAATTATTATAATTCAGTTCTTACAAGCATAACCATGGCAAAAAATTGCAAATGAAGAGGAGATATAGAAGCATTATTTACCGGTATATGATCTTCTCTTTTTACAAAGGAGAGGTCTTATAACATGGCAATGATTGACAGGGAGCTAAGATGGAGGATAAAGACGTGTTTTTAATTTTAGTTTTCACACTTCCCAAATACATATGTTCTAAATATATGGATAATTAAAGATAATAGTAAAAATCATGTGAAGTGACAGGATTGAAATTAAATTAAAATTAAAATCGCAAAGCCATATTTGAAAACCAGCTGAATTTGAGAATTTTCTCAATACATATATTTTTCGCACAGTATTTTCAATTTGATTAAAAAGTTAACTAACAGTCCCTGTTAAGCAAACCATTCCTCCACTGGTTTTCACTAAATCTTTGTAATGTGAAGAAATAAAAGGAATTTTGAAATGTTAGGCCAGCTTTGTGTTGTTATTTTTTTTTTATATCTTTTAATATTTTGTGTAATAGTAATATATTTTTATAACAAATATTGTTGTGATATTTTATTATTTTGAAAAAAACCTTTAAAAAAAAGTGTATTTATAAATATTTGTTATTGGTATTTGTTTTGATCTTGGCCTAAATTTTGCGAGCTAATTGTGATCTTACCTTATCTTTAGCGAATAACCTTTTTTTTTTTTAAAGATTATTTTAATTTGTAATAAAAACAAGTTACTTGTCAATGCTACTATGTGCCGGCTGACATATTTAACAGTGTTAGGGAGAGTGATCAATCACAATGATACAAACAGAAGCGAAGTCATTCAGTAATCAGTCTAAAACAAGGCTTCCCAACCGAGTCCTCAATTACCCCCTAACAGTCCACGATTTAGGGATTACCCAGTTTTTTTTAGAAAAAGAAAAAAAACAGTTTAGACACAACAGGGTAACCCCTAAATCCTGGACTGTTAGGGGGTACTTGAGGACTCAGTTGGGAACCCCTAGAAGATCAATATACAGTGGTCAGTGTTGTTACTGCAGATTCAACTGTCTGAAGAGACACAGCCCAGTAAATCCTGCAACGCAGCACAGAAAGGTTGTTATAAAAGTTACCTCACTACCTAAATGAGTATCTTTCTGCCAAAGTATCTGATAACAAACTGCTAACAATAAAGAAATGTTTTAGCAATGTTGTGGTTTTTTTTGTCTCATTTTTTAAAGAGACACTCCACATAGCTAAACAACTTTCAGTTGCTGAATTGCTCTATGTGTGAAGAGTGTGTCTCTTTTCATTTAACAAAAAGTGCAGTTTTCAATAGAAATTGGCACCTTTATAGATTAACCTTGCTACACCCACTGACTGTCAATCAGACAACCAGTCCTGTTACTTCCTGGTTGTTTAACTTAGCAGAACTAATGAGACAGACAATTGCCCAGAGCACCTGCCTTGGAAAGATTTTTGTGGTTAGACAGCCACTGGGGTAAAAGAGGGGGGCTCAGAAAGGATGCAGACAAAAGGAAAATAAGGAAGCACGTGTTCAATGTGACGTATTTCTACGAAATTCTTAACTGTTATTCACATTTTTTTTATAGATTGATCATATTAAAGGTTTACTCCAACCACCATGACTACTTCGTTGATTTGAATTGGTCATAATGGTAGGCGTCTGTATGTTCGCCATTTTTGCTTGAGATATATTCACCTTTGTTCCATGGCACAACTCTGTTCCAGGCTGCCTAATATCAATCCTGTGCAAAAATCATGTCTGTCGACAGATATAATCAGTTCCTCCCTTGTAGGCAGCGTGCATTTATTTTATTTAAACAGCAGATTGCCAGAAGAAATTTGCTAAATTCTAGAATGTATTGCCATTTATTTTGAGCAATAGAATAAAATTTTATTTAGAGATCCATATCTCAATTTATAGGTCTATATTTTACTATTTTTAGAACAAATTTTTTGAATTATCATCTCCCCTTTTTTGATTGCAGAGTAAATCATATATCTTCTAAAGACAAGATGGAGGAAATAAAGAATCCAGTTTCAGGCCCATTTAAGAGCAATGACATTGCCGCTTTGGCCAGCAGACTAGAAAACCTCGCCCAGAACACCCCACTGAGGTTCAGTTCAGACGCAATGAGACCCACAACTAAAAATACCTCTCGATTTGGAAATCAGAGCAACCATTCATTCTTCTCCAGACACAATCCCCACCCACACCGTGTAACGCACATCTCAGGTATTATTATTATTGCCATTTATATAGCGCCAACTGATTCTGCAGCGCTTTACAATATTATGAGAGGGGGGAACGATAGGTTGAGGTGGACCCTGCTCAAACGAGCTTACAGTCTAAAGGATGTGGGGTGTAAAACATATTAGGACAGGAAATTGCAATCAAATAAGGTGGGAGTGAAGCAGAGCTGGAGGAGAGAGTAGAGTGCTGCCCTTTAGGAGAGAGCAAGGGACAGGTATGTAAGGTAGAGGTTACTCTGGGAGGCCATAAGCTTTCCTAAAGAGATGCGTTTTAAGACACTTCTTAAAAGACGCAAGACTAGGGGAGAGTCTGATGGCGGTAGGCAGGCTATTCCATAAGAAGGGAGCCGCCCGCGAGAAGTCCTGCAAACGTGAGTTTGCCGTACGGGTGCGAGCAATGGACAGGAGAAGGTCACGGGCAGAGCGGAGAGACTGAGAAGGGGCATACTTATGGATCTGTGAATAGATATGAGGGGCTAGAATTGTTCAATGCTTTATAGGTATGGGTTAGCACTTTGAATTGACTTCTATAGGATACAGGAAGCCAATGTAAGGACTGACAGAGGGGTGAGGTGTGAGAGGACCGACTAGAGAGGATAATCAGTCTGGCGGCAGCATTCATTACAGACTGTAGCGGGGCAATACGGCTTTTGGGAAGACCAATTAGGAGAGGGTTACAATAATCCATGAGGGAATTTACTAGCGTCTTGCGTAAGAAAGGGGCAGATACGGGCTATGATTTTAAGATGGAATCTACAGAATTTGGAAACATAATGGATGTGATGCTCAAACTCGAGGTCAGAATAAAGTATGATGCCAAGACAGCGCGCTTGCAAGAATGGACTTATGTGGATACCACTAACTTGAAAGGAGAGCGAAAGAGGAGGATCAGTATTAGGAGGAGGAAAGACAAGGAGCTCCGTTTTAGAGAGATTGAGTTTCTGAAAGCAGGAGAATATCCAGTCAGAGATGGAGGAAAGGCAGGCAGTTGCAGGATGGCAGGGGAGAGGTCCGAGGAGGAGAGATATATCTGGGTGTCATCAGCATACAGGTTGTAGTGTAATCCAAAAGAGGTAATAAGTTTGCCAAGAGAGGCAGTGTGGCGGAAACCGCCTCGCCACTGGACATTGGAGAGGCCTGGCTGCCCGCCTCCTACCTGCTGACTATGGCCCCTGGTAAATTTGTACTCTTGAATGCAATATTTGGGCATGTGGGCCATCCGTGGACATATTATGACTTTTAGGAGCAATGCCTTTAAGACTGTGTAGCAGATTGCATTCAAGCTGTCTTTAATATTATGTGTTATGTAAACAGTGTTATGTGTATGCAGCATTCGTATGATTGTTCGGTAGAATCACTCCATTCATTATATTGAGTGAAACTACCGAACAACCAGAACACCCAGGAATAAGTGTGCCTCCAATTACCCGTTTGCAACAATGTTGCAAACGGGTAATTGGCAATCTATGTAATGTGTTCTTTGTCCTCTGGGTGGCCGCCATTCGGGAAACGAAGACGTGGCGGCAGCCATCTTAAACTCCTGAACAGCGGTGTTTTGACGTTGAGTGTCTGGAACTAAAATCGGACACTCGACTAGGCAAACACCGCTGAGACCTCCAGACTTCCAGCAATTCGTGCAGAAACTAGTAGAGAGGATCCCACGAACAAGGGGATTCATACGAATCCTCCCCAAGCTCCATAACCCAGTTAATTTGTGTGTTTCATTCCCTTTTCTGTGACCGACCGCATGGCCAAAATACATGGAACTATTTTCGGATACTTTACCCATGCGGTCGGTCAAATCTTTACCTGCCCATAACTCCCGAACCCCTGGTCTGATCTGGGTGATTTTTGGATATGTTCCTCACCCAGACCAGGGCTATCAGGGGGTACCATATTTAAAGGTGTACCCCCCGTATTTGGGGTACATCCAAGAATTGGGGAAAAGTGTGTACTGTATAATTATGTTAAGTGTTAATCTAAGGGGAGGAGATATGTGGGAGGTAACAGGTATGGTATTGGCGGTTGTAATAATTATTGTAAATCCCTCTCTTGCATGGGAGAATGTCTTAAAAGGAGGTGGTGTGAATAAATCTTGAGTTCCTGCTTAACCCTCAAAGTGAAGTGTCGTCTCATTATTGGGGAAGGATTTATTGAATGCTGTTCCAGTTTGACTGCTAGGAGTCTAAACCCATCCGTATGGTTTTTGCCTATTCAGCTGTTTATAGCATTCATATGCTTGAGAGAAGGTATATGCTTCTCCGGTTCGGTGATTGTGGTGTCTGCCAGAGTGCTTGGAGTCCTCAGGAAAGGCTAGGAGCATCCTTCAACGGAGGTACCCAGTCAGGGTGCCAGGTGATCCTTTACAGGCAGTATAAAGAGAAAATAGAAGGGGACCAAGGACAGAACCTTTGGGGACTCCAACCGAGACAGGACGAGGGGAGGAGGTATCATTAGAAAAGGAGACACTGAATGAGCGTTGGGAGTGAAAAGAGGAAAACCACGAGAGGACAGAGTCACAGAGACAGAGTGATTGAAGAGTTTGAAGAAGGAGAGCATGATCAACGGTGTCAAAGGCAGCAGAGAGGTCAAGAAGAATTAGTATGGAGTAGTGGCCTTTGGATTTAGCTGTGATTAGGTCGTTAGTAACTCTGATAAGAGCAGTCTCAGTAGAGTGGAGAGGGCGGAAGCCGGATTGAAGAGGGTCAAGGAGAGAGTTGGAATTGAGGAAGTGAGACATATGGGTAAAGACAAGCCCCTTATCTCTGTCTTGCTTGGACTGTGGTGATTGGCTGAGAGTGTAAGCGGACCACTTTCAGCCTAACACAGCTCCCATTGCTGGTATGAATCGGTATACCTCAGTCATACAACTCGTAAGACTGGGTTGGGGGTCTTCAGGACCCATATTCAGGGGTAAACTGCCTGATTGTTTATCACTGAAGTGTAGTCTGACCTTTTAACTAAAATGATTCCTTTGGCGAGGCAAAATTACAAAAATTGATCAAAGAAAATGTAATGCATGTTTCTTGTGTCATTGCATCATCAGCTGAAAATAATTTTTAACTCTTTATCTCCCTCTTGTGGAAAATTTGTTCAAAACATGATGTTTGATAATTTTAAAAATGGTTCTAATAACGTTAATGTAATATTCATAAAGTGCCATTTATACAGTAGCAATGTCGTTGATATGCGGGGAGCTGACAGGGACTGGACAGGGACAGTTCTACACTGAAAAGACTTCGGTCTAATTTAATCCAATTTATTGTTAGCTTCAGTCTCATGTAATGCTGAGAGAGAAATAACATCTCCAAATACACAGTTTGTGAAAATAATGAAGTGAAATTGCAGAACGTGACTGTTAGCATTAGTTTATATTGGTATAATTTCTGACAGCATTCCTGGCAACCAACTAATCTTGGCATAAAGGAACAAAGCATATCAAGTCCATGCCCATAGCACTTATGTAATAAATCCTTGATTTATAAATTAGTACAATGCTTTAAGGATATTCTGAACCGTTGTATACTGTTTGTTTCAGGACTTAATGGAAATCCAATCTGCAATGTCAATGATGAATGGTCAGTCACTTCTCCACTTTACCCTCATCCCATGATCAAAAACCAGCTGGACACAAACCTGCTGGGTGTACAGTGCAGCTTGCCAATAGGAGACCCCTACGGAAACAAGGTCCCATTCCTGGCAGCAGGTTGGCACTATAATAAGTGTTATGTTGTGATATGCTTTATCTTGAAATTTGTTTTGGGTTCCTTAGCATTGAAATCAAGTAATTTCCTCAAAGAGAAAGCCATCTCCCAGTACCGCGTATGCTATGCACGCACATTCACACACCCGCCATCTTGGTATGTCTGGTGTTTATACCATGTTATACACGTGTGCTAATGACATGTTTATAAATAGACAAGTCTGTATGCATGCCTAACTAAGTTCCTAAGAGTGGCTAGTTATGTTTGTGTTTGGGAGAGTGAGGGAGGGGCTCTGCATATGTTAAGGGTCACACTAGTTCTTATGGTGTTTGCATGGTTCCTTTAGCGCTCTAGGCTACAGGATACTCCTGTTAAGACCCGGTCATGCTAAATGCAACTAATTTTAAAGACCTTTGTTGACAGTTACATTCAGTAAATTTCCCGAAGCCTTCATTGACTTGCGTATATTATCATCTAAAATAGCTCATGCTTCTCTTACTGCAGGTATTTTGTGTGTATTGTATGTATTTTTATGTGTGCGCTGTTTCTTAATCTGTATTATGTATAAATATTGGTCACTACGGCAGCACCATTCCTGCAAACTGCATGTTCCGGGTGTGCCCACAATCCTATCTGTCTCCTACTGCAGGCATTTTATCAGAAGCATGGCGGGAAGAGCTAAGGAATCTCGCAACGAAGGTCTGCACAAATGACAAACCGGAAGATAAAAAGGAGGTAATTACTGGCAGCAGCAATTTAACTAATCACATGATTATTGTTTAGAAATCATATGTCTCAACATAGGGAGGTAGGCCATAGGGACGGAGTGGGCGGGCCAATGAAAGTGCGTGCCAGTGACCCAACTTGTACCAGTGGCGAAGTCCATTACATTATGAAATGGGAGGCAGGCCGAACCACTGAAGGGTTGTCAGCCTGGAATCAACACATGCCAGGCTGATTAAAAGCCTCCAGGCTGGCACCACACACAGCAGGTACTGGGCACCAAGGAACCAACCCAGGACAGTGGTGAGGACACCAAAACAAGGACTGTAACACTGAAGGCCTGAACAATGGACTACCATACTACAGTCAACATTATAGTGTTAATCTAGCAGTTACAGCAGCACAAAGACTGGAATCCTGAATCTACAAACCATGCACGTTCTTTTAACATCATTAATAAACAGTATTGAAAAAAATGATTCATATGTTGCTAGAAGTATCTCTAGGGTTTAGTGAATAATAGAATGATACATTGCCTGCCATTGAAATGTTTGTTAACCTTTACTCTTTAATTTTACCACTTTTATGTCATCAGGCAGAGGAACCCCAAAGAGCTACACTGTACTCTGCAGAAACTGGGCGTCTTATCCCCCCATCGTCACGTGCAAGGACCCGTCAGGCATCCCGCAAAGGAAACAGAAATAGCACCAGCAGAGGAAAAGATCACAGCACCTTGTTTCAAGACCAGGAACTACTGGTAAGAATGCTGGCGACCGAGACACCTTTACTAGGCTACAAGAGCCTTTGAAGTTATGGATCAGAGGGGCCAAAATCTATGTCTAAAATTCATGTTTAACTATAATTATTTCAGCCAGGTTTGCTATGTGGGATCCATCTTTATAGTAATCAGACGCAGCTTTGTGATAAAGTAAAAAGAAAAGAATTATTTATAAAGTAAAACATGGACCCATAAGGGGTATTTCTGAGTGAATGAAGCTATTTGCCGTATGGGACTAAAGATTATTTTTCTTTCTTACATGTAAAGAAACCAATATAGTGTTACTGGACTTTACCTCTTTTTCTTTAATTATCTACATTCATTTTAATTTCTATACAAACTTCTTCAGACACACCTTTCTATACCGGCTTGGTCATTCTGATCTTGTGTCTAAATCAGTCATTCTCTTACTCAAGATCCCTCTCACCAGCCAACATATAAAGAGAGTTAACTTGCCCTGCACAGGAAACAATGCACAACTGAGGACCTTTTTACAATGTCCTTCATTTCTATCTGTGATCTGCGTAAAACTCAGTAAAATTGAGTGACTGCAAGTATCGCAGGCTCAGCAAAACCTCTGTAAAAGCTTTACTGCAACAATACGAAGACGTGATATCATCATTCTCTGACCAGACATAAGCTGAACTAATGAGGATGGTCTTGGGTCAGAAAACATCTCATTCTGAACCACGTTAAATGAAACATAAATAATTCAAGAAAAAGAGACAGAACAGCAAGGAAGTGCCTCAAAATCCAGAAAAATTGACCTTTCCTTTAATGTGGATACTATACATTGAGAGCTTCTAGTCCCAATTTTTGATTTACAAAAGCTTCTATGACAACTATGTCTGAAGATTGAATGGATAATCTTATTTTACATACAAAATGCAAACAACATCACCAGACTACTGATGAGTTCAAAGCATATCATTTTTTACACGCATCAGCCACCCAGCCACTTGCCTAATATCATGTAGGCCACCCTCGTGCTGCCAAGACAGCTCTAGTGCGTCGAGGCATGGGCTCCACCAGATCTCTGAATGTGTCCTGCTGGGCCACCATCAGGGGGTGACAACCATGATGGTTGTCACGGGCCCGTTGGGCCCGGGCCTCACGTGTAGCAGCAGATCTTCCGCCAGTGCAGCTGGGTCAGTAAGTAGTGCTGGGAGGAAGCTTACTCCGTGTGGGAGGGAGGAGAGACAGGCCGTGAGGAGGGGAGAGCCAGCCGACCCCCATCAGCCACAGCCACCCTCCTGCAAAGAAAAGGTGGGTGGCTTAAAAATTATCTATATGTGTATGTATGTCTGTATGTATATAAGTATATCAGTGTGTATGTATGTCAGTAGGTATGTCTGTATGTATGTCAGTATGTATGATTGTCAGTGTGTATGTATGTCAGTAGGTATGTCTGTATGTATGTCAGTATGTATGATTGTCAGTGTGTATGTATGTATGTAGGTATTTCAATATGTATGTGTGTATGTCAGTATGCATGTATGTGTGTGTCTGTATGTATGTTAGTATGTGTCTGTGTGTGTCAGTATGTATGTGTGTATATGTCTGTTTCAGTATGTGTGTCTGTTAGTATGTATGTGTGTGTGTGTGTGTGTGTGTGTGTGTATCTATCTGTGTCCTTTCTGTATGGGTGCGTGTGTTTTTGTCTGTGTGTGTATTCCTGTAAGTGGGCTTGGAGGTGGGCTCCTGTGGTATCTGACACCAAGACATTAGCAGCAGATCCTTTAAGTCCTGCAAGTTGCGAGCTGTGGTATCCCTGGATCAAATATCTTGTTCCAGCATATCCCTTACATACTCAATCTGAGCAAGATCTGGAGAATTTGGAGCCTTGGCAGTGGCCTCCTATTTCAGCATGGAACATCCACTTAAAGTTTATATCTCCTTTAGTAGATCAGGTAGAGTCATTGTCTAAGCCTCCGGCTCCATAAGAAGAGAATTTTCCCTATAAGGCTAGTTGATCCACAATGTAGTCATTAGAAAATTCTAACTCGGCATGCTCCTTGTCCACCATCTTAGGTAAAGCCTGAGAAGGTCTCCTTATCAGGAAAAACTCCATATTGGCAGGTTTAACAGACTGGGGTATGACATTTTTCCTGTGTCTCCGGCCCATTGTGAATATAGTAATGGACAGGTGTCAGGTATAGAATGCGAAGGAAGACATAAAATAATGTGAAATAATGTTGGTTGGAGTCAGGAGCTCAAGAGTCATGAGTCCAATTGCTTATTTAGTCAGTCCACCCCTTAAACATAATTTTTTTTAATGTATTTTTCTTCATAGTTCTGCAGCACTTCTGCAGCAAATGTAGAGACTGCCAGACTTAGCTGCTCAGAACATTCATTGATTATGATTATTATTGGCTTAAAGGATCACTATAGTGTCAGGAAAACAAACTCATTTTCCTGGCACTATATAATCCTTAGGTCCCCCCCTCCCTCAGGATGCCCCTCCCACTGGGTTGAAGGAGTTAAAACCCCTTCAGCCACTTACCTTAATCCAGCGCCGGGCTCCCTTGGCGCTGGTGACCTCTCCTCCCCCTCCGACGTCAGCTCCCGAGTGGAGCTGAATGCTCATGCGCTGCTTCAATGCTTTCCTATGGACGTTCTGTGTGCTCAATGCGATTTTCACATTGAGCGTCGCAGAAGCGCCTCTAGCGACTGTCAGGAAGACAGCTACTAAAAGCTGGATTAACCCTGCAATGTTAACATAGCAGTTTCTCTGCTGGAGGACCTGGCACCCAGACCACTTCATTGAGCTGAAGTGGTCTGGGTGACTATAGTGGTCCTTTAAGTAGAGAATCTTATAGACATAAAACATTAAAACGCATTATCTTCCATTCTCCATTCCCTTTACACATTTTAGCACAAAAGCATGTTACAAGTTAAACATCTATCTATTCTATTCTATATACCAAAGTACTGCAGTATTTAATAATACATTCTCTTTGGTCTAACATAAAAACTTTCAAGAGTTCTTCTCTCTTTCACAGGTCTGAAGCAATAGGAAAACTCTTAAATTTTTGTCTTTTAGGTATTTTGTTAATGAGGTATCATTACAAACTCCTACAGAGTCCCCTAATGCAAATGAATGTGAATATATACTATGCAGCCATATGTAGTACATGGTTCTATTTACCCAAGTTCAAGTTGGATCAAGTTCAAATTGGATGCAAGTCTCTTATTATCAATTTAAGATACAACTGCCACATTTGCTCTATACAGTGGAACCTTGGAACTCAAACTTAATCTGTTCCAGAAGGCTGTTCTAATACCCCTCTTTCCTCTGCTTTTATTATGTCCATAGTCCCTCTTCCCTTACTCGTGTCCCTTTGTCCTCTGGTGTCCTTCTCCTCATAATTCCCTTTTCCTCCTTGAATAATAATTATGTCCATATCACTTCACCCTTTACTTGTGTCCCTCCGGTTTTCCTCTCCCTATATAACCCTCTCTCCCTTTACATAGTCTATCTGCCCATATTTCTTCATTTCACACTTGTATCCCATGCTTCCCCACACTTGTCTCTCTGTGAATGCGGCGTGATGTGTTCGGGTACCGAGGATCGTTCGCATACCGAAACATTTTGTACGCAAAATTTTAGTTCGACTTCCGAATTGTTCGAGAACGGGAATGCTCGAGTTCCGAGATCCCACTGTTTTCATCTTTCATTATAACTGGCAATAAAATTGCCACTAGACATACAGTGATACAATTTGTATAAACATGTCTGTCTGCATTGCTACATAGTAAAAATTTGAGTACACTGATTTCTGACTCTTCTGGTCTACTGTACTAATACGGGTAATATATATATATATATATATATATATATATATATATATATATATATATACACATATAGAAAATAGGAAAAATGAGAGCACTCACTGGATTTAGCACAAAAAAAATTGTATTAAGTGGTGAACAAACTAATCAACGTTTCGACCGTCTCGTGGTCTTTATCAAGATGTCCAAACAGTGCACATAATGATATATATACCATAAAATATTGTAAACTTACCCAATCACCAAATTGAACCCTATTCGATCCTGAGTTCCCTGTGTTAGACGCCAAGTTGCCCCCACCCCTACGTGCGTGATGACGTCATGTCATGTGATGTCCACAAACTGTGTTGCCTGGTAACAAAACCAACATAGGAAATGTGGATGGTGCGAGTTAAAAACATACAAGGAGGACCTACAGATGTACTGTTAATTGATCATATGAGTGCATTTATTTTACTTAACCTCCCTGGCGGTCTGGTTATGTCAGTATTTTTTTTAATGTTAAAGCGGTACATTGTTTTTACAATGTATTGTGTGTATTTCTTTACACCAGGGGCTCGTAGGGACAAGGTAAGTGATACTACAGTGTAATCCCGAGCGTGGCTCAGGGTTACCGCTTTTGGAACTGAAAATTAACCCAGAGCCATGCTCAGGATTACCGCCAGAGAGGTTAATGAGCCTATTACCTGGAATGGGTCTGCAGCTCCATTACTCGTACCCCCTGCTCTCTATATCCAATCTCTTCTCATAGGTTAGCCTGTGTGGCTGCTCTCCTATGCAGAATCTGAGTTGTGTACTTATACAGTTCAGGAAGAAAAAGAGCAAAAGATGTACAGAATGCTGCAAAACATTTATTGTATTTATTTATTTTTGCAAAAACTATTGAGAATTGAGCATGCAAAAAAAATCATATTGTTGCTGTCTAGGCTGTCCCTTTAAATCACATATATGAAATACCTACTAAAAATACCCTGTCATTGAGATAGAAGTTAAATATGATCACTACCAGGGACCTTCAGCAAACATTCTGTCTCTAATTAAAATAAAATATCCCATGATCAAGTGCCACGTACCTATTTTGAATATTCTTGGCAAATGGTCTATTGTCTATCAGGTATTTCAAACTATGACTTTGCTACTTCCAAACTGCATGTTACTTAGCAAAGAGCATAGAGTAAATAAAGAGGACTAACAAGTCACAGTGACCTGCTATTGTGACATGTCTGCTTTATTTCTGCCAACAGGTCTTGGAGCTTCTGTGCCAGATACTACAAACAGATTCTCTTTCTGCAATCCAACAGTGGCTGCTTTCAGCTGGACCCAGAGGTAATCGATCAGGAGTGAAGAAACCTTGACTGTACTGTTACCGTGCTTAAACTTCACAGTTACTCTTGTTATGCCCAGATTCGATATGTTCTGGAATTAACTAATTTTGTTCTTTTGGTCGGCATGCTGGTTATTTTCATTTTAGATGAGGTTTATATTCAGTCATGCTTGTCTCTTTGAAAACTTTTTTTATGTTGTCAAAAGTTGCCCATGACCACGGAAGATGGCCATCATTGGAGACTTTTTAGAACCCATTTAGTAGAACAGAGCAGCATAATCTGTGTGGTACAAAAATTTTATCAACATTATAAATGCACAGAGAATAAAACCGTGTTCTGCAGAAGTTAACATTTTTTTTTATTATTTGTCACAATCTTATAAAAGTATCACTGGTAAAGTACTATCTCTGATCATGTTCCAAAAGGTCTAATGTTCCCACTTGTCCTACAGAGAAGGACCTCGTAATGAATATGATTCAGACAGCTACTGCCAATATCAAGCTTGATTCTAACACCATGGACAGATCGATAGATGACAGGCTCCAAACTCAAGCTGCATTAGGACTGATATCACGAGATAAGAACTTCCAGAAGAAAGATATAAACAGGTTTAAAAGAATGCTGTTATTTTGTTTAACATGTGAATAATACATAACGTTTTATTTCATTACTTTCTATACCCTTGTTATAGCAGTAACTTCATTGCAATCCTGAACTTTTAATAATAGGCTGGCGCCGCGGTAGTGGCCACAAATGTATTGAATACCCATTTTTCTGCCATCTGTTCACATAGTCATGCATGCATCTGTAATGTGTAGATGGAGAGCAAGGGTGGTGGGGCATTTTGATGTTTCTGGGAGGAGTGGAGATATAGCCATAGAATGGTTTCTTCATCTAGGGCAGAAGTAAGTTCAGGTGTGTTTGAGATGTTCTCAGTGGGCACTATCCACAGGGCAAGCTATTTAAGCTTTTTAGTTGTCAGTGATTGTATCTTATATTTAACTCTTTCTCTCTCTCTCTGTAGCTACAATCACTCCAAGTATAGTTACAACGTGCCCTAATTCAATAATCTCAAAACACTGTACAACAGCAGCAACGCTCACTGTCTCTCCATGGCCACCAGCCTACTACTTAATGCCTTAACATGAATAGTTCCCTTTTAAATGTTTTAACTGACACATTCAGTAGACTGGAGTCATTTTGAATTTACCCTGGGGTTCTCTTGTATTAGTGTATTACATTTTGGTGTGTTATATTCTGAAATGTCACTTGAGGAACATTCAACTATTGGCTCTGTATTCCAGTTCTATTAAACAGAAACAAGAGCCCATCGCAGAAGAAGATAAACCAGGTAATGATCTAAAGATTTTTTACTTTAAAAAAAAGCTTATTAATTCGACATGCACTCCAATTCCATTAAATATATATATATATATATATATATTGTGTACCTTTTTATGAATGTCTTGGGAATAATAACTATAGATGCTGGGTTACATTAGGGTTAGAGTTTGAAATATATACAACATATTATGTAGAGAAGACAAATGAAAGATTAGATTTTTCTACAAGATTATTCTTCAGGTTCAGCACTCTGTAGGAGAAGACAACTTGACCGGTGCATAGTCACTATATGGGCAGGTGGAGATTAATCAATAACCCCATACCCACCCATGTTACCATTAAAACGTGGACACTCAGAGGTATGGGTCAATATGTCCACAGCTTTATTGAAGCATCATACATATAATAATAACCTTTTATAAAATATCAACTGAACATGAAATGTCATTGCCCCGCCCCTCCACCCATACATCACCATACATAACTGTCTGTCATAAATAAAGGCAATGACCCATATAGTAAACATTTCCATAACCATGTAACAACACATAAATATATACATAAATAAAGTGCAACATAATGCTTAACCACCTCCTGGTAGGGGTATACCCGGATACCCCTACACCTCCAAGGTTCTGAGCCACCAACGGCTCGAAACCCACCAACATTGTAACCAACCAATTTGTAACCAGCCAACCAACTTTTTTAACTCTTCTTAATTTGACCATAGACCATATTTCCCTTTCCTTACCCTCACCAACCCCGCTGCTGTGACCAAGCGAGGCTGCAACCCTGGAACCTAAATCAAGGGAGAGAGGGACTAACCCAGACTGGTGAGCAGATTAGTTGTGGCAAAATCAAGATGGCCACCCTATATATACAAGGCTTGCCCTCATTCTAAGCAGCCAATCCTAGCCATTCCCACCTAAGCCCGTCTCCTAGCCCTGTCAAGGCCTCCATTCCACTTAGCCACGCTTGCTCCATGGGGCAACATGACAGGTAATTAGGAACATTGTGTGTTTAGCAGAGAGTAGGGATACAAAGAGTGAGGTCACTTTATTTTGGGCTCTGCATAAAAGATATGAGATAAAGAAAGGTGAAGGACACACAGGAACACATACATTAGCTAACTTAATATTGTTATTGTTAATATATTATAATCACATTGTATTCTGGAGATATTGCTGCTGTAAAGTCACCAAAATCTGGAAAGTGTTCAGATAACAGCAATTTCTCAGTACAGCACATTAAGGGTTTTAGTGCCTCAGATCTCTCCCCCCTTTCCCTAACTGGTGGGGGCCAGCATTGTTTACTGAAGAAGGAGACTAAGAGATATGCTACCTTGCAGTAAACCATTATGAAGAGGGACACATGGTGCATCTTAGCCAGGTTCCTTGGGATTTGCAAGCTGGTTATATATGGACTTTCCCATAGATATACCACGACAAACATGAGTATTTATTTAATTATTAACATGTATTTGTGTCTGTACATTTTTCTTGACAAAGTATGGATTAAGGACATTATATTAACTTGACTGTCTGTGAATTACTATGAAATAATATAGACAGCCCAATCCATATAAATTCCAATTAAATTACACAATTGGAAGCCACGTGGATCATTTTTGACTTAAAGGTTCAGGGTGTCAGAGTCAGAATAATTACCAAACCAGTCAGTGATCACTTTCCTAAACTGCCGCTGTTCTCAAGATTTCCACCAATATGAGATTTCTTTTCTGTTGATTTACAGAACACATTGGCACTGCTGAAGTTCTCCAGATACATTCTCAATCAGATAATGAAAATCAAAGCAAGTCTGATTCAGCCAACTAACAAGATGTCCTTCAATTATATGTATGGCTTGCAAGATGAAGAACTGGTGGACATACCTGTCAATAAGTCACTGGTTCATAGAATATGACAAATGCGTAGTCAGAGCTGCAACTAATAAACCTTGGTAGAGATATCCTCCTTATAGACTGTTAGTGCTTGCTCGATGTTACATGCATGAATAAAACAATGTATTTGTTAATATGGGAGGGAAATAGTCAATATAGTCCTGAAATGCTTTGTACCCAACAATCAGATCTAAGTTTAAAGGATCACCACTTACCAAGGTAATATTGATGCGCAGCTCCACTTCATATGTAGTTTTCATAGCTGCTTATATCTCGTTCTAATCTGCAGGGAACCCATCAAGGGACAGAGGAAGCAATCTTAGCAAGCAGAAAACAGATTTATGAAAAATGGCATCCTCTCTCTAGATATCTGTAGTGTATACATGTAGTATTTATGTGTTTTTAAAATGTGACATATACATTGTATTCTTTACTTTGTGCTTAAATAAACTGTATAAAGACTGCCTTGATTAAATCTCTTCATTTAGGACCCCTAAAGCCTAAGGCAGGAGTAGACAACAGAAAACACCAGACGTTGTGGACTATATCTACCATAATACTCTTATAGCCATAATGCAATCTAATAAAAATAATAGTCTGTGGATAGTTAATACAATGTTAAACAAAAATCTGCACACTAGTCAAGCCATAAGACTTTCTTTTCCCACAGAAATCACAAATTTGCAGTGATGTTACTACCACAAAGGATTCTGGGTGGGAATATGCAAATTAGTTCAACAAAGAATCACATTTTTGCCTCATTCCATTTTAAACATGGATCCCTTTGAGTCTGTGTTTGCAGTATCCACTGGTGTGCAGAATTTTGTTTGCATTGTAATATGTAATATATAATATATATATATATATATATATATATATTATTTTATTTTTTTAATACACCGACTGTACAATATCCGTCAATCCATTTAGGAATGATTTCATACTTATCTTGCTGTGTTGAGTGACCGCCGTTCCAGTCTGAGTTGATCTAATTAAAGGGACACTATAGTCACCTGAACAACTTTAGCTTAATGAAACAGTTTTGGTGTATAGAACATGCCCCTGCAGCCTCACTGCTCAATCATCTGCCATTTAGGAGTTAAATCCCTTTGTTTATGAACCCTAGTCACACCTCCCTGCATGTGTCTTGCACAGCCTTCCATAAACACTTCCTGTAAAGAGAGCCCTATTTAGGCTTTCTTTATTGCAAGTTCTGTTTAATTAAGATTTTCTTATCCCCTGCTATGTTAATAGCTTGCTAGACCCTGCAAGAGCCTCCTGTATGTGATTAAAGTTCAATTTAGAGATTGAGATACAATTATTTAAGGTAAATTACATCTGTTTGAAAGTGAAACCAGTTTTTTTTCCCATGCAGGCTCTGTCAATCATAGCCAGGGGAGGTGTGGCTAGGGCTGCATAAACAGAAACAAAGTGATTTAACTCCTAAATGACAGTGAATTGAGCAGTGAAATTGCAGGGGAATGATATATACACCAAAACTGCTTTATTTAGCTAAAGTGATTAAGGTGACTATAGTGTTCCTTTAAGGTGATGTCTGTATCTCAATATTATTGTAATAACTCATAAACTTTAAACACTATTTATTGGATGAGAGCCATCACATGACTCTATTAGCAAATGGAATGAAGTTGGACATCTGTCACATGTTATCGCCAAAGAAAAATCTAAATTTTTATACTTTAAATTTATATTTAATATAAATAGTACTTTGCACCTTCTATGACAATTCACTAAGGTTACCAAGAGAAGATGAGTTCCCAAAAGCAAATATTAAACTGTTGAATAAACATTAGATAGATGTATTTTTCACTTTTTTGTGGCACAATAGAAATTTGCTAGAACTTTTTTTTTTTTTTGGCAATCTCTTTATTGAGGTAAACACTCAACAGACAGATTAGACAATACACAAAATGTCAGTATAAATGTGATGAGCAGTATGTATGCATACAGAGAAGTAATACCCCATATTACAATAAAAAGAAAAGGAGAGTAAGACTATTCTAAGTTTTGTCATATTAGCTGCAAGAATATAACACTGACTGGCTATCACATAAGCTAGTATTCACACAGATATAATAAAAAGATCATAAAAAAAACTTGTATAGAACTAGTTTTTTGCCTTCTTTTTGATCAACGTCAGTGAAAGTAAAAATCTTTGAACTTTTTAAAGCCTCTATTTATATGTAACAGCTTAATAATTTTTGTGCAGCTGTTCCTGCATAGAGAAAAGTGTAAATCCTGCATAAACCTTACATGTAATCCCTAGAAATATAAACAATACTGTATCCTAATGTCTGTGGTTATGGCCGTCAAGCTATGGCTGGTTCCTCTGTGCCCAACAGGGATATACACGTAGGAGATGGCATAAGAATGGACCTGAGAGTGCAGCAGATATTCCTAATAATGTTTGCTGGCTTGTCTTCCATGCGCAGGTAACCGAATACTGCCATTCGATAGGTTCTTAGTTTATCACACAGGTCAGTGACGCTGTCCGCTCGCTGTGACTAGGCCTAAATACATTTGTTTGAGAGGTGTAATATGTATTTATTTCACTAACATAATATAAATAAGATATTACTTTTTTTGCTGGTTATTTGGGTCTGTGACTCACCTGGCAGGGTAATAATCACCTAGGTAGGACATCCCAACATGCAAAATCTAATTTCAGGGAGATGGCTACACCAGCAACTGCACCCCCCATTGCACACACCCTCACACTCTCGCCCACACCTACACACACACAAGCTCCCACACACTCATACGTGCCACAAAACGCACGCATACACACAACCACCAAACATGTATGTGCAAGGACATGATATTTTATTATGACAGAACACAACTAATTACATATTACAACTATTTACACTGACACATGCACACACCTTGACACACAGATCCACTCACTGACACACAGATATGGACACTGACACACACACACACATGCACATACACACAGAGACACACACTTGCACTAATTACATCTGCAGCCACCCTTAACTTACCTTGTGTCCGTGTAACTGCTCACTCCAGTTTCTCCTCTGCCTCCACGCTGCCTGTGTGCTCCAGCCTCCTCCTGCGGGCTGTCTTCTTAGTTCGGAGGAAGTGACAGGCTGTCTATCACTTCCTTCCAGCCGGCAGATACCGCAGGGGCCGGTCAGGCTCAAATCTGTGTGCATCTTTTTTTATAATTTCCCCCAGAGGGTACATGCACTGCAGATTGAGAAGCTGCACGTTATTTATGGTTACTCCCTAAAGTGAGTATTGTCAGGAATTCAAAGTTAATCCAAAATTAATTTCAAATTTGAGCCAAATAGCTGAAAATTTCTCCAAGCAACTTGTTATTAATTTAGGGAATTAAAACATTTAAGGAATAATCATAATATTTCTTCATGTCCTCTCAGTATAAGATTCTTAAAGGGCCAGTCTAAGCACCAAAACCACTACATTTTAATAAAATGGTTTTGAGCTGCAGAAGCTGTCCCTTTTGTTTGGCAATGTAAAATCTTGCTTTTTCTGAAAATCATGCCTAAAACATGCCTTTAGTCAGTCAGTAGAGACACATTTTGAGGGCCTTCACATTTTGTCATCATTATTCAAACCATCAGTGGTGGAACTATCGCTGGTGGGGCTCCACTGGGGCCCGCACACAGAGGGACCCATTGGGTGTCCCATGCAAAACAATTCTTGCAGCAGGGCCCTCTCTACATTAGTTCCACCTCTGCAAAATGAGATCAATGGCTACTAATCCTTCTGGCTTGAAAGCATGCATGGTAAGTCCGCAACGCTCTCTATGAAGCATTGGATTGGACCAGAGATAGTTGGATCGAGCTGCAGAGGGGAGATTGTCCTGGGTGCAGGATTGCAGATAATTGTAATGCCTTTTAAAAAAAATTTTTTAAAGGAGGTCCCAGCAATCTATAATAAAAAAAAACAAAACCTAACATTAAAAATGTTAGAAACAATCTGAAAGTAATGAATTCCCCTGTCCACTTTCCCTTCTATGTGTCCATTAAATGGCTATTCATATACTACTGATCAATGATTAACCTGGACAGGGACAAAAGACAAGAACAGAAAACGGTCCAAGTTTGCACACACAGACTGAGACCTGACTCCTGACAAGTTCAGTCCTGGAGGCCAGCTCCTTCTCCTCATAGTGTCTGTCCACTGTTCCTGGATTACATACAGTACCACGAAGGGGCCACGATGGAAGAAAGCCACAATTAATATTCTCTTTATTTGTGCCAGAGCTGACCCTCACAGAATACCAACATTGACTTGTACCACAAAGCCCATTTGGTTATTCACAGTCTGTCTTTCATTATGTCTCTGGGGTCCATCTGTACAACGTGCACCCTGCACTTAATCATTCTTCTCATCTGTTGCTGTACCTGCAGTAAGTATACATCATAATTCCTCTGTTTCCACATTTTCTATAACACTTTAAAGTGTTTTACCTGCTGCGATCGTGATTGCCAGATCCAACATATTTTCCTGGAAACATATCCTGACCTCGTGCTGATGAGAAATTAATGAAAAGTGCTGCCCTGTAGTATGTATTATTTATATAAATAAATTGATCAAGACAATTCCATTCTGGAATCCTCGTTTGTTAAAAAAAATGATAACATTTTCACAATATATAAATCTACATATTTGGGCAGAGCTTTCCCATAATATGTTGGTCACAAATGTAACCATGATCAATAGATCAGATATAATGGCAATATTTATTCTTTATTAATGTAAGGTAAGGAGCATTCACTGCTTAGATACACCTGTTAAGGAAAATGATATTTTAGGACAATAAAGTCAAATCGTGCCTTCCAAAATTCTTACGATTGTTTTTCAAGACACCATGTGTCATTGTTTAATGAATACAACATTACAATTACATTATCCATAGCTTGGATAAAAGTATTCAGTTGGATATATAATACATGTCCATAATTTGAAGTAAAACTCTAGAGGTGCAAAGTTGTAAACTAAGCCCAGGTTTAATTATAGGAAATAAAGAATAAAAGATAGTGTTTAAAAGGGATACTATAGTGCCAGGAATACAAAGCTGTATTCCTGGCACTATCGCTCCCACTGCCTCCTCCCCTCACGCCGTCCCCTCCCCTCCCTGGTAAATACAGGGTAAAAACCCTATATTTTCTTACCTTATCCCAGCGCAGATGTCTCTCGGCGCTGGGTCGACACTCCGTCCCTCCGACGTCTCGCGAATCCATGCTTTCCTATGGAGAAAAGCATCAGTTACCGGACCAAAGCTCCGTTTCAATCCAGGAAGCTCTGCGCTGGGTTAAGGTAAGAAAATAAAGGGTTTTTACCGTGTATTTACCAGGGAGGGAAGGGGACGGCGCGAGGGGAGGAGGCAGTGGGAGCGATAGTGCCAGGAATACAGCCTCTTTGGAACTGCATTGTTTAACATTGCTGGACTACGTGCAAAAGGGACACATCACCCAGACTACTTCAATGAGCTGAAGTGGTCTGTGTGCCTATAGTGTCCCTTTAAACCATAGTGTCATTTACTAAATTCAAAACAAAAAGGTAGTAGGCTGATGAAGGCACAGATGAGGAAGAAAACCATGGACACAAGGGGACACATACAAATTAGGGGTGCACTGTATATATAGAGGGTATAGTCGGTGTATAGGGGCATACTGCATGTGCATATGTGATATAGTTTATGTGCATATAGTAGCGATAGTGTGTGGGGGTTTCATTCATTTAACAAAGGTATTAATAAAATAAATATTCCCCTCTCCCTGCTGTTACCTTTTGTTAGCATTCCAATCCCCGGTGATACTGCATTCCATATATCTCACTCTGCTCACCAACCTCTTTTCTCTATATCCCCATTACCCCCTAGAGCAAATTTGCCTCATTGTGTCCATTCCCTTTTTTTTTCTATTTATTTATTTTTTATTATTTTAGTTTTCATTTTACATACATGAAATAGCATGTTTGAATTAGGAGTAACAGTTCAGATAATAACATTTGAGAATTTAAATTAACAGTTCAGATATTGACATCTGAGTGTCGAAATTATCAGTTCAGATATTGACATTTGTGAGTTAGAATTAACATTGCTATGATCCTATCCCTTCAGTTTTGCACCGATACACAGTTGCTCTCATTTGCTTATATACATAAGCCTAATTTAGTACAGTCATGACCCTCATCACTGTCTATTGTCCTCTTGGTTTGGTAAGTATAGTATATCCATCATGCATACACTGAATTTTCCTTTTCCTGTGGGATCAGGTGTATTGGATAGCTCCCTGTGAGTGCATGTGTGTGCTGTTAATTGTCCTATTCACTAAGTTTCTACGTAGGGTTATCCATCGTTCCAGTGGAGTTATTGGTACGGTATGATCGCCCTCTATTGTCTTTTGGCATATTGGTTTAGGGAGGTGTTTCTCAACTACCTGGGTGCTTTAACCTGAGTGGTAGAGTATGTTGGTATGAGGTTGGATGCCATCTGGCCAGTCCCTCTTTTGTCTCTGTGTCCATTCCCTTTATTTCATGATCATGATGTTCTCCATTGTGTTCATGGTCCCCTCACCCTGTGTTTATACCCCCCATATGTCCATGTCTTCCTTTTGTGGCCAAGTTTCCACCTTGTGTCCATGTCACCATACCCTCCTTGTGTCCATGCCTATCTGTACCCCTATGCTTCCATGTCTCACACTTGTGGACATGTCCTACTCGTGTCCATGCCTGTGCAGTTAAATTCTGTGAAACAGCAGGAAGCACCTCTTGTGGCTGTCTTGTAGACACCACTACAGGCAATCTTAACCATATAATATAAAAATAGCTGTTTCTCTAAAACTGCAGTGTTTTATATTGCAGGATTAAGAGAGTAGGGACACTTCACCCAGACCACTTCAATGAGCTAAAGTGGTCTGGGTGCCTATAGTGTGCCTGGTAAATGAGAACAATACACATTGAGAAAATATTTGAAGGGCTATTAAGGGATAACATTCAGGAATTCATAGGGAAGAACTTTGTTATTAGAAATAATCAGCATGGTTTTATGAAACATATGTCATGTCAAACTAACCTAATTGCATTCTACGAAGAAGTAAGTAGAAGTATATTTCAGGGCGTTGCAGTGGATGTGATCTACTTGGATTTTGCCAAGGCATTTGGTACAGTTCCTCACAATAGGTTAGTGTTCAAACTAAAAGAAATTGGTCTAGATGAGTATTCTTGTTCTTGGGTAGAACATTGGCTTAAGGATAGAGTACAACGAGTTGTAATTAATGGTAAATTTTCAGGCTGGACAAAAGTGGTAAGTGGTGTCCCTCAGGGTTCTGTTCTGGGACCGCTTCTATTTAACATATTTATAAATGATTTTGAAATAGGCATTAAAAGCCACGTTTCAGTGTTTGCAGATGACACAAAACTTTGTAAAGTAATAAAATGTGAACAGGATATTGCTTTGCTGCAGAGGGATTTGGATAGATTGGGGGACTGGACACTAAAATGGCAGATGAAATTTAATGTAGAGAAATGCAAAGTTATGCACTTCGGGGTCAAGAATGCACTTAGGGATAACCACACATGAGAAGGATTTGGGAATTGTTATAGACAACAAATTAGGCAGAAATATGCAATGTCAATCTGCAGTTGCTAAGGCCAGTAAGGTTTTGTCATGTATAAATAGGGGCATAAATTCTCGGGATGATAATATAATTTTGCCTCTTTATAAATAACTGGTAACACCACACTTTGAATATGCTCTGCAATTTTGGGCACCTGTTCTAAAGAAGGATATCATGGCACTAGAAAAAGTGCAGAGACGGGCTACAAAATTGATAAAAGTAATGGAGCATTTTAGGTTAAAAAATGTAAATCTCTTTAGTTTAGAAAAATGGTGCCTCAGAGGTGATATGATAACATTATACAAATATATTTGGGGCCAGTACAAACCATTATCTGGAAATCTATTTATAAACAGGGCTATACATAGGACACGAGGTCACACATTTAGGCTGGAAGAAAGGAGATTTCATCTAAGGCAAAGAAAAGGTGTTTTTCTTACAGTAAGAGCAATAAGGATATGGAATTCTCTGCCTGAAGAGGTGGTTTTATCAGAGTCACTACAGAGGTTTAAACTGCAATTGGATACATACTTGCAAAAACATACCATACAGGGATATAATTTCTAATTAGTGGGGTAATAGCTGCTTGATCCAAGGAGACATCTGACTGCTATTTTGGGGTCAAGAAGGAATTTTTTCCTAGTTTGTTGCAAAATTTAAATTGCTTCAGACTGGGTTTTTTGCCTTCTTTTGGATCAACAGCAAAAACATATGTGAGGAAGGCTGAACTCGATGGACGCAAGTCTCTTTTCAGCTATGTAACTATGTAACATCCAAGCTGCATTCTTCAAAGAAAGAAAAATAATATAGCTAAGAAGCAACAAACCAATGATGTGAAAGTATTACAGCGAATTGATAGTGCTGTTATTGGACAACGTTCAATAATCTGGCCAATAGAACCGGGATGTACTACAGCGCTGTGTTTCCTCCTGTGTTATGGCCGACATGTTTTCAAATTGCTTGCTCTTCTCCCCACCAGGAGAGAGACGGAGTCACTCCATTACACCATGTTAATTGTATCATTGCCACGGCTGCATTTATCAAACATGTTATTACTAAATTCCTGTATGCTTTAACTCTTAGAGTAGTATAATGCAAATGTAGAGCTACTACAAAGGGAATAAGGTCGTCTGAGAGTCTACAGATAACTTAGAAACCTTCTAAAAATCTGTAATGTTGAGATTTTATGTGTGTGTACATTTTGCCATTATGAACATCATCCATAACGTCCTTTAAATTTAGCAATAACCCTACTTAAAGAGTAGATTATTTAAATCCAGTATTTGTAATACTAATGTTGCAAACACAAAAATATAGAAAGAATTGTTTCAGAGCTAATCAATAAGTAATTAAATTTTACCCATTTTATCACTCTAACATACAGTTCGTTCAAAAGTCCCATCCTTCCAGCCAGAAACATCCTACAGATATCGCTACACCATGGATTTAAAGATAGACCATGTCTCCCAGGTGTCTGTACCAGGAACCAGTTTAAAGTTTGATGCTAACATACAGACTCATGTCCTATGGAGAAATAAAAACAAGGAAGATGATCAGCTGATACATGTACAGGTGGGTGTTTGCATTAGCTTAATGGCCAGTGTATATAATTGAGAAGTATATAAACTGCTGGATGCGTTGATAGCTGTGTTCACCAAACGAGACACTTGTAAATATATGTGTAAAGGGACTTTCCTAAAGAATAAAGGAAGTGAAAAAGGTCTCTAGGGTCTATCCAACTAGTGAGGGCCTAACCCTAGTTTCAATGCAAGACATATTCCGAATAAACGGAACCAAAGAACGTTGGATAACCCTTTAGTTAAAATAAAACATCAAAGTAAAAATCCCAACGTGACAACCTAAGGCAAAATGTCTACTAAATGTCTGATATAGTTTGAAGCTAAAACACCTAATTAAAGGTTAACAGAACAGAGTATATATATATATATCAGTAGGATGGGCCAATTGGCAGGGGAAGCTATCTTGCTATATTATTTAACCTGTCTTCTGTCTAGTAACTCCTTATATTTCATAGGTGACTACTGATATTTATACTCTGTTCTGTTCAGTGGCAAACAGAATTTCAGCTGCAATAGCACTCTGACCGTAATTTATTTAATCTTTTTTAATATATTTTTATTGAAGAAAAAATAATAATAAATAATGAACGAATATACACTGGAGCATGCAGGTCCCAAAAGGAATGCCAGTCTTACTGCATGAATATAGAAAGTAACAATGACAAATACCATATACTGAAATCTCCAACGAATTTACTTTATCTGATCATCAGATAGAGACACGTTTGATGAGAATATTTATATACGTACAGGCATACCTAGGCGCATGCATAACATTTCAGAAAACATTTCTTTAGAGCTTACAAAATAATGTAAATGATGTGTGTAGCTTGTCGATGTGATATGCGTGTTTGTATATTATGCGAATGCTTTCTGATGTTGTGTACTGAGTAGTAGTTTGAGTATAATAATTTTTATAAAAACAATATGAAGGGATTTGTGGATATTTGGATACATAATAGGGAGGAAAATCACTAAAGTCACCATGGTGTAAGATCATCCTTGAATTACCCTCTAACTAGACAACAAATTAGGCAGCAATATGCAATGTCAATCTGCAGTTGCTAAGGCCAGTAAGGTTTTGTCATGCATAAATATAGGCATAAATTCTCGGGATGAAAATATAATTTTGCCTCTTTATAAATCGCTGGTAAGACCACACTTTGAATATGCTCTGCAATTTTGGGCACCTGTTCTAAAGAAGGATATCATGGCACTAGAAAAAATGCAGAGACGGGCTACAAAATTGATAAAAGTAATGGAGCATTTTAGTTACGAAGAAAGGTTAAAAAATGTAAATCTCTTTAGTTTAGAAAAATGGTGCCTCAGAGGGGATAAGATAACATTATACAAATATATTCGGGGCCAGTACAAAACATTATCTGGAAATCTATTCATAAACAGGGCTATACATAGGACACGAGGTCACACATTTAGGCTGGAAGAAAGGAGATTTCATCTAAGGCAAAGAAAAGGTGTTTTTCCTACAGTAAGAGCAATAAAGATATGGAATTCTCTGCCATGTTTCTCTGACATAGTCTGAATTGTACTTATATTTTCCTGATATATCTCTGATAGGGTTGGAGGGATCTAGAATGTGGTCCTTAAAAAACAAATGAAAACAACTTTTTGTGTTGATTAATCACATTTTAAATGGGCTGCCTAATGGGAACTTGGGTTACTCCAAAACTGCCATCTGTAGTGATTTTTTTTTCTTCATTGGTTCTAGATCCAGGATTTTGTGTTTCAACATCTATCAAGCAATAACAATGTCACTGGAGAGGATTTCACCTTCCAACAACTGTCAACCAGCAACATGCTTCGTCCTGTGCTCTTCCACTGGACTTCTGGAGAGGTACCTTGTAGTGTAAAGGTGGTTCTGTGTATGCAGCCCTAGCCACACCACCCCTTGCTGTGTCTTACACACATCCTGCTTGAATAAAATTATTTTCAACCAGATGTGAAAGCACAGTGTGTTTATTTTAGAAGTTTTATCTCCTGCTCTGTTAATTTTACTTTAATCACACCAGAGGCTCCTGTAGGTCCTAGGAGGCTATTAACCGTGCAAGAGATAAGATATTCTAATTAAGAAGACTGTGCAATAGAATATGTTTTCTTGTAAGTGTGTAGGGAGTCTGTGTAAGTCACATGCAGGGAAGCGAGACCATGGTGGCATAAACTAAGTGATTTATCTCCTAAATAGCAGAGAATTTAACAGTAAGACAGAAAGGGCATGATCTGTGTCCCAAACATATTTCATTAAGATAAGCTTGATTTGAAAAGTTCATTTGAAAAGTTGTCCCTTTGAAAAGTTAAAATGTATTTTCACTTGGCTATTATTACTCTAAAGTAATTGAATGATTGAGATCTCCTCTCCTGCACCTTGAACTGACCTTTGCTCGTCAACTGACCATGCAAAATAGGAGACATGGTGCATAAGGAAAGGGGCAGTGCTAGTATATAGTAGGCAGGATTGGACAGAGAGTGGGTGGAGCTAAACACCATTTCCCCAAGTGGAGAAGAAGGCTCTCTTCTCAAGGTCCAGCAGTCAGCTGTAATGGAACCCAGGAATTGTAAACACCTCTATTACCTAAATAGGAAATGTAATGCTAAAGTATTCAAAACTGTATATTGAAAGGAGCACTCCAAGCACCATAACCACGACAGATTGATGTAGTAGTTATAGTGCCCTGCCGCTCCCCATTGTAAGTAGTTGAACTATTTTTAACAGTTTGACTTTATATTAGGGGTCCTCTATATGTCACTCCCTGTCTCCACTAGTAATGCCGGAGAGCTCTGTGTCTGAGTTAAGGCCCAAGAGATCATCTGATGGTCTCAGCCATTGGGCTAGCTCTGGACTGCTTAAGATCTTCTGGCAATCCTGGCATCTTGGACTGTTCCTTTAAGGGAACATTTTTATTTAAGAAATTTTCCTCTTCATTGATGAGCTGATGTATTTTCATATATATATACACACTTTTCTCCAGGTGGTCGGCCTGTATGTTACCAAAGACGACAATGGACAAACCCTAGAATTGAAAAAAGGACTTGTCAGCCTGTTTCAGTTTCAGCCCCTTACAGGGATTTACACAGAGGTAGGTAATAATGGGTAGATAATGCAGGTTATATAACAGCTAAAAAATATTCAAATGGAATCGTTTGTGTAAACATTTTTTTTTAAATTTCATTTTTTTTAAATGATTAATTCATAACTAAGTACTAAATACAGAACATATTTAAATATCCAATTATATCTTTCTCTGTCGTGTATGGGTTATTTTAGATTTCTTCAGAATCCCCCCAAAGACGTGTGTGTGGCTATAATTTTATTATTCAGCTATGCATAGGTGTACACCAATCAGCCAAAACATAAAAACTACCTGCCTAGTAGGGTCTCTTGTGTCCCTCTTGTGCTGCCAAAATAGCTCTGATGTGTTGAGGCATAGACTCCACAAGACCTCTGAACGTGTCCTTGGTATCTGACACCAAGCCATTAGTCTTGCAAGTTGCAACGTCAGGCCTCCATGGATCGGATTTGTTGTTCCAGCACATCCCATAGATACTCAATCGTATTGAGATCTGGGGAATTTGGAGGCTAAAGCAACACCTTGAACTCTTTGTCATGTTCCTCAAACCATTCCTGAACATTTTTTGCAGTGTGGCAGCGTGCACTATCCTGCTGAAAGATGCCACTACCATCATGGAACACCATTGCCATGCAGGGGTGTACACAGGGACGTATTAGCCGCGAGGCAAACAAGGCATTTGCCTCAGGCGCCACTTTCCAGGGGGCGGCAAAAAAAGCTGCCCCCAAATGCCCAGGACAAATGTCTTGTTAGCCTGGCGGCTAACTAAAAATCCGGTCGGGCGGCGCTGGCGAGGGAGCACTTTCTCCTGAGCGCTCTGCTCAGCTCCCTCGCGCGCCGCAGAGTGGTGCCGGTCACCTGGAGCCGGAATATGACGTCATATTCCGGCTCCCAGCATCACTCTGCGGCGCATGAGGGAGCTGAGCACAGCGCTCAGGGGAAAGTGCTCCCTCACCAGCGCTGCCCACCCGCCCGCCCTGCAGCCCCACTGGACCCCAGGGAGTGGGAGAAACCCCCCCCCCCAGCATTCCCACAGGTAAGGAGGCTGGGGGGTTAAATAAAAAAAAAAAGTTTTGTCATGCCTAGGGCAGCACAAAACAAGGATACACCACTGGGTGTACATCATCTGCAACAATCTCTAGGTAGGTGGTACATGTGAAAGTAACATCCGCATGAATGGCAGGAGCCAAGATTTCCCAGCCGAACATCGCCCAGAGCATAACACTGCCTGGTCTGCTTTCTTCCCATAGTGTGTCCTGCTGCCATCTCTTCCCCAGGCAAACAACGTACACACATCCATCCACCTGATTTAAAAGAAAACTTCATTAATCACACCAGGCAACCTTTTTCCATTGCTCCATGGTCCAGTTCTGATGCTCATGTCCCCCTTGAAAGGACTTTCAGTGTCATGGGCATTCTGACCGGTCTGAGGATATGCAGCCAAGTGTGAACCACTGTGTATTCTGACACCTTTGTATCATTACGTTTTTTAGCAGTTTGAGCTACAATAGCTCTTCTGTGTGAACGGAGTAGACAGACTAGCCTTTTCTCCCTACGTGCTTCAATGAGGCTTGGTTGCCCGTGACAATTACACCGGTTCACTGGTTGTCCTTCCTTGCACCACTTTTGGTAGGTACTAACCACTGCATATCAGGAACACCCCACAAGCCTTGCTGTTATAGAGATGCTCTGATCCAGTCATCTAGTCATCACTATTGGCCCTTGTCACACTCACTCAGATCCTTTCACTTGCTCATTTTTCCTGCTTCCAACACGTGACATTCAAGAACTGACTGTTCATTTGCTGCCTAATATATCCCATTACAGGAGCCATTGTAATGATATTGCATTATTCACTTGTCGGTGGTTTTAATGTTGTGGCTGATCAATGTATATTTTATATAATTTATATATCTTTTCATGTACTGTTATAAGTTTATATATATACATATATCATACTAGATCCAGCGTACTCACTCATTCTATTAACAGCACCTTTAAAGCTCACAAAATTTAATAGTTTTATTTTTTTTCAAATCTGACTTAGGCAAAAATAGTGGGGTTTAGTTAGGGTATGTGATCATACATTGCATGAGCATGGCACAATGCCAATGTACTCCATTCTTGGCAGGTATTGTTAGCAACCTAATGCCTGCTCTTATGAAATGAATCTACTTACTTGGGAAATACTTCCTCCTGGGACTCTATGCAGTGCAAGGTTAAACAGGGTCCTGGAATGTGGCACCTGTGACAGGGAGGGGTGCAAAACTGGGATTTGGTCTGGACTTCCAAATATCTAACTGAAACCAAGAGGGCTGCACTCACCTGAACATGCAGACATTATCGAGGTCACTTTATAAAGCATGTTTATGTAAGTGTAGCCCTTTGGTGTTATATGTCTGTATGTGTATATATATATATATATTGTTAATAATATATTTACATTTTACATCATTAAATAATAATGAGAATAACACTATTCGTATACTTTATGTATATTTTTCAGGAAGATGTCACAGGTAAATGTAGTGTTACCTATGTCACATCCAATGATCTCATCAAAAAGACGAAACACCTTCGCAGCTGTACAAATTCTCCATTACAGTTTGAGTCCGATGAAAAGGTAATCTATATTTTGGTGGCGGGGAAAGGACACTACATATCCAGGACACGACATGTGGACACTACACCCATAACTTCACAAACAAAAACATTCAAGTGTGTTATGTGCATAGGTGACACTAGAGCAACTTGATTGTGCCTCGTTCCCCTGTGTGCTCTCCCATTGAACTTCATGGCTGGTGAGGACCTCTCCCTGCCTGTGAGCGGAGATCAGGCCCCTGAAGATATTTTATAGAGAGTATTTAAATACTTTAGAATACTTTAGAAGGTTAAAATGGGGAGATGAGACAAGAGGTAGCAGAGGAATTTGGAGGTGATGGCAGAGAGAATTAACGGTTTAATGGTACAATTGCAGTGATCTCAAACACTGGAACAGCATGATATAGAGTTAGAAGGAACCAAGGTGGGCAATGCTTAGTGGAGATGAACTGGCTTTGTTTCAGTCACTTTGTGGAATTGGGGCTCAAAGTTGCAGGGAGACATGGAGATGAAATGGCTTAGTTTCAGTTGCTTTGAGGAACTATTAAAGCGTTGCTGTGCATTACTGCAGCAATGCTCTGGTAAACCCCCTGCACCGGCCGCATATATATCTTTATTTTTTATTAGAAAAGGTTTATATACCGCCTCTTATCTCCCCACCATAGCCCCTATTCCTCCCACAATAGCCCTTTATCCCCATCACCCTTTACTCAGCCAAATGCCTATCCCTCCCCTACACCCACTATAGCAACTGCCAACTGCAGTCCCTATGCCCACTGCAGCCACTACAGTCCCAATTACCCCCTGCACCCACTACAGACCTTATGCCCCCTTACCCACTACAGACCCTTGGCTCTCTGCACCCACTAAAACCTTTACAAAACTCCTAATAACATTTAACCTAATAAACTTTAATAACACTACAGCCTCCATTACCCTCTGCACACACAACATGCTCCCTGCACCCACTACAGCCACTATTGTCTGTGCACCTTTACAGCCACGAGCCCCTTGCACCCACTATAGTCCTTATCCACCCTGCACCCACTACCCCATGTGACCATTACAGCCCCTGATACCCCTTGCACCCACTGCAACCCCTATCCCTCTCCTGCACCCCACTAAAGCCTCTATTAACCCCTGCACCCACTTTAGTCTCTAACCCTCCCCTGCATCCACTACAGCCGCTATCACCACTACAAACACTATTAATATGATTTAGTGGTGGACATCATTAGTGACTGTGGTAGTGTATGGGCCTCCTCCCCTGTGTATTGTATTGTTCCTAGACTCTCCACCGGTTATTTGTGTGAAACGGACCTTTAAACACACTTTAACCCCTTCACTACTTTTTGATTGTATATGAGGATCTAGAAATATAAATCGTAATTTTTATTGAGTAAATGTGTATCACAGAATTCCACATCAATAGAATTCACAATAATATGCATTTATTTCACTTAATTTTAAAGTTATTCATAAAGTGAGAATTCAAAGTGAGTTCAAAGGGAATTTTAGATTTAAAGTCCAAATAGCTGAACTGGAAAAATGATTTCAGCCATGCTTTTAGTACAGCTACTCTGGCCTTAAAGTAAAACTCACTTGCAAGGTTATTCAATGCAGTGAGAATTCAAAATGAATTTTAAATGTAAGCTGACATAGAGAATTTTTCCACTTGGGCTATTTTGAGCTTAAAGTGACACTTTAGTCACCAAAACAACTTTAGCTTAATAAAGCAGTTTTGGTGTATAGATCAAGCCTCTGAAGTTTCACTGCTCAAATCACTGCCATTTTAAAGTTAAATCACTTTTGTTTCAGTTTATGCAGCGCTAGCCACACCTCCCCTGACTGTGACTCACACAGCCTGCATGAAAACAAAATGGTTTCATTTTCAATCGGATGTAACTTTAAATTATTTTTTTTAATCTCCTGCTCTGTAAATTGAACTTTAATTATGTACAGGAGGCTCCTGCTGGGTCTAGCAAGCCATTAACAGAGCAATCGATAAGAAACTCTAAATTAAACAGACTGTGCAATAAAGGAAGTATAAATATTAGATGACTCTTTACAGGAAGGGTGCATAAAAAAAAAGTGACTTAACTCCTAAATGGTAGGAAGCTGAGCAGTGACACTGCAAGAGCATGATGTATACACAGAAACTGTATCATTAAGCTAAAGTTGTTTAGGTGACTATAGTGTCCATTTAAATTTAAAATGCTCTTTGAATTCAGTTAGAATTTTTGATTGAGTAAATAACAATTTCAGTGTTCCTATTTGTCCAGGTGTAATGCTGGGAAATTCTCAGATATTATCTGCAAAAATGTTATGCAAGATTTTCATTTTAGTTTTTTTAAATCAAATTTTATATAATTTGTTTAGTTCTAATTGTTGGCTCATTTTCCTCTTGCATCCATCATCTTTATTTCTATAAAATTCCATAACAAGTTGTTGTTTTTTTAATTGCAAAAAAAAATAAAAATTAAAAAACGTCTTCCTCTTGATGTAGATTTATTTGCCCACCTCAGATATTTAAACATATTGCATACTACGTTAGCGTAGATGCTTCCATATCCGGATCCAATGCACTATTTTGTTGTGAGTCTAGACCATGATACGGACTGGCGTTACTAAAATCCATATTATAATAAAATAGATACATTTTGCTTATTCATAAGAAAATACATTTTCTACAAAGAAACTAAATTTGTAAAGGAACTGTTAATCTGCCTCAAATACTTATCGTAGCAAAACTGTTGGTGGTCTTGGTTTCTCTCCAACGTTCGTATCAGTGGTTCACCTTTGGAAGCGACCCTAGTTTCATGCGAGGGGTCAGGGCAAGCTGACAGGTGAAGACCAACACTTGCGTCATGACTTTTAGAATGTTTCGATTTCTAGGCAGATGTCCAAATTTCTTAACTTTGGCGTGAGTTCTGTTTCTTCATTATCTATATTCAATGAATTTTATGAGCACATTTTATGCCCTTTGGACTATCTCTGTGTGTGGGGAGGAGGGATTTACTAGAACACATCTAAGTGAGAATGAGTCTTAATAAAAAAAATTTACATAATAAAAAATAATGTTTAATGGCTCAGTAAGTGTAGATTTAAGTCAAAATTGTCCATGTTATTTTTGAGAAATTTGTTCCTTTTTGTAACTCTAACCAAATGATATCAAACACAGTCATTTTATATATAATATTACTATATTTGTTTTTGTATTTTAGCACAATGAATATAGATTTGCACACTTGTGCTTGTTTGTTTGTTTTTGGTTAATATGCACCCAAAAATACAACATTGTAATATACAGTTGTGCTCAAAAGTTTGCATACCCTGGCATAAATTGTGACATTTTGGCATTGATTCTAAAAATATGACTGATCAAAAAATGTATTTTATTGAAGGATAGTGATCACACGAAGCTATTTATTATCAGATAGTTGTTTGGCTCCTTTTTAAATCATAATGATAACAGAAATCCCCCAAATGGTCCTGATCAAAAGTTTGCATACCCTTGAACGTTTGGTCTTGTTATAGACACGCAAAATGACACACACAGGTTAAAATGGCAATTAAAGGTTAATTTCCCACACCTGTGACTTTTTGAATTGCAATTAGTGTCTGTGTATAAATGGTCTATATGTTTGTTAGCTCTCACATGGATGCACTGAGCAGGCTAGATACTGAGCCATGGGGAGCAGAAAAGAACTGACAAAAGACCTGTGTAACAAGTTAATGGAACTCTATAAAGATGGAAAAGGATATAAAAAGATATCCAAAGCCTTGAAAATGCCAGTCAGTACTGTTCAATCACTTATTGAGAAGTAGAAAATTCGGGCATCTCTTGATACCAAGCCAAGGTCAGGTAGAAAAAGAAAGATTTCAGCCACAACTTTTCGGACAGAAGAATTTTTGGGGATACAAAGAAAAGCCCACAGGTAACCTCATGAGAAATACAGGCTGCTCTGGAAAAAGATGGTGTGGTTGTTTCAAGGAATACAATATGACGATACTTGAACAAAAATGAGTTGTATGGTCGAGTTGCTAGAAAGAAGCCTTTACTGCGCCAATGTCACAGAAAAATATGCCTGGCAACACCTTGACATGCCTCACAGCTTCTGGCGCACTGTAATTTGGAGTGATGAGACCAAAACAGAGCTTTATGTTTACAACCATAACCCCTATGTTTGGAGAGGGGTCAACAAGGCCTATTATGAAAAAGAATACCACCCCCACTGTGAAGCATGGTGATGTTTCTGTGATGTTTTGGGGCTGTGTAAGCTCTAAAGACACTGGAAATATTGTGAATTGATGGCAAGATGAATGCAGCATGTCATCAGAAAATACTGGCAGACAATTTGCATTGCACGAAGGCTGTGCATTGGACGCTCTTGGACTTTCCAACATGAGAACAGTTGAACCTCCACCTGGGCAGCTATACCACCTGCAAGAATCAGATACCTCATAGACAAATATTACAAAAGACTGCACACTGTCATTGATGTTAAAGGGGCCAATACACAGTATTAAGAACTAAGGTTTTTTTTTCCTTTGTTGCCATGTTTTGTTTTATGGTTGTGCCATTCTTTTATAACCTACAGTTAAATATGTATACCATTAAAATAAAAGAAATGTGTTTTTCCTGCTTACTCGTGTTTTCTTTAAAAATGGTACATATATTACCACTGGGAGAAAGGCGCTATATAAATACCACTTATTATATTACCAATTCTCCAAGGGTATGCAGACTTTTGAGTACAACTGTAGGCTGAGATATTAAATGATTTCCTATCAATGAGTTGGAAGGTTAGAATATTGGAATGCTACACATGTAACTAATTCTGGGAACACATACATTTATAGGCACAGGTGATGATTTAATTCTATTTTTGTTGTAACATTGGCCTTGATTTAATATTTTTTTATTTTCTTTTTTAAATTTTTATTTTTGTTGTGCATAAATTTTTTTAACATAAATTTTTGTAGCTTGCGAGGCCACAATAGCTTCCACGGAAGTATCAAGTGCTTGGCGTCTGATAATCAGGCTGTCCCCCATACAGACATTCTTCACCCGACTACTTGACTGGGCACTGCTCGGAGGTAACAGCTAAGTCCATCAGAAGGAGCCCTTATGCAGCCAATGTGTGAGGTACTCTTCTGCTCCCGGCCCCTGTTGGAGCCAGTGACACATGTAGCGGGACAGTGATCAGAGGTGGCGGCACGTTGGGAGTGAGGTAAGTGCACCCTCCAGCCCCAGGCCGGTATGGAGGCCGACATCTTTGGTCCACGGACCTGGTATCCCTGATGGGCCAAATCCCTCCCGGATCGGGAGTAGCGGGGGATCCCGATGGTCTGCCGCCACCCGCGGTGGTGGGCCCTTCGTTGATGTGGTGATGTCTCTGGGTCAAGCCCTTGGTGGCCCTTGGCTCAGGTAGGCCAGTAGCTATGAGAGTAGTTATGGGCATTATCGTCTTCAGGGTATTTGGAATCCAACCAGGTATTGTACTGTTGGGGGAAGGTCAAAGGGGACAAGTCACCCCCTCCATCTATACATTGTGCTAACAGATTTGCTAGCAAATGTATAGATTGGGAAAAAAAAAAACTATTTAAATATAAGTCTTTCTTCCACCTCTCAGGCAAATCTTTGGCGTAGACTTTATATACTGACAATGAGAAGGCAGAGCAGAACATGCTTCCTTCTGCTCTCCCAAACACCCAAGCAGGGAAAATGAAAGAAGACCAGGTGAGTATATCTCGAAAACGTACATTGAATACATCATGTACCTTTGTGATGTATTCAATGGATATGGGGTGATTTAAGATAAGTAATTTATCCCATTCCAGAGGACATGTCATAGTTTCTGCAATGATAAGATTTGATATTTTCCCAACTCAAGTCCATGAGCCATCAAAATGATCATTCTCATGTTCTTAAATTTCACTAACTGTTAAAATATAACAAGTACTTTTAAGAAAGACTGCTTAAGTGATATATTATTATTGTGGTCAGGGAAATAAGCCGTATTGATGTTAGACCTTATGATTAACAGAAGTCAGTTGTGGTGTGTCCCGAAACCGATGTACGGGCAGGCCTGTAAATAAAGAGGGCCCGACAAGGTATAACTGAATAGAGGGAGTGGTGGATGGGGTGACCAGCTGATGTCAGCCTAGTATAGAGGTAGGTATGAGTATATATAGGCCAGCTCAACCCTTCCCATTATTTCAGGCTTCGCCTTCCCATTTATCATTTATCTAGCACCAACATATATTGCAGTGCTTTACAATTCTACAGGGGGATATTTAGTGGTAAAGAAGGCCCTGTAAACAAGCTTACAATCTATTCAGATCTAGATCTGGGTGTTGCAGTGGATGTGATCTTTTTGGATTTTGTCAAGGCGTTTGATACAGTTCCAATAGATTAGTGTTCAAACTCAAAGAAATCAGTCTAGATGAAAATGCTTGTTCTTGGGTAGAACATTGGCTTAAAAATAGAGTACAAAGAGTTGTCATTAATGGTTAATTTTCAAGCTGGACAGAGGTGGCAAGTGGTGTCCTGCAGGGTTCTGTTCTGGAACCCCTTCTATTTAACATGTTTATATATGATCTTGAAAAAAACATTGAAAGTCATGTTTCTTTTGCTGATGACACAAAACTCTGTAAAGTAATACAATGTGAGCAAGATATTACTTTGCTGCAGAGGGATTTAGATAGATTGGGAGACTGGGCACTCAAATGGCAGATAAAATTTAATGTAGAAAAATGCAAAGTTATGCACTTCGGTGTAAAGAAAACACAAGCAACGTATACCCTTAATGGAAGCGAATTAGGGATAACAACACACAAGAAGAACTTGGGAATTGTTATACAGGTGATACTCGAAAAGTTAGAATATCGTGCAAAAGTTAATTTATTTCAGTAATGCAACGTAAAAGGTGAAACTAATATATGAGAGAGACGCATTACATGCAAAGCAAGATACTTCAAGCTGTGATTTGTCATAAGTGCGATGATTATGGTTTACAGCTCATGAAAACCCCAAATCCACAATCTCAGTAAATTAGAATATTACATGCAATCAATAAAACAAGGAGTGTACATATAACAATATTGGACCTTTGAAAAGTATAAGCATGCATATGGACTCAGTACTTGGTTTGGGCCACTTTTGCAGCAATTACTGCCTCAATGCGGTGTGGCATGGAAGCTATCAGCCTGTGGAACTGCTGAGGTGTTATGGAAGACCAGGATGCTTCAATAGCGGCCTTCAGCTCTCCTGCCCTGTTCGGTCTCATGTCTCTCATCTTTCTCTTGGCAATAGATTGCATGTGGGGTTCAGATCAGGCGAGTTTGCTGGCCAATCAAGCACAGTAATCCCACGGTCATTGAACTAGGCGTTGGTGCTTTTGGCAGTGTGGGCAGGTGCCAAGTCCTGCTGGAAAATGAAGTCAGCATCCCCATAAAGCTCGTCTGCGGAAGGAAGCATGAAGTGCTCCAAAATCTCCTGGTAGACGGCTGCGTTGACCCTGGACTTAATGAAGCACAATGGACCAACACCAGCAGATGACATCGCTCCCCAAATCAACACAGACTGTGGAAACTTCACACTGGACTTCAAGCATCTTGCAGTGTGTGCCTCTCCATTCTTCCTCCAGACTTTGGGTCCTTGGTTTCCAAATGAGATGCAAAAGTTGCTCCCATCAGAAAAGAGCATTTTGGACCACTGAGCAACAGATCAGGTCTGTTTTTCTTTAGCCCAGGTAAGACGCTTCTGACGTTGTTTGTTGTTCAGGAGCAGCTTGACAAGAGGAATATGACATCTGAAGCCCATATCCAGGATCCATCTATGTGTGGTGGCTCTTGATGCACTGACTCTATCCTCAGTCCACTCCTTGTGAAAGTCCCCAACACATTTAAATGGCCTTTTCCTGACAATCCTGTCCAGGCTGCGGTCATCCCTGCTGCTTGTGCACCTTTTTCTTCTACACTTTTCCCTTCCACATAACGTTCTATTAATGTGATTTGATACAGCACTTTGGGAACATCCATCTTCCTTCGCAATTACCTTTTGAGGCTTTCCTTCCTTATGGAGGGTGTCAATGATGGTTTTCTGCATAACTGTCAGGTCAGCAGTCTTCCCCATGATTGTGATTCCTACTGAACCAGACTGAGAGACCATTTAAGGGCTCAGAAACCCTTTGCAGGTGTTATGGCTTACTTAGCTGATTAGAGTGGGACACTGTAAGCCTAGAATATTGCACCTTTTCACAATATTCTAATTTACTGAGATTGTGGATTTGGGGTTTTCATGAGCTGTAAGCCATAATCATCGCACTTATGACAAATCACGGCTTCAACTATTTTGCTTTGCATGTAATGCGTCTATCTCATATATTAGTTTCCCCTTTTACGTTGCATTACTGAAATAAATTAACTTTTGCACGATATTCTAATTTTTCGAGTATCACCTGTAGACAACAAACAATGTGTGCAATGTGTGCAATGTGCAATGTCAATCAGCAGTGGCTAAGGCAAGTAGGTATTGTCATGTATAAAAAGAGGCATTCATGCTCGGGATAAGAATATCATTTTGCCTCTTTATAAATCACTAGTAAGACCACATCTTGAAAATGCTGTGCAATTTTGGGCACCGGTTCTAAAGAAGGATATTAAGGCACTAGAAAGAGTGCAGTGGCAGGCTACAAAATTATTAAAAGGAATGGAACATTTTAGCTATGAAGAAAGGTTAACAAATTAAAACCTCTTTAGTTTAGAAAAACATTGCCTCAGAGAGGATATGATAACATTATACAAATATATTCGGGGCCAATACAAACCATTGTGTGGAAATCTATTCACAAACCGGACTTTACATAGGACAAGAAAGAAGATTTAGTCTAAGGTTTTTTTTACTGTAAGAACGATAAGGATGTGGAATTCTCTGCCTGAAGAAGTGGTTTTAGCAGAGTCCATACAGAAGTTTAAACAGCAACTAGATGCATACTTGCAACAACAGAAACATTTAATTATATAATTTTTTCAATGTAGGGTAATAGCTTCTTGATCCACGGATAAGTCTGACTGCCATTCTGGGGTCAAGTTCCCCTCGCAAGTTGCCTAGTTTGTTGCAAAATTGTACAAACATGGTATAACTCGAAATGTCCACATCAAAAAAGTACAATAAAAAAATCTCCCTAATAATAATAAAAATAAAAGGAATATTATTATAAGGGAATAAAGGTACTAAATGTATATTTACTAGAAACCTAATTACTACAGGGGGTAATTTTCTAATATAGGAACTGTGTGGTCCTTGCTTCAGCAGCACGCATACTGGAACTGGGACAATACAGAGAAGATTAGCATTGTGGTCCATTCGCAATGATAACACACAAATTCGTAAAACATTCCATATTAGCAAAAAAAAGCAATTCATTTGTCAATTTTACACAATTCCCATCTGTAGCCTGGAGGAAGACAAGTTAATGCCCAGTATAGCAATATCACTGAACTTATTTATTGTACACTTAAAAATCTGCTTCTGGGTGAGGGGTGCCCAAAAGGTAAATTCCCATGATGCTTTGTCATGCTATAGCATTCTAAAGCCGTGAAAAGCATCATGGGAGTTGTAGTTTGAGAACATCTGGGGATTTAACTTTATGGGCACCCCTGTTCTAGGTCTGTTAATCTTTTGAAAAAGTCATTTAAAAAAAAAAAATTTGTTTTCAAGGTTTTGGGTGTTTCTTGGAATTCCACCAGTCGGGGACATGCACTTCTTAATCACAGTATAATACAGACCGCTACATCGGAGGAAAACCACACAGTCTCACTGCGTGTGAAATCAAATCTTGGTACACATATTACTTCCAGGTATTGTGGTACTTGATTTTTCAGATACATTTAAAGGCTCATTTGTAGCAAAATAATCTAAAAACACATAATGAATGAAATTACATGATATTATTGAATAAGGTTTTTGTGATGTACACCAGTAAGTCGATAAACAGCCCACTTTACAAGGTTAAACTTCTCTATAGTCCTTCCGATGAATACTCTAGGTCTAGGGGGGTTTACCCTATGCCAGAATTACAGAGAATTGACAGGTAAAATGCATTTGGGTCAATTCAAGCTTAGAGTATCCACTTAAGAAACTTTATTGGCAAACTATGATCTAATTTGTATTCCATGTACGTTTTTTCAGTCTTGGTTTTATGTTTTCATATCATTCTGATTCCAACAGGCAAGTGATGGAGCTCATAGAAACTTCTCCAGGATCTCCTGAGGTTCATGGAATCAGTTTTGAGAAGGTACTGGAAGAGCTACCTGAGAAGTACCAGAAAATAGAGATCACAAGTCACCCATTGGAACGTTCCAAAGAAAATTTCACGGTAAGCTAGCCACGTTCTTATGGGTAACAGCTATAGCATACAGAGCAGGATTAACAATAAAACGACTAGGCAGCCGCCTATTGCTCAAGTGTTAGGCAGGGGCTGAGACATTGAATTTGCTTGGCCCCATTACTCATTCCTAGGTGAAGCATAAGGTGGCGCAGGGGCAACTGCCTAGGGCCCTGTGTGATCTTAATCCTTAATCATTATGGTTTATTCAGAATGATAATTTTAAAGACAAATTACATAAAGAACATTAAGTAAAGGGACATTTATCTCTAAATTTATCTCTCTTCCAGTGCAAAAAGATAAAAGACAAACATGACAGTCATTAATGGTATACATAAGTTAATTGTGGCTCAACAGGTGGGTCCCCTATGGGTGTGCCGTTCTGTGTGGATCCCCTAATAAGTCCCCATGAGGTCCCCTCCTTTCTCTCTCTTTGGTCGTAGGCATCGTCTTTATCCCTCTATTCACTTGAGCGCCTATGAGTTTTTTCATGTTTCAACCATATCTGGTTATAGAAAGGACATTTTGGCAGGGTTGTCACGACATGATCTTCAGATAATTTGTTTTCCTCCAAAAAAAAAAAAAAATCGAGAATTGAATAAAGCTTATGGGAAAAATGTTATATTTTAGACATTCTGCTAAAACCACTCCTGATTTCTGCACCATTCCTTAGGACAGATGCATATTGGGAAATATTAGTTTCATTAGTTTGTTCTAAGAAACAAGAGATTTAAGTTCAACATTTTTCAAAAACAAAAAGAACTGTTTAATACGAATCTGTTAGCTAATGAAGACCAGGAAAAGGCAGAAATTTTAAATACATTTTTCTTCAGTATGTATTAATGAGGATCCTATGGCAAGAGATATGCAAATGATTGCTGCAAAAAAACTTGCAGATAACTTGTGATTGGATAACTCGAGACAAGGTGCTACAGCTATTAAAGAAAATTCATGTAAATAAAGCTCCGGGGCCTGACGGTATCCACCCACGAGTACTTAAGGAGCTAAGTGGGGAAATAAGTGAACCTCTGTATTTAATTTTTCAAGATTCTTTTGTTTCAGGTATTGTACCGGAGGATTGGAGGAAGGCAGATGTTGTTCCTATATTTAAAAAGGGTTCAAAATCCTTGCCTGGAAATTATAGACCTGTGAGCTTAACTTCTGTGACTGGGAAATTATTTGAACGGCTGTTAAGGGATGATATTCAGGAATTCATTGGGATGAACTTTGTTATTAGCAATAATCAGCATGGTTTTATGAAACATAGATCATGTCAAACTAACCTAATTGCATTCTACGAAGAAGTAAGTAGAAGTATAGATCAGGGTGTTGCAGTGGATATGATCTACTTGGATTTTGCCAAGGCATTTGATACGGTTCCTCACAATAGGTTAGTCTTCAAACTAAAAGAAATTGGTCTAGATGAATATTCTTGTTCTTGGGTAGAACATTGCCTTAAGGATAGAGTACAACGAGTTGTCATTAATGGTACATTTTCAAGCTGGACAAAAGTGGTAAGTGGTGTCCCTCAGGGTTCTGTTTTGGGACTGCTTCTATTTAACATATTTATAAATGATCTTGAAATAGGCATTGAAAGCCATGTTTCAGTGTTTGCAGATGACACAAAACTTTGTAAAGTAATAAAATGTGAGCAGGATATTGCTTTGCTGCAGAGGGATTTGGATAGATTAGGGGACTGGGCACTAAAATGGCAAATTCAATTTAACGTAGAGAAATACAAAGTTATGCACTTCGGGGTCAAGAATGCACAAGCAAGTTACACGCTAAATGGTAGTGAATTAGGGATAACCACACATGAGAAGGATTTGGGAATTGTTATAGATAACAAATCAAGCAGCAATATGCAATGTCAATCGGCAGTTGCTAAGGCCAGTAAAGTTTTGTCATGTATAAATCGGGGCATAAATATAATTTTGCCTCTTTATAAATCACTGGTAAGACCACACCTTGAACATGCTCTGCAATTTTGGGCACCTGTTCTAAAGAAAGATATCATAGCACTAGAAAAAGTGCATAGACGAGCTACAAAATTGATAAAAGGAATGGAGCATTTTAGTTACGAAGAAAGGTAAAAAAATTTAAATCTCTTTAGTTTGGAAAAACGGTGCCTGAGAGGGGATATGATAACATTATACGAATATATTCGGGGCCAATACAAACCATTATCTGGAAATCTATTCATAAACAGAGCTATACATAGGGCACGAGGTCACACATTTAGGCTGGAAGAAAGGAGATTTCATTTAAGACAAAGAAAAGTTGTTTTTTTTTTATAGTAAGAGCAATAAGGATATGGAATTCTCTGCCTGAAGAGGTGGTTTTATCAGAGTCCATACAGATGTTTAAACTGCCATTGAGTAAATACTTGCAAAACATAACATACAGGGATATAATTTCTAATTAGTGGGGTAATAGCTGCTTGATGCAAGGAGACATCTGACTGCTAGTTTGGGGTCAAGAAGGAATTTTTGTCCTAGTTTGTTGCAAAATTGGAAGCACTTCAGACTAGGTTTCTTTTGCCTTCTTTTGGATCAACAGCAAAAAACATATGTGAGGAAGGCTGAACTTGATGGACGCAAGTCTCTTTTCAGCTATGTAACTATGTAACTATGTAATACAATGTTAGGTAGACTTGTGTACTGCGACAAAATTAATTTCGGAGTAACCACGTTGTCCAAAAAAAAAAAATTCTGCGTCGACAAAATTTCATGCCTGTGGTGGTTAGGCTCATCACAATTTCGTCCACTGAAAAACGTTCAGAAAAACAAATCAGACAAACCAAAAGAGCGATAAAAAGTACCATTCAATCATTATGTATATATTTTGCAGTACACTGATAGGAGCAGTTTCCCGCCATTTTGGTTCACAAATCAAGTGAGAAAAAGTAACAAATAAAAGAAAAATAAAGAACAGCAGTAATAAATCTATATTTAATATTGAGATATATATATACATATATTTCCCCTCTATTGGTCATTTCTCACTTAAATTGTGAATTAAATCAACATTTAATGGCTGCTCCCTAGATATCAATCAACCTTTTATTCCCATTAACCGGTTTTTGGTTTTTTTTGGTGCAACATACTAAACTTAATTACAAATCAAATGAACATGCTCATGAATTGTTTGACTAGTCTATACGGCGGTTTGGAAATCACCCAATTGGCTCAAATTTGGAAAAATTGCATTTCCTAACAAAACGAATTGTCAAGTCTAATGCTAATGTGACACAGCATTTTTCTGCTCTGGAGATTAATATACATATTAATAGGTTCATTTTATATCCTTCTCAGACTTCCTTGCTTTCTGTAACTGGGCAAATTAAGTCAAAAATGGCCTCTGTTCAAAGAAAAGACAGATAAGGAAACCTTGCCTAAATGAAGCAAAACTGATAGCCTTGGAATATTTCATTTAATTGCACTTCTGAAGGCACTTTACACAGAATCAAACTGAATGTAGAATTTTTTTTTAAAGATTTTATGTTGAACATCCATTTAATAATGTCTTTCCTGGAGCTGATCAGCCCTAGACCATGGGGCTTATATATATGATGAATACATCTTTAACACGTGCAAAGCAAAAAAGTTAGGAAAATGGTCTATATGAAGAATGCCAGTTTGATTTGAATTAATCTGCATTAAAATAGAAAGAGGTAGCGAGATACAGACAGAGATATAGAGTTATAGATAGATGTGTGTTTAAAGGGACACTATAGACACGCAGACCACTTCATCTCATCGAAGTGGTCTGAGTGCTGTGTCCCTGACCTGATACATTTTTAGAGAAAGTGCAATGTTTACTTTGCAGTGCTTATACTGCCTCTAGTGACTGTCTACCAGATATCCACTACTGGTGCTTCCTGTAGTTTTTATAGAATTTATCTGCATGAAGCGATGCTCTACGTTCTCAGGCTTTGCATTAAGACATCCAGCATGTTGAAAAACCCCATAGGAAAGCATTGAATCCAGATCATTAGGTCCCCCATCAGTTGACGCTGGAGGAGTGCTACCCAGTACCAAGGTACATTGCGATGGAATCAGCTAAGTCATTTTTAAAGAAATTTTATAATAGTTGACCCAGTAGATATATATTAAAAAAATGTTGCTCAGTCTTGGATCCAAAATTTTTTTTTGTTTTTTTTTTAACCATAATAATAGACACCTGAGGGAGGATTTTGCAGTTATAAACAATATCTCTAGTACACTAGCGTACATACCGCAGTCGCAGGGGTCGCAGCTGCGACCGGGCCCATCACTCCAGGGGGCCCGGCCGCCCTGCGGACCCCTGCGACCGGGTACCCGCCATTATCTTTTGTGGCCCCGGGGCCGCTGTCCAAGGGGTCCATCGGATGGCCCATGCTGTCAGGGCCACCCGATGGATATGGATTGTAAGGGGGCCTGGTCAGCGCTGGGTGCTTCAACAGCACGACCGGCCCCCTGTGATTACATCACATGGTGGGAGGAAGTGACCGCACGTCACTCCTCCCAGCTAACACTGAGCCGCGCGGGAGGAAGACCAGGGAGTCAGAGTGGGAACTCTGACTCCCATCCACCTGAGCCACCACTGGACCCCAGTCACCCTCCTGCACCTCAAAGGTAAGAAACAGGAGGGTGACAAATATTGTGTGTGTGTGTGTGTTTTTATGTATGTGTGTGTGTCTGTGTGTGTGTGTGTCTGCCTGTATGTACGTGTGCCTGTTTGTATGTATGTGTGTTTGTCTGTGTGTCTGTATGTGTCTGTCTGTATGTGTGCCAGTCTGTGTATGTGTGTGTGTCTGTCTGTATGTCTGTGTGTGTGTGTCTGCCTGTATGTCTGTGTGTGTGTGCTTGTCTATTTGTATGTATGTATGTGCGTCTTGTGTATGTATGTATGTATGTATGTCTATATATGTGTGTGTCTGTCTGTATGTGTCTGTATGTATGTGTCTGTCTGTGTGCCTGTATGTGTGTGTGTGTCTGTCTTTATGTGTGTGCTTGCCTGTCTGTGTCTGTGTGTGTGTCGGTCTGTATGTATATATGTGTGCCTGTCTGTTTGTATGTATGTGTGTGTCTGTGTGTGTCGGTGTGTATGTGTCTATGTGTGTGTGTGTCTCTATGTATGTATGTATGTATGTGTGTGTGTGTGTGTCTGTCGGGGGGGGAATAGGGAGGGGGAGTACAGGGGAGGATAGAACGGGGGGGGCCACGTATCAGTTTTGCACAGGGGCCCCATGGATTGTATGTACGCCACTGCTCTAGTATGAACCCAAATATCCCTGTTTAGGAGGCAAAGACCATTTTTATTTCTTTTAAGGAGTTTACTAGGAACTCCATATTTGTGGTGTGTCTGAGTGTATAACAGAGCTCCAGAGCAATAATACTCCCAATAATGTGTCTGAGTGTATAACAGAGCTCCACAGCAATAATACTCCCAGTAATGTGTCTGAGTGTATAACAGAGCTCCACAGCAATAATACTCCCAGTAATGTGTCTGAGTGTATAACAGAGCTCCACAGCAATACTACTCCCAGTAATGTGTCTGAGTGTATAACAGAGCTCCACAGCAATAATACTCCCAGTAATGTGTCTGAGTGTATAACAGAGCTCCACAGCAATAATACTCCCAGTAATGTGTCTGAGTGTATAACAGAGCTCCACAGCAATAATACTCCCAGTAATGTGTCTGAGTGTATAACAGAGCTCCACAGCAATAATACTCCCAGTAATGTGTCTGAGTGTATAACAGAGCTCCACAGCAATAATACTCCCAGTAATGTGTCTGAGTGTATAACAGAGCTCCACAGCAATAATACTCCCAGTAATGTGTCTGAGTGTATAACAGAGCTCCACAGCAATAATACTCCCAGTAATGTGTCTGAGTGTATAACAGAGCTCCACAGCAATAATACTCCCAGTAATTTGTCTGAGTGTATAACAGAGCTCCACAGCAATAATACTCCCAGTAATGTGTCTGAGTGTATAACAGAGCTCCACAGCAATAATACTCCCAGTAATGTGTCTGAGTGTATAACAGAGCTCCACAGCAATAATACTCCCAGTAATGTGTCTGAGTGTATAACAGAGCTCCACAGCAATAATACTCCCAGTAATTTGTCTGAGTGTAATGTGTTTAGACATCAGTCTGTGTAACTAAGATACATTGTTCTTTTAGTTGCATAAATTGTTATAAATAAGTCACCTATAATCCCATAACAGCCCCGCCCCTGGCCATCCCCCCACTCACACCCCTAAATTAAAGTGTCCTCTTTGTGGATGATGGGAAATGTTGGGAGGTATGGGTACACATTCATTTTTTTCTGGCTATATATAAACTGTGAAACGATTTTGTTGGTTTTCTTACAAGCAGGCAGAGGGGACATTACAGATCAGAATGTAATCCTATGATTAAATCTATGCATTAATCTTAGGATTGGTGTTTTAGGGTTAAGACGACATTAATAAACAGTTTAGTAAAGATAGATCTTGCCAAATCTGTCAAAGCAGAAATCCTGAAATTGACTATTATTGCTGTGAAGAAATTACATATATATTTATTTCTATAACCGCAGCTACATAGAAGACTATATCTACTTATGTATAAATAGTGCGTGCATGTACATCTATCTTTTTTATAATATTGTCATTGGACAGCTTTCAGTTTTATACACCTCAGAATATTGGATAATAATGTGACAAAACCTATAGGTCATCAGACAGTAGATGTATTTACTTGCTTTGGTATAGGTTCCTGCTATGTAGCTGCTGTTGTAGACAAAATATATATAGTTTCTATACAATAATCATAGTCTTTTCTGCTTTGATACTTCCAATTCGTTTAATGGGATCCATTTTTACATTCCCATTTATAAATTGTTATATTTATTTATTTTGTATCACATTGCTTACTGCATATACTAATGACCACTTTCTGTGTGCGAACACGGATGCTTTAGATGGTGTTTCCTCTAATTGTTGACCATTGTGTTTTACAATTTGTAACAGGTGATTTCTAAAAGAGAAAGCCAGCTCAAGTCTATTGTGATGGAGCTCAGCACTTAGCTTGAGTGTCTCTGTCAATGGTCCCTCTCTTTTAGCACTGGATAGCTGGAGTGATTATAGCTGTTACAGCTGTCTCACCCAAACCCTAGCCGAGGCTTAGTGAAGGATGAATGAGAAATGGTAGATTGAGGCACACTTTTATACACACCACCCTCAACAAGGGGTTGATGGCTTTAACAATATAAGTCTCAATCTGGAGTGTCTGAATCTGGGAGATAACTGAATCAGTAGCCGCATGTCTTATACCCTAGATTGCTCTCTGTCTCCTTCGGTCAAAAGAACACTCTTGTCGCACTCATGTTGTTGAACCACCACCCAGTTAAAGTTTTAGCCAAATGACTGCTAGGAGACTCACGGCTTTCCCTGCGAGACTTGGTCACTGGGTAGGTTGGAGTAGGGACGCTCTTCAGGACTGTGTTACATCTACTTAACTTTTCCATTTTAATAACTAAATAATAATGAACCATTTTAATAACTAAAGATTTTCCATTTTAATAGTTCATAATAGCTCATAATTTAACCTTTTCATAACTGGCATGTTGGAAATCACATCACATGTGACAACTTTCTCTATTTAGGAGATCAGTTGACATTTCTTATTTTTATATTTCTTACACGATTGGTTCCTCTAGAATTCTGTTTTCAATTCCGTTCCATTCCATTGGCTGATGGAATCTAAACAGATTAACTGTTGATGTTTCTGTGATCCCATCATTGTGTGGCTTTGTAGGACTGTTAATATTCTACCTTTAATTGGCTTTCGTCTTACAAAGTGCCTACTCTAGAGTTTTCTCTAACTCGAAAATTATATCTCCTAGTGTGGATAACAAAGATTTTTC